>JAOXJK010000032.1:12614054-12637349 GCA_025774025.1 Xenus cinereus
TTGTAGAGGGCAATGAGGTCTCCCCTCAGCCTCCTCTTCTCCAAACTAAACATGCCCAGTTCCCTCAGCCTTTCCTCGTAGGACTTGTTCTCCAGACCCCTCACCAGCTTGGTGGCTCTCCTCTGGACACGCTTCAGCACTTCAATGTCCTTCTTGTGGTGAGGGGCCCAGAACTGAACACAGCACTGGAGGTGAGGCCTCACCGGTGCCGAAAGGCCTCACCAGTGCTGTCAGGAAACCCTGGAGCAGTGAACATGAATGAACGGTGTCTGCCAAGGAAAGCAGAACGATACTGAAAATTTCTGACAGCAAGATAACCAGGGACCAAATGCAGGACTCTCAGCATTACCAATTTCTCCAAATAAATGTCATGAAAACCAGACAGAACTGAAGAAAGATAAGATCTCCTGGACCAGAAGTTCTGAACATAAATTGTTGTCTGGAAGAAGCATGTTGAAAGTGGCATATTGTAATAGATGGGCAAACCAACTAAAGTGGAGTTACAATCAATTTTTGAAATAACAGAAACATAAATAAAAGAACAGAAGTATCATGATACCCATCGGACCTGTGTTTTGTTAATGAGGAGTAAAGGATTTCTGCAAAATAGGCTGTTAATGTAAAATCCATAACTGTGCCTAGACTTCAGATAGCTGTCTCTGGAATGATAGCTCCTGGTCTGCTCCTACCATTGCCAAGAATACAAGAATATAAACTGTATCCAGAGTGCAGACAATAAAAAAAGCTCTTTTTTTTTTTTCAATGAACAAAATATTTTAGTAACAGACTCAAAGTGCAGGCTTTTGCAGGCAAAAATTCTGAAGCACTTGAAACCCAATGAGCAATATGCACCCTATTCAGAGGAGAAAAAAAAAATTACCGCTCCAAATAGAGTCCACAACTTCTAAATTAAGGCTCTGGAAGTTCTTTTTAAGTCTGAAAATTAAATTAAAAATTTATCAAATTAAATGCTCCAAAACACAGACAACCAAAGTCTGTTGCTGTCTTTTAATATATTTTTTTTATTACTTCAAAGGCAGAATTGTAACTGAAGCACTTTGTGCATGCCCTTTCCATTATCATTTGAACTGAAATGTTTGGAAATTATATTAATGTGCCTGTCTTTATCAACCACAATTGTTCTATGGATATAATTCCTCAACTGTAGACTAAAGAATTCAAAACAATATTTTTTGAATATGCTTGAATATCACATGACTCTCAGGGATCCACAATCTGTTAATTGACACAATATTAGCAGAAAAAAAGAGATACAACTGTCAAAACAATCATTAAAAAATGCATTGGCCACGTGTTAGTAACAAAACACATCAAAAAATTAATTTGTATTAGATGCAGCTCATTGGGGGCAGGTTGAGGAGCCACAAATCTTACCAGACTAAATCTTCGTGGTGAAGAAAGGCAGGACAGAAGCAACTTCAGAAAAGTGGTGCTGCAGGGGGGGAGTTGTCCCCTCCGGGGAAGGCAGTGCACAAGTGAAGAGAGAGGTGATTTGTGCGCCACCTCAGAAGCACCTGCAGAGGATTATGGTGGGTGCCTGACCGGTGAAGAACCCGTCTCGGGCCATGTGTCACCTCCGTCATCGGAACTCAGCGGGGTTTGTGCGAGTACCTGCTGAAGGTTCACCTCCACCCGGCCCACCTGCGAGGGCATTGCTTCTTTCTTCACCTCTCTCCTGAACATTTCACAAGATGAACCTGAACCCTTCTATGCTGCGACTGACTCTGGTCATGGCTGTGGGCAGACGGATCTGCTATGGGCCGGCACATCGTGGAGCTTGGCTCAGCCATTTCGGAGTCTGAAGAAGGTTTTGGTGGGAAGCCGTTAACACTTGGTTATTTCTTTAAAGAGCTTTGCTGATGGCGGAACTATCTGTTGGGTGTCTCTCCCTTACCCAGGGCCAAACTCGCATTTATTGCACAATGTGTTAAAAAGCATTGCTGCCGCTCGTGAAACTCGGAAATATGTGGTTAGCCCTAATGATTAGTTCTGACCTGGAAGAAAATTAAAGAAAATAAACAGAAACCAAAACCAACCCAAACGCCCAAACTACTATTCTTTAAATTAAACACATTAAAACAGCACAGACAAAAATGGATATCTAACTTTCTTCCCAGAGTTTGAAAAAGGGAGAGAGAGCACATTTTTGGGGGCCATGTCCTTCACAGCTGTTAAACACCCTAGTCCAATGCAGTCACTGGCTCAGGGAGTCCTTTCCCCCCAGGTTGCTGGGAGGTAAGTCAGGGAAGCTATTGCTGTCCCTCTTTCTGATACTTTTTGTTCTCAGAAAAAAAGCCACAGGTAGGGGTAGGACACTAGGTTAGATTGACTTTTGTTCTCAGCCAAAACAGCAATTTTTATATTCATAGACCTGTATCATCCATTTCCATTATTAAAAAAAAAAAAAGGAAAAAAGAAAAAAAGGTTAGATTGCACAGATTACACAGAAACTACTAAAGCTCAATTTCTTGCTTGTTTTAGTAGCCGGAGGTTCTTGGGACACACATCTAGAGTTGAACCAGGCCTCATAGTGGAAGTCACCCAAACTCAAATACGTTCGTTGCCTGAACATAAATAGAGAAAAAATACAGAAGGTGAGTCAGAGAACTGGAAAGGTTTATATGAATGCTCATTCTGTATTCATACAGATGAATGCCACAACAGCTTTGACCCCTTCTCAGCTCAATCCTATTCAATATAACTCGTCCCAGGCATCTCTTACCTGCCCTCAGGTTTCATCCGTCAGCCATGGGTTTTCTCTGGCAGGGAGAGACAGGTCAGTCTCTCTGGCATCCTGCTTTAAGAGGACTTTAAGCCTGTACTTGCCTCTTCAAGTCACTGTGACTCGAAATTCGTGGGGACAAAACTCTGCCCATTCTTTCTTACAGGCAATGACTCTGTCAGCGTATTGCCCTGATCCTCGATTTAGCCTGTCTCCCTACTGTTAACTTTCTTCTTTTCTCCAGCCTCCTAAAATAAGGTAACTTTTGCAACTGCCCTCAGGAAATACGGCTGGTTGGTTTGGGTTCTCTTTTTGTTTTTTTTTTTGTTTTTTTTCCGATGTGCTTGCCTCTCCAGGGAGTGAAATTAATTATCCCCTACGGAGAGAGAAGGACAGAAATATGCACAACACTGGCAGCACTGGTATGTTCAGTTTGGGGGTCTATTTCTTTTATATGGCCTATTGTAGCTCGATATAAAAGACTTTATGGTTTGCAAGCTTCCAGTAGCTTACATTTGTCACAAACACCAGTTTCTGGGTGGGCTCTCAAAAACCACCTGTTTTCCCCCAGGCTCTGCTCTCATTAAATTGAGCAGTCCCCCTGGATACAGCGAGAGCAGAAGCCAAGTGCTGCAGGTCACGGCCATCTCTCCACGGGGGCTGGTGGCTTTCCCAGCCACCTTGCTTCTGGTGATGCTCTGCAACTCGTTCCTACTGTTTCCTGCACCCGGCTGGGGAAAAACTACTCCAGCCAAATTTCTCCATGGTGGCAGCACCTGAAAGGCTGGTGCTCAGGAGGAGAGACCTGAATATCAGAACAGCTTCCCAAAATTGCAGCAGCCGGTGGCCGGTAGCTCAGCCTTAGTAGACAGAGCATTGCTCTTAATGCGCTGCTTCCACCCATAATGCTTTATTCCCTCTGTCACACACACCTATCCACTTTTATTAGAGTGAAAAGGTTTTATACAAGTCTGGAGGATTGGGTTTTATTTTTAAAATGTTTGTGGTAGTACTTCTGAAGCATCCCTATCATCTGGCAAAAAAGGGAATTTAATGCAAAACCATATTTCAGTCACTCTCTCGCCACCGCTGCTTCCCCTACAGAAATTGTTTTATTGAATCTGATTTTTTTGAGATGAATTTGGTATTCATGAAAGAGCTCAGATTGATAGCCAGGAAAGCGATGGCCAGATTTCCAGGCAGAACCCAGGCAGCAAAACTGATTTCAGACCCAGCAACGACTGTTTGAAGAAGCTCCGTTTTTAAAGGGGTTCAGCCGGGGTTTTGGTTCTAATCCTCGGAGGCAGGTTTCGCCCGTGTGCACAACGTCATGCAAGGCAGCGTTCCCACTGACACCCAGCCTGCTTCCCAGGCTTATGTTAAAGGTTTGTCGCCCTGGATTGGGCTCTGTCAGCTAGCAGGCTCCGCGTTTGGGGCCTTTGGGAGGCAGCGTGATGACAGACAGTGACCAATAATATGGTCAAACAGTGATTCAAACAGCTGATCCAACATCAAAGAGCTGATTTATTACCTGACAGAGTCAATCTCCTCTTTCATCAGTTTAGTTAGAAGGAGAAGGAATGGTTGTATTTTAAGAGCAATGTTGAAAAATACAGTACAGGTGAAATATGAAATAGAAAACTTTTTCTTTCTTAGAGCATCAGAAATGACTACCTGAAACCTTACAGTAGTGGTTACATCCTCCAAAGGGCTTCAAAATTTGCAGCAGCGTTTGTCTGTGTTCACATGACCCAATGTACACAGCCACTTTGATATGAGTAAACACAGGTGCAGATTTGCATCAATTAAAAAAACCCAAACAAAACCAAATAAATCTGTGTTATGTTCTTCCAGTAGCTCCCTTTTATTATCTTTTCCATTTCCACATAGCTTTGTTCCAAGTTCAAAATAACAAGCCTTCGCTTCATGCAGGGTTGTAATGTTTGGCAAACGGGGGGTTGGTACGATACTCACCAATAAAGATGTTCCACACATAAGGCAAAGAGGGTCCGTCTTACTTTGTCTCATTTATACTGGGGGAAAGAAAGATTCTGAAGTACCGCAGATTTATTGCAGAGAGCTCGAAAGAACCTCCTAATTATTATTCACTGCTTTAGAGATCATTGTTAAAAGTGTTAATTTCAATTATCTAAATGTTTTTCTGGCTTGTATGTCATGTGCAATAAAATTACTAGGGCCAGATTTACTGGTGTACACCATTTGCTGTGTGCAATTCCAACCTCGGGTTTACGACTGCTTTGTGTTGCTGGAGTGGTGCACTGAGCTTTCTAATGATTCTGGCTTATTGCCTTTTCCTCACACATTCTATATCAATTTATTATTCCATGGTGGATGGTTATATGCTTTCTGCAATTTACTTTAGAAATAGTATTAAAAATGAAGTTGACATGCATTAAATAATACTTTATTGATTTTCTTAAGCTTGCAACACAGGAACGCACCTCTGCATCGTTAGCCCTAAACCGTACATACATATCTATGTATATACAAAAAACCACATGTATAATATAGGAGAAAGCCAGATGAAAGCCACACAAGATGAATATAAATACATCTCAAATGACATCTTGAAAAATTGCGAGGAGTAAAAACCCAACATTGTACTGCACCAGTCTGCATTTCTATGCGGGCACATTCATAACATGAATGAAATACAATTTTTCCATGAGCGCAGCTTCCAAATGAGCCACGCTGCTGCAACGGTGACATAAACTGCTCCCCAGAGAGCCCGGGAAGGGGAGATGGCCACACGCTGCTCCCCCTCGCCCCCTCTGCCCAGGGAAGTTGTTGGCTTTCAGACCCTATTTCAAGCACTAATGTTGGTGCAGACATCCATCGTCAAGAGCCAAACAGTAACAAATCCGACCCGAATCTGTAGGACTAGGTTGTTTTTGATACCTGATTAGACAGATTTTTTTTCTAAAGCAGGAATAAAAGGAGCGTTTGGGTGACCACCTAACCTTTTGGCTAACGTATAATGATTTCATTTCTAAAAGCAGCACCTCTAAGTGAGCACAGAGACTAGTTATTTTATTACCCACATGTGTCTGCTTTAGATAAAGGCTTTACATATCCATTTTGGAAAGGATTTTGAAAACAATTTCTGTTTAAAATATGGGTAAAGGAATAAAAATGGGTCAAGGTGGATTCAGCACAAGAGATAATTATTAGCATGAGCTACAGCCTGAAGCATTTTAGAGTACACATGCCGCTAGATAAATATGACACTGGTGCAGCACTGTATGCTATCTTCTAAGCTAGCGTGCTTTTCATCATCCAGATGCCTTTGTATGATCTAAAGTAGGGCTGCATGAGACTTGCAGTCAAATGCAGTGCTGTCAGAAAGGTATGATCAATCATCTCTGCCAAGCTGACAGCATAGGATCTGATTTATCCTGCCTCTGACTCATATATTTATTATAAAATCAAAAGGTAGCTAGAGTTTAGCATCGGTACAAAGTGCTGGAGTTTTGTTCAATAGGGAGCTATTGCATGTGGAACAAGCATCAAATCTCCTGACATTTAATGATTCATTTTAAATATATCTGGCACATGAATTAGCAAACAGAGCTGTGAAATACTAACAGCAGCCAAAAGTAATTTATGAATATTGAATTGCACTGTGCAGTATGTCAAGTAAAAATACAGCAAGTACTCCCTTAAAAGCTTCTTTGCCTGTCCCAGCTTTCTGGTAATCAGAACACCTCAGAGCTGTGCCAACAGTAATGCTCCAAATCTAGAAATAAGTGAAAAAAGATAAAAAAAAACCAAAACCCAACAAACCCAACAAACCTGAAACATCCCCCATAAATGAATACCAGAAGCTGTTGGTAATTGAAAATATGCAAGTAGTTAAATATACATACATGATGCTAATCAAAAATTTCACTGCTGTGCACATAATACTTCTGTTTTTTCCAAATCTATCAATAACCCCGCAGAGTCTTCATAACCCCTAGCAGGGTTTGTCAAGTGTCCAAATTCTCTAACGCAAGCTGGCCATGTCAGGACCTCTAAGGGGGTGCTGGAGTGCAAGGGCAAGGATTTTATTAAAACACTGCAGCACATCCGAGGTACCCTAGAGGAGCCGAGTATTTGACGTGATAAGCTTTAAGATCCTTCAGTTGCAATCTGCAAACAAAACTATATGAGCCTGTAAGGGAGGAGCTGTTTGGAAAGGCTTTAGATCCTTAGGTGACCATAACTTGTGATTATGTTACTTTTTAAAAGTACTGTTACAGCCTGGAAAACTGGTTTTCTATGACATGACAGTTTTCAGATGAGGAAAAATACGAGGCTTAAAAAAAAATCGAAAGTGGATGGGCAACAATAGCACCCAGCTTAAAATTAAATACAGATGTCTCAAAAAGCTGGCCTGCAGAGAAGACACTGAAAGGAAATGCTTTCAGTGAAAAGTTATTTGTAACCTTCAGTCAGGGTGAATGTAGGAGAAAGCACTGGGGAAACGGTAAGAACCATCATCTGCCTAGGAGTTCATATTTATACCTCTAAGATTTTTCCCATTTTCTCCCAGAAATTTTTCCAAGTGCAGCAGAATGCACACATCCACACAGTCTAAAACACCTCAGGGTTTGCACACACTGTTTCCCAGGCTGTGCCACAAGCCCTTTTGAAAGCCTCCATCCACTTGAGGCCAGAGATCCTGCCTTGATGCTTTTAAACAGCTTGATACGTAGGTACCGTGAAAGCTCAAGTTCTCATGAAGCCTTATTCATCTGAACAAGTCCGTCTACTACGCTATGCATATTCATTGATTAGTATCCTTAGAAATCAGCTGGATGTCATAATTAAGACAAGCCAGCGTCGCTAGCAGCAAATTATACATGTACTTTAGATCCAATTACACTGTAATGACTGAGTGGCAAAGAGATACTGGCAGCTAAAACTGCATCAAATGGCTTTCTTGAGGCAGAGCCAACAGTACAGGGTAAAATTAGAAAACTGTCCCATAACATTTAAACTTCTCATAACAAACAGGGAGAGGGGAAGGAAAAAAAAAACAAACCTAAAAATCCTAGGTAACAATTTTATAAAACATTGTAAGTATGAGCGAGTGGCGATTGGCAAAAGGCAGCTACTTTATAAAAGCCAGGACTCCATCTCCCCTTGAAGAGAACAAGCTCTGGGCTCAGCAAGGCGCCTGCCTGCAGCTACGGTCACTCGTTAACATCCAAAGCACCCACTCTAGGTGGTGAGGGGCACCCCAGAGGAAGGGAGGGTATTTCCCTTTCAAAGGAGATCTAGCTGGATTCCTGGGAGCAGAAAAAGTCCTGCAGAAAAAAAGCTTAGCGGTAGGAAAGTTTTGTAGCTTTGCGCTGTGAGAAGAGAATGGGCTACAGAAGCGTCAAACTGATTGGAGCCACAGCGCTTTTACGACCATGTTGGATCGTCACCAATACGATATTTAGAAAAATATCAAAGCTTTGGTTTAGATCCCAACACGGTATGCATTCTTGTTACAGGGAATGTAAAGAAGATCCAAACTCCCTCTTTATAATAAAGTCAAGCCTTTGTTGAAAAAGGTATTTTATCCATTTGGGTCTTTGCACTTCAAGGAAAAAAATTATTTCAAAAGTTCCTTTGAATAAAAAGGAAACAAGAAAGCAAATGTTAACGGAATTGGTGTGTCAATTGTAGACATGCTCCCCGGCAGATCCTTGGCAAAAAGACAATAACAAATCAAATTAAACATGGACTAACGCACAATAAAAACATATAGGCTTCTGAAGGCAAGCAGAAAATTCAGCATCAGTTTGGCAAGTCTCAATGGGTCAGCAGTAGGTGTTTAAAGGTAAGGAGACTTTCCTGAGTTACTCCAGACTCATCATCATAGAGAATTGGAAAAATGAGTGCAGGGGAGATGTTCAAAGAGAAAAAAAACACAACTGCCATCTTCTGCAGACAAGAGTTCCTATCTGGGCACAGGGATATCTCCACCCTGCCATCTCCCTTGGGCAGCACCAGCCTTCCCTGGGGACTGATCCTGCCAGGGAAAACAGCCAGGCTGAAGGGTGTCCACAGCACCTTAGGTGGGACACAAACTGGGATGGGGCACTTTCATAGGATGGTTTTTCTTACTACTGTCACGAGGCTTGCACAAAAACACCTTTACGGACTATCTATAGAGCATGAGTCAGTTTAAGAGAGCAAGACGGTTCAAAGGTCTGAAGGTTCAGCGATGTTCCTGAACTGCTGTTTGGTACTGGCCCTATCTATAACAGTAGCCATGCAGACATGGAAGTCGCTGCAGGAAAGACCCCAGCCTTAGAAAGCAGCCCTAAAACCAAACAGGGGTCATCACACGTTGTCCTGCACGTCCCCTGGATTGCTTCTTCCTGGGTTCAATATGCTGGACTTTGGCATTCACATCCTTCCCACATATAAATACACTTTTTGCCCTGGATTTCAGCGTGTTCCCTGCAAGAGTTTCTGCTGTATGAGCCATCTGCACTCTGCTGGTGGTTAAACGCAACGTTTGATAGCTATATTGGAAAATACCTGCTTCCTCCTGAAAAAAAGATCAACACTCATTTTTCTAAGACCTATAGCGATTAAAATCTGTCTGGATCCTGATACACGTCTAATGCTTGAACTAAAATTTCTGGCGGTACTGAACATTATGGAAAGTCCTTTTCATCTTGTTCCATCAACACAATTAGCTACCCGCCTTGTGGATATTGGTAACTTCTATCTTTTTCTGTAAAATAACGTTTGAAAAATATTCTTAAATTAAAGGCTTATTTTCCTCTGAAAATCAAAAAGCAGGAGCATACACGTTCAGCCAAAGAGTTATATTTATATATATATGTGTATATATATGCATAGTCAAAGGCAGATGAACTTCTTGCAATCAAAGTTTGGTTTGGTTTGAATTCAAATTGGTAAATCTGGAAAAATGTAGTGTGTTCTAGTCAAAAGAAACCTCTATTGCAGTTTGAATTGAAAATAAGCAATTATTAGGGGATAATTGTGATCCTCAGCGTCAATCAGTTTAGAACATAAGGGGTTTTAGTAATTTTTTTTTTTTTCATACCAGCTGCAGTAACTTAGGGTTCATTTGACTCCCACTCAGCTATCTAACAGATTAAGCATGCCTAAACCAGTCATCCCACCTCCTCCTTCAAGAAAAACAGAGCTGTGAGCAGTTCCAGAGATCAGTTCATCTCACCTACCTTAAATACCTGTCTTAACATGGGATGCATCACCTCCCGGGGCAGCTTAGTTTTCTCAGGGTTGTCTTTCCCTAAGCCAGCTTGCCCCTTAGTATATGATGTAAATCAGATGCATATTTATATCAAATCAGATTAAATGCCTTTGTTACCATACACCTGCATTAAAAAACAACTTTTGAAATGCACGGGTGAGAGCAAAAATAAGCAACAAGTTCTAAGTCAAGTGAAAAATGTACCAAAAATTAAAAAACGTGGCATAGAAGTTATGACAACTGCTTCATTTTGAATGACTTTTCCAAAAACATTCAGAATTTTTCTCCTAAAAACATAATTTTAACACGTCATGACAACATATACAAATGCATAAACATGCACGCTCCTACAAGATATTAGAAGTTTAGCTGCTGAAGCCGCGGCTCTGAGCGACCTACCTCTTCCCGCTGTGGCGAGGCTCCAGAGCCAGCTCCTAAAACACCGTGATTGATGGCGCAGTATTTTAAGGGAGACCCAAATCAATGCAGGTTAACTTAAAACACTACACGGCGAACTGCTGCAGCCTGGGAGCGGATTGACAAGGCAAGGAGCTGAGGACGGGCACCGCACCAAAGCGTCTTTGCTCCTTGGCCACAGCCGGAGGCCATGGTGTCCCATGGCGGCATGTTGGCACTCCCGCTTCACAAACTCCACACCGTCACGACGAAAAGCGCCCCTAGAAGTTGGCAGCTGCCACTCACATCAAAGATCTCAGCATATTTCGTCTTGCACCAAAAATGCCCGCGCACAAGGATGCAAAAAGAGCATAACACCTATGAAAAGCTCTATAGAGCGGATCTGAAGTACTTCACATGACATACACAATCCAGATTTTATCAGACCTAGTTTAAAAATCATGAAAACCCTAGGTCCAGACAAGGAACGTATGGCTGACGTAGGGAAGGAAGAGGGGACCCTCTGGCTCCCATCCAATAGCACCTCGAAAGCCATGGCAGACTGTGGGGCTGGGAGGGGACAGCAGGGTCAGACCTGCCGCACGTAGCACCAGAAAAAAGGTCAGCCACCCTGTGCCCAGGCAGGGCTGGGAGCAGGCTTCAGACATCAAAACGTGCCCCTCTGATAAAATTATGCCTTGGGCCACATAGCAGCCCCGATTCAGGAGGTGCAAAGGTAAGTCAGCATCTTCAGAGGCTTCAGATGTTGAACTGCTTTTCTCCAAGAGGGGTTGTACTGAACCTTGTCAGGATTTGCTACTCACATAAAAGGCTAATTTCTGTTGCCTTTAGTGACACTTCTGCCTATACCCCAGAAAAGGAACAAAGTCAAAGAAGAAAACCGGCAGCACCCACCTAAACGAAAAGGCAGAAAGGAAGAAACATTTTGACAGAGCCCAGATGATAAAAAGGTGCAATGAATAAAACAAAAAACAAAAGAAAAAGAAAAAAAAATTAAGGATCATTAAAATTCTCCACAGAAGTAGTCTCATTGGTCTGACCACCACAGGCTCTACTGAAAAACATTGCATATAAGATTCATCCTTTATTCTAGAATAATTTCCTTCATGACTCTGAAGACAATACTTTAAAAAAAGTCTCAAAAAATAACTCAATGCTTTTGAAAAAAATTCTGTTACCTGTTTTTTCTCCATTTGTGAGGATATGCATCACTTCCAGGTGTAATAAAAGTCCTTAGAAATGACTTTTTTAACATAGTGGAAACCCAATTACAATGTTTTGTATTGCGATATTATGTGCTAAAGACACTCAATCTGAAATTAAAATCCCTGTGCATTTTCAAAAAAAATAGTTTTTTATTTTGCAGGTACATATTTTTTTTTCTTCCTAAAATATACAACTTCACAATCAACGAGTCACAGGATTTCCCTTGGGACAAATGAACCCCTTACATGAAATAAACCTGGTAAAATGTGGTTATTGAATCAGGCTTCAGAAACATTTCTAAACTTTAAAGTCCACGACGGGGAAATAAAGCAACATTCAGTTATATTTACAGAGCCCATTTACTTCCACAAGTTAACACTGCCTACATTTAAACTTTCAAGGAACGTGGCACAATAGGAGTGAGTTCGTGGAGTTAAACACTCGGGGCTGAAAACTTGGCATCCGCAGTGTCAGCGTTCAGGAGGTCCCGCTTTGGACTAGCTCTGGTGGGACCCCGTGCGCTCAGCATCCATTAGGGGAGCAGTGCCTTAGGGGCACTCCTGGAGGGCGTCAGGCAGTTTATTTTTATCAAAGGGAAAAACGCCGCTCGTGTACTCTGCAGGTGCTCCACGATGACACAGGCCAAACCCTGGTGAACTGGGGTGGCCTCGAAAGCAGAATTCTGACCCAACTGTAAATACTAATTTAAACACGTGCGCCGTCAACGTAAAAACGTCCCTCAAATCGTTTGCCTCAAAGAGTTTCAAATAACACTTTAAATTACTGTAAACAGAAAACATTTAAATAAAAACTTGTTTGCAAAATGTTTTCTGTGTCTTAAATTACTGCTCTTGTACATGATCAGTTACTCCCATTTCCCTACTTCTATGAAATTCCACCATAGAAATAAAAGAAAGAAAAACATGTATAAATTTAAGACATTTTACTGTACACCCTTGAAAGGGTAGATATTCTGGATATATACAACACATATACAATACACAGTCTCCCTTTACTGTAGTGGTCTGTCTACTAGTTGTGCTTTTCTCCCAATTTAGGAAGTTTAATGTTGCTTAGTTCCATAAAAGTTTTCATGAAACACATGACTTGCTGGTAGCAAACAGCTCAAAAAGTAGTGCATTTAATATTTAAGCATTATATTCTTAAGAGTGATAACAAACCTTAATATTAAGGTTGAGTAGTCTTACACTAACAATATAAAACTGAATTTCCAAACATTAAAATATTCCTTTATCTACAATTATCTTAAAAAAGAGGGCAAAACTTCAGCTCGTATTTGAGCCAAATCTCAGCTCAGGCATCATTCTGAAGATGAATTTCACTTGATTTTACCAGCTTTGATGGCCTTTCTCTGTTTCTGCTGAGATAAAACCAGGAAGACGACGTTGGCAGAGCACCTGTACTTGGCGCGTGCTCGAATGAAAAGCCCACAGATCAGGCACATATCCTACTCAAATCCAAAAACCTGTTGCAGCTTGCCCTATACCTTATTCTTAAAAAGGTATTGCATTTATTGCCATGTCTATACGGTATTCCCACCAGTGACTATTATTCATTTCTGCCCGCTGATGATATAAAATTTGAAAACCAGGATTGCCTGACTGATAACTGCAGGTCCATATGCGTCCAGATAGAAAATATTAACACAACAACGGAGGTCGCATTCAAATGTTTTGACTCATTTGAAGGTGATTACTCGGTGGCTGTAGATCCTATAAGTATGTACACAAAAAAACATCGGTAAAAACAGTAATCATTTCCAGACTGGTAGAAACTTTAGCATGTAAGAAATTTTAACCTGCTCCCAGCTTAAAAACTTCCCGCCCCACTGGCAGAAATATTAATTCTCAGAAGATGTTTCTGTTGGCTATAGTATAACTACTCTGGAATGAAGAAACCTTGAACTTGCTACCACAAAGGTGGGAACGGCGTTGTGCTTCTGCATCAGTGTGCTGGTGCTCCCAGCGAGCCAAAAGAAGTCAAATTGGGCTGCCAAACGGAGTGATGGGAAGAACATTAGTAAGTGAAACTCAGCAGCTTTATCTCACTCTTTTTCTGGTAAGAGTTGGGTCCTTCAGGGACACCAAGCAGGATACATTCTTCACAGTACACCCGACTATTACTTAACATCGCTTAAACCTATTTTCAGTGAAAATGCAACCAAAATCCTAGTTTGACAAACCTACAGTTTGTTAAAATATGACACTGGAACAAAAGAAATAGTGAAGAGATGAGTTCCCTCATAGCACAAGTTCCGTCTTTCTACATATAAACTAACCACATTTAAAAAAAAATTGCAACATCATAAAAACCAGTCCTGGTAACTGACCGCTCGGTTTCCATCTCAGCTGTGACTTGTCCCTCCAGTTTGCAGAACATTAAGTAGGGGGAGAAGTCTCCCTACTCTCTTCCTCAGGTTGAAATGAAACACCAAGCCAAAAGCTGTACATGAAGATCATGATTTCTGGTCTTCCTCTGATGGGACGACTTCCAAGAGGATTTGCAATCCTATGGTTACCCTGTCTGCAAAGATAAAAGCATATACATGGGAAATTTTGGTGGAGGTGGAGAAGGCAGAAGCAGCCAGGAAAATTATCTTAGCTGCTATACGCTTGCACACACAGTTCACAGTGGTCATATATCCCAGGTGCATATAACATTTACATGTCTCATTCAAATTTATTTAAACTATGTTTTCTTTGCCTCTGATCCAAGGCCATGCATACACACTAAAAATGGAAGGGTACGGAGGTATAAACTTGTTCAATAAAAGGTCTGCATGAATTTAAGGCCATCTTAAAGCATGACTACTCTGCTCAATGCTTAGTTTGAATGACGTTGCAATGTTGAAAAAAAAGTCTGAAATGTCAAACAAGTTAAACTTCACGCTGTGTTTTTGTCACTCTGGACATTTATTTCCTTCTGGTGTTTTTGTTGGTTTTAGGGTACTGATTCATAAATGGCACTCTTAATTTACATATAGAATAGTAAAAGAGCATTCTCTTACCACTCCTTTCGTTTGCCCCTCTTTTTTTTTTTTCAGTAACCCATTTTAAATAAGCAGGAGTTGTTCTAAGAGAAAGTTCTGATTTTCCTTGTCTAGCACAACATGTCAGCATTTACGGCAGCGCAAAGCGAGAAGGGTAAAACAGTGCAGTTCACAGAAGATATGAACCAGAACCACTTTCCTTCTCTCCTGTCTAAGGCAGACTCTACCAGCTTTTGCTCTTCTCTCTGGAGGTCACCAGTTCAGTGGGAAGCCAGGTTGCCCTCAGACTATAAACTGATGGGGTCAGAGAAGCTGAGAGTCAACAGGGACTGCGTTTTCCTCCCATCTCCCTCCCCTGCCCGCAGCGGGGACTTCAGAGCTGGGCTGAGCACGGCCGGGGTGAAGGGCAGGAGGAAAGCCAGCAGCAGGAAGCCAGCAGGGCTTCGCCCCTGCCATCCCTCCCCTTCCAGGTTTGAGGCCGAGCAAAGGAAGAAGAAATAAAGCAGACTCTCTGTCAAGCCGAGCTAGGGCGTAACAGCTCTTGGAAAAGGGCACGAGCGGCAGAGGGGAAGCCTGGGCATCTCGAGAGCTGGCTGCGATTTTAATATCCTGTTCGACAAAGTGGACAGGGCCACCTGCAGCAAGCCCTTGCCCTCGCTGTGGCGGGAGGCGGCTGCCGCTCTTCCATTTCCAGGGGGGGAGTTTTGCTCTGTGCTGGGATGAAGTCATGGAGGAGCAATCAGACGAGTTGCAGGGGGGCTGGGATGCTTGCTTGGTTTTTTTTGGTTGCAATATATGCTCAGAATAAGACAGCGTAAGGAGTATATTTTCCCCCAAAAGACGTTCCAATCTGTCTCCAAGTGTCCCTATTGCCTGCTTGGAGCAGTACCTGGAGCTACAGAACCAGCTTCACGTTTGTAACAAGACAGTTAACATATCATGACAGTAAAGACGACTTACACACACACACACACGCAGAGTTTAAACTCTAATTTTCCCTTTCAAGAGAAGAATTCAATGTAAATAGGCCCCAGGGGATAACCTTTATAAAAAACCTGCTATCTATATAAGCACCACATAAAGCCTTGGCGAGGAAAGAAAGCAGCAATTTACTGCATATGTATAAGACTGGACGTGAAATCTGCAACAGCAAAATGCTGAGATGATTTTCTGCGGATCCCAACATCACAAACTCGACAAAGAGAGGCAAACTGAGCATTTAACACTACATCTTGAGTGAGCAAGTGTCATCCTCTGGTGTCTGTAAATAACCCTGAAAGAGACATTTTGTTATATAAACAGATGCCTTTTCCAGCATGGGCTCAGGCTATGAAGAAAGCAGGATTCACAGCTTTTAAGCTCCTCGCAATTCAACCCACTGTAAAGAAATAGATGTTTTAGATATGAGTCTAAGGCTGGGGTTTCAACCGAGGAGGCCCAAATGGAAGCATTCTGGTGCTGGTGCTGCATGCTTTTACACGCCGATCTGCTTCATAGGATTTGGTAGGCTTGACTTTTTTCATTTTCACTTTAGCTCTACAAAAAGCAAGAAAGTGGAGGTCAAATGAAGCCTATACTAGCTGAAAATTATTTGTCCCAGCACATCTGGTGCTACAGCAAAATTTCTTTGGAAGAGGAGAGAACAAAATGTTATTCTCACTGCAAAATACCACCCAGACCCTATTAACCCCACAAACTGTAAAGTTACCTTTTGTTCAGCACAGCAATTTAGTAAGGAGAATGGGCATGTAAATGCCATAAGGACAGTCAAAACGTACAGAACAAAGGCATTCAACCTTGGAGAGGATTTCACAGAATCACAGAACCATTTTGGTTGGAAGAGACATTTAAGATCATGAAGACCAACTGTTAACCTAGCACTGCCAAGTCCACCACTAAACCATTGTCCCTCAGCACCACATCTACACGTTTTTTAAATACCTCCAGGGATGGCGGCTCAACCACTTCCCCGAGCAGCCTGTTCCAATGCTTGACAAGCCTTTAGGTGAAGAAATTTCTCCTAATATCCAATCTGCCGTAACTTGAGGCCATTTCCTCTTGTCTTATCGCTTGTTACTTGGGAGACTGACCCCCACTTCACTACACCCTCCTTTAAGGGAGTTGTAGAGAGGGATAAGGTCTCCCCTCAGCCTCCTTTTCTCCAGGCTGAAATTGCCAGTTCCCTCAGCCGCTCCTCATGACTTGTCCTCCAGACCTCTCACCAGCTTCGCTGCCCTTCTCCAGACACGCTCCAGCACCTCAATGTCTTTCTTGCAGTGCAGGGCCCAAAACTGGACACAGCACTCAAGGTGCAGCCTCACCAATGCCCCGTACAGGGGGACGATCACGTCCCTAGTCCTGCTGGCCGCTTGGTTTCTTGGGTAATCCATTTGAGGGCTCTGCTGCTGTAACCAGCGTGAAACCCCTTTCATAAACATACTCATCTTCAGGCTGGGTCTTTTATCCCACTACTCATTCTGACTGTTCAACCTCGCTCTCCTCTGATCCTTACAAAACCAAGTATGAATATCCAGCCTAATCTCACGTGGGGCTGGTCTGTACCCATGTGGTTTTGCACCGGGGCTGTCCTTTACTGAAGCAACACACATTCCACGTGGGGTTTACGAGCAGCAGTCATCTCTCATCCCTGAAGCACACCTGGGGAGCTGAACGAGTCAAGTTCCCCAACAAGGTGACTTTGCAAATGGGTAGAGGGAGCCCCCCACCACTCTGTTCGTGCGCTGAGCTGCGCAGACGAAGCAGCCTGGGAACAGCATCGTTAGCACGCTGCTGCCTTCAGAATAACAGGCTTATGACTCCCCCGTGGGACTACAGAAAATGCTTCGTTGAAGTCTAAGTAGATTGGATCTCCTCTGTTCTCCTTCGTCTAGAGAAACCAGTTATCTTCTCAAAGAAAGTTGCCCATTTAATCTGGCAAAAGCGTGCCTCTGAAACGACAGTCACATTTTTTCATGTTGTCCATTTACCTCGTGTCTGGAATGACTTTTTCATGCCTATGTACACCTAATGCATATTGTTTCAAGGTTAGAACATCAAGATTGCAGCTGCCCAATGACTTTTCTATATCTCACAGAGGTACCTTAAGTGAATTTATCCTCTTCAATGCCTTTGAAAAATGCTCTCAGGCTATACAGTGGAGCTCCCTTAACACTCACAAAATAATGCCAGTTTAATGACTCCACACAGAAGGTTTATTGCTTCTTCTGAGGAAAAAAAAATGTAAAAATCTTTTTATCTAACAAGTAAATCTCTGCTCCGCCCCAAAACTGTAAGCATCAGTTTTCCATCATTACTGCTGTTATTTTGGGAATAATAATTACACAGCAAAGAAGCTGTTTCGTCTACTGACTGGTGTCCGCTGCTCTCCCCTCCGAGCCAGTTCACTGTGCCCATCCAGAGGTATTACACAGGCACCAGACCTTCTTTCTGGGAGCAGAATTTTGTGTTATCTGAAAAACTAGAAGATTCACCTTCATTGTCACAGCTGGCAGGAAAAGCTTCACATCTACCCAGTCGACCTTAAAGAGAATATTTTTTTCTCTCATTCAAGTAATGCAGTTCAACACTGGCATCCTGTGGCCAAAGATTCAAGTAACTGTATTCCAAAACCTCTGAGACTTCACAGAAAATGCCAAAAATCTCCTGGGTTTGATAAGGGAAAATCTCCTAGTCCCGAAATGTCAAGGCTGAGAAATTATAAACAGACAAGCCCCCAACTATTTAACAGAATGTCCTTTTGCATATAACTGTTTTTATTTGCACTGGAGCTTTCTACCTATTCCCAGGACATTGCAAGTAATTTATAACTTTATGGAGATAAAAGTAAGAAGACTGTAGTATGCTAATCTTAAACTAACATCTTTTTCTGTAAATACTTTCTGCCCTGTTGTCTGTGGACTTCCCAGCATGAATTGAGAGGGCAATTCATAGATCCTACAACAGATAGGATATAACTATATAAAAAAGGTTATAGTATAATAACATCCATACAAAAAGCACAATTTTTTTTTTTTATTGTGAGCAGCTCATTTTAAATCATCCCTTAAGGCAGAAGCACAGAAGACAATATGCATTTTTGATTCAGCACCTATACGAATAAGCTGGTTTTAGTTGAAAACTTTTGTTGGTTGAGGTTTTCTTTTGCAGCAGAAGAGATTTTCTTTTAGTTTTGTTTAATAAATTATCCATTATGCCTCAAATATTTTACTTATACTCTTGTTTCATGTTTTGAAAATTTCCTCCATTTTAGAAACTTATCATGCTCAGTAACGAAAAAAGAGAAGAATTGGGAACTGTAATGAGTGATACTGACTTCTTTCTAATAGAAATGCTGCAAATAACCCTTCTCCGACATATCAGAACTTCCACAAATGCTTTCAGAAACTTTCAGAAATGGTATAAAAATGATTCCAAGTGTATTTTAGGTGTGAAATACTACAGCCAAGTCACCTCGAAGTCATTTTTCATGAAGCACAGGAACAATTTCTGCAGAGGTGTGTCAGGCACAGTATATTTTGCCATCGTTTTGTTGGGAGTCACCACTAAGGACAATATCCCCATACCAAACCAGACAGAGCCTAATCCATTCCAAATACTCCACAAACACGTGGTCTCTGCAGGGAGCACTGAGCCCATGCTGCCATCACAACTGGGGTGTTTAAGTTTCCAAACCGATTCTCCTAGGAGTGAAACACTTTCTACACTAGCGAAGGCCAACGGAAAGGGGAGGTATATGGGTGATTTAAAAGGAATCAGATGTTTGTAGGGAAGGGAGGGGAGAAGAGGGCAGGGGGAGAGGCATCCAGTCATTTGAAGTGAATCACTAGCTGAAGAACAGGCTTGCTGTAAAAATACCTCGTTAGTTAGCGGACATTGATTGTAAGCGGCAGAGCGATGCTATAGCATGCACTGAAACGAAACTTGCGTTGCCATCCGCGGCTCAGGGCAGCCGAGAGGATCGATCAGAAGGATTTCACAGCATGGGGAGCCCTGAGAAATTCCCAGAACCAGCATGAAGGAGAGGAGTCCCACCGGGACTTACCTAGGAGCTTTCTGAACCACTTTGGCTTCTTGTCCCATACAATAAAGAGGTAGTAGGCAGGAACTCCAGTCAGGGTTATTGCAAATCCAATCCCTGTATTCACTGGATCAGAGTAAAGTGACAGTGCAACCATGAAGAGGCAGGTGAAAGAAAACAACGCTGGAATAAATAGAGGCACCTGAAACATAACCACACAAAGAACCATTACTTTACATTGACCTTGTTTTTGAGTGACTGTGGCATTTAATGTTTCATGAAATGTAAGTTGGATAAAACCCAGCAGCACAGGACAGTTCTGGGTAAATATGGGTATCTAGAACATGCACACGAAAGTGTCAGTCACTACAGAAACCAAGTTATGCAGAGTGCTGTGCAGCGAGTACCATAGAAGTCTTTTAATTACATACTAAAACACTGCAGTGTTTTATGTCCTTTAAAATGTAAGGGCTGTAAATAAGTTACATTGCAAAAGTCCTTTCTCTAATTCCCCAGTAGATAAGTAAGCAGCACTAACCGCAGTAAAGATTTCCTCTTTGATAATTACCTATTAGAAAACATTTTAAAACACAACCAGGAGCTCAAGTCACCTTTTAAAACTATTAAGAACATATTGATTTTCTTCCTAAGGTAAAAATCAAAATCTAGCAGGAAGAGAGCAAATTAAACACCAATTTGACTAGTGATAAAGATATTTGATAGCATTATGCAACTGATAGCTACTGAAAAAGCACTTTCTGACTGTATGACTGATAACATTATCAGTGTCACGGTTGAAAGTACAAAAAATAACAATACCAAATTAATTCCCTCAATTTTCAGGAGCACCACTACAATCACTATGTTAGCGCCTCTCTGAAGGAAACGCCTACAGGCAAGGCTTGTGAGATGTTTGGTGTAACAGAGACTTGGAGAATTCCTTGGAGATTGTTCTCTTCCTTTCATGCCTTGAAGCATTACTGTTCCTCTTTTGTGCATTGTCAAAGCATTTTTTTAAATCAAAACAAAATAGGTTGTGCTGTTGACCTTATTTACAGATACACCTACAAGAATGCAACAGCACACATCCTTAGTTCTTCACAAAACAGGCTTCTTGGCAATATATAAATAGGGATAGATTCCCCCCTTTTTTTCATGATGGACATAATCTTTCTGGATACCCAATGGGACAACTTGCTTTGTAAGATGTTACTTAACCAAGAAGAATGGCAGAATCAAGGCCAAAACAGCCACTGGTCGATGGGCCAAACTACTAGCACTTTCTTTCTGGGTTCACAATAACTGCATCTGCAAATCCATTGCAAGTCTCAAATATCATAATGATAGCACTACCAACTGATTTGCACATCAAATTGGCATATTCAATACTGGATAGGCAATAAAATAAATGTTTAATAGTGATGCTTATGCTTGACATGAATTCTGGTTGCAAAATTATTCAGGCCTTTATGAAAGGGGACATTAAATAGAGGACCGGCTGAAAAATCCGGTTGGCACATGTAACCCCAATTTTTGCAGTTTGAACCCTATGTGACCACACGGGTCTAGAGGTATTTTCACACAGCTTGCATCACACACTGCCTCGATGTGACAGATGGGCAAAAATGAGCCAACACCTTCATTTTGGCGCAGCAGCTTCAGTCACTGCACCCCAAGCACCAGGGAACAGGCAAGAATTATCTTTCAGAAGGGAACACAGCTGGAGTAGCACTGAGGGGCTTGCAGGAAAACACTTGGAGACCCTTCAGTGCAAACAGCAATTTTCTATTAACTCTGTTCTTCAAGAAAAAAGAGGTGAGCTTTCTACATCGGAAAATGCTCCTTTACTGTCTGACTACACGGTAGATAGGAAGGAGAAGGATTCATGTAAAACAGTAGAGAGCGGAGGTTACCTTGAAAGGACGAGGCATATCAGGACGTTTATATCTGAGATAAATCAACCCAGCAACTACTAGTCCAATAAAAAGCCACCTGGCAAAACTGAGGAAATTCAGGAGGCTGTAGAGATCCCCGTTGAATAACATTATCATTGTGAGAGGATGCTGCAAAAGAAATTCAGAGCATAAGAGGGGTTTAGTGGATTGATCTCTATTCTTTTACAGCAGCGATGTCAAATTTTTCCACGGGGACAGGCAGCACACCCTTTTGCAGAGACACCTGAGGGCCACAGACTTTGGTTCTACCTTGCTCATGCCAGCCAGGCGTGGGACTGACACCCAGCTGTCCCCTGAGAGCACGTTTGATCAATACATATCTGTCCCGGGCGGCCACACGTGATCAATACATATCTGTCTCCTGTGACCCAGACAGACACACAGGCACACAGCCCCTTGTGTCACCAAAATGCTTGAGCATCCTGGGCACCATTTTCACGGAGCCTGAGAAATATATAAGCCCAGTGCCGTTTTAGTTGCTCACCACGGATGCAAATAAGAGCAGTTAAATTTTGGTCACATCTGATCGTATGAAAGCAGAGGTTTCCACGTGTCTTGTGGAAGGAAAAAAGTCTCGTGGTCCCCCAGGCTGCAAAAGGGGAACTCAGCAAAAAGGGCACAGTAAGGGGTAGCTACACGCCATGGGACACCAGCCGGGCACACCTGTTTGCCACCAGCTTGTGTTTGTAGCACGCCTTGCAGGCTTGCAGGGTGTAGACTCATCGCACATCACAAATGCAAACCCTTCTAAGCAGAGAGCAGCATTTAGCTGTCATTCAGTTGCTACTGAACAGCAACAAGGAGAGAGAACGCTAGAAAAAATACACTTTGTCATTAAACAGCTGTTCTGAGACACTAGCATTCTGCGAGGCAGGCAAAAGCTTATGTATAAACTAGAGTGTTGCACGTGGGGTGAGGTGATTAATGCGGGCCACAGGGATCTATTTCAGGGTAATCTCTGGACAAAAGCAGAGTAATTGTAGCTTGAATCCACTCTGCGAGGTAGTCCCGCGTGAGCCACCCTATGCCCACGATGACATAGTCCTTGCATCCAGGGATGAAGGAATGAGTCAACTTCACTGTAGCCCTTCTTGTTCAGCAAGAGGGAAGAACCTGGCCGTGACAGCCTTTCTGGGTTTATAATGAGGCAACAGGTGAAATCAACTGCAAATGCTAAATGGGCTAAATCTTTATGCAAGGAAAACTAACTTGTCTTAGTTATCAAGACTCACAGCCTCTGTCTCTCTCTTTATTTTTTTTTTTTTTTTAAAGCAGTGAAGACAGCATGGATTTGAACCAGAAGGATCAATATTTCAAATATGGGTCACTGGCTTCCAACCTCTAATGACTTACAAAGTGCTTCATTCTTTACACACAGATATTAAGCAAACTCCTTCCCTGTAAAGGTCAAAGGAAATTTTACCACTGAATTATATTGGGCAAGATTTTTTCTATATAAACTCAGCCCCTAAAAGTTTAAAATCTCAGTTATAAGCATGATAATGCAAGAAAGCCTGTGGAGAGTGGAGGTGAGCTATCAAGGAAAAAAAAATAATAAAACAGGGTTACAATGAGACTGTACACACATCTATGCTTTTTTAATCTAGGGTTTGAGCAACCTGGTCTAGTGGAAGGTGTCTCTACCCATGGCAGGGGTATTGGAACTTGATTATTTTTAAG
>JAOXJK010000032.1:12637359-12649034 GCA_025774025.1 Xenus cinereus
GCTATGGCCTATCAAATATCAGGACATATATAAATAAATATATTTCTTAATTTCTAAAAAGTTGGTTTTTTTTTTTAACAAGCCTCAAACACTAAACATGCTCATTTTCTCAGTTTCTCCACAAGAACTCTCTCCTTTCTTACAGTGTGTAGACCTTGGCAGGAGAAATAAAACAGAAAAATGCTAAAATGCAGGCTATTGATGCAGAATATATCCTGCAACTACTCTAATTGCAATAAGGTAAGAAAAAAAATTACAATCTCTGAAGGAAAGCCATCTTCATATGAGAATCTGACTGTTTTTCAAAGGAAATCAATGCACTGGTGTAACAGGACCAGATGCAATAGCAGAAAATGTATTAATATGTTATTTTTTTCTGAAAGACATTTTGCGCATTTCATTCCACAGAAAACAGTCAATGCAATTTACCCATAAGGTATGACTATTTCAGCCCAAACGAATAAAATGCAAAGTAAATGCTTATGCAAAATAAATTCCATTAGAACTTTTCATCATAATTCCATTGTGTAATTTTCAAAATTTGGATGCCTCCAGTTGTATGTGCACATATATAATTCAACACTTCAGCTAGCACTTCAGAAGTGAGCGTATAGGCATCTATAGCAAAATCTGATTTAAATTCCAGCACGAGCATCTGCTCTTACTAGCGTATGCTCACAGATGCGCGCACGTCCTCTGCTGTGGCCAGAACTCCCCACAGACACAGGGGTCTGTCCAGATACATTACAGTCATTGGTCCCAAAAGAGGGGCTGAACACCCACGGTTACGAAGACTGCAAGTTAAGAGGAAATCTTCTTGGCACTGTGCAAGCTGGGGTTTGAGGTGGGTATTTTGACATTTTGTCCTAACATTTTACTATACAAATTAGTCTGCAATGCAAACACATGGCCAGCATTTAGCTCTGCCGCTATTTTAGAAGCCAGTAATAGGATTTCCACTATAATACTGGTGGTTTTCCTTAGACAATTCACAGACTATTGCCCAGGCACACGTTCTCTCATTTTTTAATCACCGCTACACTGCACTGCTGAGGGTTCCCTTTCCATTATCTTAGTGCATAATTGTTTGCATTTTTCACTATAAGGTGGTATAATGAGCCTTTAGGGTGCCCCCAGATGCTGGTGTTTAGCTATACTTTCAGTTAAATGAATCCCTTTTTTGTTTGTTTGTTTAAATGGAATTTGTTTCTCTGAAAGGGAACTAGCTCACCACCGGCAGGTCCTTAGAAATAAAGAGCAATAAGACATGAATTAGGCTGCAGCAATAGTCAGTGAAGTGCTACCGACAAGATGGCAAGAAGATGATAGAATAAGAACAACTCCCAAACCTCATTCCTCTCTTTACTGTCCTCTGCCCTGCCCAAAGCCCACGTACACGTTAATAAATGAGACTCAAGCAGTGCCCAAATTCTGTTCGAATCCTCCAGAGCAAGCCTGTAATATGAATTCTTGTGCAGGAACATTTGTTTGTATGATTTACCAAAACAATGACAGCTGGCAGAGGAGTGTGCTTGCGGACATGAATCATGGAGAGAATTTCTGGAAGGTGACCCTCGCGGGATGCAACGAAGAACATCCTGGTGGGAAATAAATGCGGACAGACTTTAAATGTGCTCATTACTGTGACTAGGCAAAGCGGCTCATGAAAGTCACAGAGCGCGGCGGCACTTCTTAGGCTTGTTTGAGGTGTTCTGAATGAAAAGACTAGCAGGAGAAACCCACACACAGAAATCAAAGTCATTTCTGAACGTGTCCCCTCCTTACCTTACACTATGATCGGTGTCTGGAATTAGTTAACATTTTCCCTCCAATTTCCCTCCTTCACATGAAACAAAGCAGCCGTTAATTAAAGTGCTACACTCAGAGGGATCCATTTCCAAACCATTCAAAGGGTTTTTACGATAAGATACTAAATTCAGTGGGAACAAAGTGAGAAAGAGCCCCACACCTGGTAAACACTATAGTCATTTTTCATTTCCTGCTAAAGGAATGAATCCTACTCTCTCTTCCCCTTGCTTCCTCACTTTCAGTGTATATCTCATGCCCTTCACCCCCCGTAATACGAGCAGTGCTCACCTGGAGACCGCAAAAATGCCACCATTCATAGATCCAAAGCAGGAGAGAGCAACAAATACTGGTACAGCTAAAGAAAAGTTTCCCATTAGTCGTTCTGCAAAGGTCTGTTAGAGGAGAGAGAAACACACAGTGAGTTTTCATAAAAAATTAAAGTAATTTCACTCTATCAACAAATTATTAATAAGTATAGTAAGCTTTATTTATACCCCATTTTCTGCATCCCTCACTGAAAGTTGAGCTTGTGCCTTTGTTACCTCTTATTTCGTGACACCAAGGCTACTGCAGATGAGGTCTCCTACCCTTACTCCTGACTGTGCCTGGAAGATTGCCACTTGAGGCAATGCTCTGGAGGTGGAATCAGGCTCTGATTTATGTCGGTTTAGACCATTATGACTCCCAAAAAGAAGACCCAGTCTGAATGGATCAAGGTCTGATCTACATACCTAACTTTTCTTTTTTTTCCTACAGCCTTCATTTTACTTAGCTGATGCCTCCCAGTGGCATAGTTCATCTGTTCATACTTTATTGATCTAGGTTACCAGAAGAGCCTTACTTGGAGTTTTGGGCACCACAGGAGACACACACAACTTTCTTCAAGTTACAAAATGTTTTGTTTCTAGATCTCCCATGAACTACAGAATTTGGTCATTTTTTAAATGCCACATCAATTGAAATAGCCACAGGCAGTGTCACTACTGAAAAGTAAACAGATTTTTTTTTTTTCTCGTTGCAAGTCAGATACCATAAATATAAAAATCAGTGTCATCACCAAAATTCAACAAGAACAATCAAAGCAGTATTTCCAAACAAGGTTGCCTTGCAACTCCTTCCCGAATGAACTCCAGTTTTCACAGCAACCCCCTTCCTAAGTAGTCAGGACGCACGTTGTGTAGAGATAGCATTACTGCTTCTTCCTACAAAAAATAGTTCAGAGCTCCCACTTCCACACATATATGTGTTTTCTGCTTCCCAGGAGTTTGGCCTACAATTTAGCAAAGAATTTTTCAGGCATATACTTGTCTATAAAATTTAAGTCCTATTGACTTTGTTATATCAGGTCAATAAATAT
Organism: Xenus cinereus; assembly: GCA_025774025.1. NCBI lineage: Eukaryota > Metazoa > Chordata > Aves > Charadriiformes > Scolopacidae > Xenus > Xenus cinereus. The sequence goes on from JAOXJK010000032.1 coordinate 12,640,526, forward strand.
GGTCTAACATTACGTTACGAATGCTATTGATGGCCTTAAGTGCAATCCCACTCATCAATCAAAAATCAGACTAGGTTCACCAGGATGCTAATATGTGGTATAAAAGAGGAGCTATAGAAAAGCCTGATTGGATGTGTGCCCCCGATTTTTTCCCTGGAAAGAATAATATATCAACAAACACAACTGCAGCAGGGATACAACTTTGTATTTTTCTTCTGTAACTTACCACTGCTACAGCTTTTGAAAGCAGCAATTCCCCAGCACTGATTGTAGTGAAATAAGCCACGTTTGTTAACACATAGCCAACTGTGACGATAATCATTGAAATGCATATTGCGAGGGGTATGTTTCTGAAATACACAAGGTAGCTCATTATTTTGCAATCTGGTTGCTATTCCCTCAACATGAAACAAATAACATGAGAGAAGCCACTAATGATGGTGAATGCACATTTGGTGATCCCAAAATACCGTAATTAGAAACTACCAGTAAAAAATAACACACCTAACCGAAACCATCTACACAAAGCAAATAGGTTTATAATGATGAGGTGAGAAATCACTTGAGGGAGGATTCCTTTGGAGATGCCAACAGGTTGTGGTCCCCATACTTCCCATGCAAGAAGGATGGCCCATTTGAGCTGCCTACCCATTTTGACTTTCAAGCTGAGCCCAACAGGAAGGCAGCAGGTATCAGTACTTGAACCAGCAACAAGGCAGATTGACACCTGCATGACAGATGCAGGTGATTCAGCTCTCTATCAGGAGGGCAATCACAGTGGCATCTCCAACATACCTACTGGCACTCAATGGCTGCCCACCTGGAGGTGGTTCAGCATCTTCCCCTGGATGCCAAAAAGTCTAGCATGTGAAATTCTGCCCTCTCCTCTGTGCGATTCCTCCCGTGCACCCCTTACCACATCCCAATTATCTTGCTCACTATGCAGGGATACATGAGGGCACAATATGACACAGAAATAGGTGCAGTACAAATAGTACAGGTTAGAACAATTATACACAAATAAACAATAACGCTGAACTTCTACATAGCATGTCCTCCCAGTGAGGAAAGCAGAAAAGCAGAATTATTTCTATTTTAAAGAAGAGAAAAAGAGGTACAGTGAATTTGTCTGAAGTGACGCTGCAGGCAAATGTCCAAGTTAGGAACAAAAACCAGAAGCTTCAAGTGTTGCTCTAGTCTCTTTCCACTCCATATCATTTCTTGAGAGCATTGATATCTGCATCACACCAATAAGAGACTCAGGTCTGAACCAACGTTTGTTCCTTTAATTCCAAGGCCGAGAGTTGCAGCTGGAAAGATGCAGTGTGTGTGCTCCTCTGAGGACAGCTGAGAGCTCCTGTTTCATGGCCGGTTCCCTCCAGCTGTCTGCGCTAAGGTTGCTTTTGAAGAGATGCAAAGATTGCCACATTTGGAGAACTTTGTTGTGAAGGTAACCCCATCAGGTGGTAGAAAGGAGAGAAAGAATGGGGAATTCTGATGTCCCAGAAGAGACCACAAACACGGTCCTAAAGGACTATTGAAATTACCTCAAAGGAAAAAGTGTTTTGAAAATCCACACAGACTCATCATTTTCTGATTTTTTTCTCAAAGAAACACAACTGGGTCAGAATTTAAAGATCCCCTTCACTACTGGTCCTTATTTCTCAAAGAAATCCCTGACATCCCTATATCTGTATAGAGCTGAATAGAACCTCTAAACTGAGACTAAATAAATAAAGAGGTGTCACTGCTGCACCTCTTGCCCACCTCAGAAACCACAATGTCAAATACCGTCCTTAACCCAGGCACACAGGTAGGCAAGAAGATCACGCTGTATGGCAGCACCAAATGTGGGTCGACATGATTATATCGCCAATAACCCACTGCCACCTCACGGTCTGAAGTGAAGAAGCTGGAAGGAGGGGAGTCAGTCAGCTTGGAGGGCGTGCTCGTTGATGGAGAAGGCAACGGCAAGGACCAGAGCAAAGAGCCCAGAATCCAAGCGCTGCTGGAAAAACCACAAAGTCACTGACTCAGAAAATACTGCAGAACTGTATGTTGATAGTGCGTCTGTACAAAAAAAATCTTTTTGTAGGTCAATTGCCAGATATTTTGCAACCAGTTCGGTTAAGCTTCGTCCCTGACCTGGGTGTAAATTGAATTCAATCCACTTCACATCTGATTCAGGGTAAGTGGGGACACATGGTTTCGAAGCCCCTCAGAAAATAAATTTTAATCACACCTTCTGCATCACAGATGAACGCTTCAACCACCAAGCTATTGGATAAATCAGCAATTACTCCAACCTTAAAAAAAAAAATTTCCAGCCAAAGATAGCAAATTTGTACTACTTTCACAAATACCATTTGAATGACTGAAACCACATTGTTAAACTTAACAAACTCTCTTTGTCCATTCTAACTCTTACCAAACACCTGCTTGCTGTGTTCAATTCTAATTTAAATCCCAGTCTAATTTCCTCTAAACCAAAGTGGCAGTTCCAAAATAAGGGGAAAAAAAAAATATCACACTTCCAAACATGACCATTTTCTTAGCATTGTGGGTCCTGCCTTGTTATGCTGAAGAGCACTAACCCCCTTGGACAGTTAATACCACCACCAAAAAAACCCACCACAAAACAAAACCTCAGGAGAAGAGTAAAACTCCAAAAACAAGCCAGAACTAGTCAGGAAGCAGTATTCATTAATAAGCCTGCAGTTCATAACTCATGCCTGGAGCAGCACAAGGGATGCTGTGAGTTCTAAGCACCTGAGCCCTCATCTTCTGAGCAAAGCCAGCGCTCAGGTTGCACCTCCTTTTGTCTCCTGGCAGGAGCAGGCCTTCAGAGGTTTGCCGTATGTTCACACACAGTCCCTCCAAGTGCTGCTTATTAGCCACTGCTTTCAGCGACAGATTTAGACAAAAATGAAAGGCCAGTTTCAAGATTTCAGTGGTGAGTAATATGGTATGGTTCATTTCTCACTGACACCTCAGTTCAGATTTACAGTTGGTCCTTGAATCATCTGAAAGCACAGACAGCCAGGTACGTACCATATGTAAAACCACTAAGTGAAAGTTTTAATCGTGTATTTTCTATCCATCCAATTTAAGAGGCAGTTCCCAATTTGCAAAATGATTCCATTATCAAACTCTCTGGTATGAGCTACCCTCACTGCACTGGGATGAAAAATGTAATGCCATTAACATTAAAGATTACCTCCTTTCCTTGCAGGATCACTGTACCATATTCTGGTATTTTAGATATTCTCCTAGACTTCCAAATCCTCTTTCCAAATCAGTAAAAATGATACCTAAGTTCTATTCTCTATTAAGTTGCCTCTATTGACGCAGATTTCACCTTTTCACTTCTGTATCCTATGAATCAAACACAACACAGTGTTTGAGCACACCGGTAAGCTATGTTTCTGAAAATGAATATTCACAACTGCCACGCAGCTAGCTGAAAGATTTGGACTAAAGGGAGTCAGAAAATTCAAGACAAAGATATTTTTCACTTTAAGATTTTGATTCATTGAAGCTAAAACTTTTGATGGGAAACTTGACCATTTTGGTACAACGTTTCTCCAGAAAAAATCTTAGAACCAAGACAGAAATCTTGTCTGACCAGTAAAGACCTCAGAATGGCCAATAACTTAGAAACCATAGCAGCGTGTGTGCTCAGAGGCAATATTTTACTTACTTAAAGCAGGCCCAGGACTTGAACTTGCATTGAAATGGGCACTGGTTACTATAGGGCAGTGCATTTCCTTTGGCATTTCGTCTCAGAGTGAAATCTCAAAAGATTTCAAAACCAAGAAAAACTATTTTCAAATCAGCTGTTTCCCTGAGTATACCTTCAGGTGCTGACATTAGCCCCAAACCTATACAATGGCTGGCAAGTGTCTCCTGTGTTACTGTTAAGACAATACTCAAGCAGGCTGCTCCTTGGGCAGAACGGGAAGTTGTTGCCAGCAAAGTTTTTTGCAATATTCATCTCTTCTCCCAGAACTTTGAAGAAAAACAGTATCAAAAGGGAAAAAAAAAAAAAATCTGAGAAAATCTGAATCAGGAAAATACTGAAAATAAAAATAAAAGTCTTTATAAAATCAGAGGAGAGACAATTAGAGTAGTTTCTAAGCGTCTGAATGTTGATGAAATGGTTTAAGTTTTACCCAGCCTGAACTACTATTCAAAGCCAAATCTTCCCATTCTGCCCTATATGCAAAGCATTTGTAATGAAAAATCACAACAGCTTCAAGGAAGAGTGCATCTACCTTGCGCTTCCCAGAAAGAAAGTCGCTGAGGAATCTACCATCACAGAGAAATTCAGCATTAGAAATACAGCTAGTCCATCTTGTGGCTATACCGGGCTGAAATGCGCTGCCAAGCTATGCTGGAAATGTCTTGGAAGCAAATTTCCTCCTTCTAGAGCCTGTAAAGGGCCCTGGGAGCCAGGGCACGGGGTTCAGTTAATCAGGATATCCACTGGGTTTTGGATTTGACCTTCGGTGTTGCAGAATCATAGATCTTCTGATAATCTGTGCTCTGGTACTGCACTGCCTCCTACATATATTTTTGAGAGAAAAAACGCAGAGCAGACCGAGTAAGAGGAGTGGGGGAAAGAGTAAAAAAAGAGAAAAAGAAAGCCAGAGAAAGAACCTGGGGATAAGAAGAACAATGTCAATAAATCAGCCAAGGAACATTCCCAGAAGTCTACAGCTCATATCCCAGCTTAATGACAACTTTTATAACAACAAACAGTGAGCCCTAAGAGCTGTGACCACTGCAGGCTGTTCTTTCTATGAAACGACAAGCACACAGTCAAACACGCCTGCAAAGGGTCAGCTGAGTTCACAGGCACGAAACACATTGTGATCACATCCTTTGTTGTTTAAAGGCTGTGCCAAAATCATTTCTTTGCATCCCTGGCAAATCCAGGTTTTACACGTGCTCAGTCTGAGCCAATTGTCCCGGAAAAAGCTGTGCCAACAGGACCCAGTTGGGAAACATCAATAAGAAAGTCTAAACAGATCAATTAATTACTGGTAAAATTAAGTGAAATAAATGACATCTTTATTGTGCTATGGAAATGGTGAAAGATACTGTTACATTTAAATTTAAAAAAAAAAAAAAAAACAGGTAAAAAGGAAAAAAGGAGAGAGGAAAACTCTGAATTTCCTTCACATGGTTTCCAGGCAAGGGTTTGCTTGGTTTTCATGAGTATGACCAACCCTGTATATGCTATATTTCTTGAGCTGAAAATTTAGTGCCACAGGAGCTTCAAGATCCTTTTCAAAAGATCCCTCGTGCAATAATTTATTCACCATTTACAATCTGTTAACCAATTTTCCAAATGAACTGTTTCCAGATTTTGGCACTCTTAAAAAAATCTAATCATCCATTGCACTGTCCGTAGGGCCAAAGCTTGGCAGAGGAAGTCAGAAGTGCAAATTTATCCAAACAACCTGACACTGGAAAAAATAACCAAATACAATATGGAAAGCAGCAAGAGAGCCCTGGTAATTTAATATTCCCAGGACCTCAGTGCAAGACCAGAAGATGTATACGCTTGGCTTAGTAAGTGCTCTCTCGCCATTCCCAGGTAGTCATTCCGTGAGCTGTGGCAATCCCAAACCCTAGACAAGAAAGCAATATGCTTTGATATAAACTTACTTATCTCTGATGCATGTTTTTCAAGCAAAGAGCAGCCTACAAGACAGCCCATTACACTAAAGGGATCAAATGGTTCTCACCATGTCAATGTGTGAAAAAATTACAATCACACCCATCTGTTCGGAGAAAAGGAGGATGTAAAACTTAAAAGGAGGCCACCTCCCAGGACAGAATCAAAGCCAGGAATAGAAAGGCGAAAGGGATGGGAATCATCACAGCACTTCTCAAATCCATGTATTTGTAAATGCTAATATGGATCTCAGCAACGACTGACTTCAGCAACGAGCTGTTATTATTTTGTTTATTGTAGCAAAAGTTCTCATCAGCAGATCACTGCTGCTCCCCCTTCACTGCCTCCCAATATGTTCCAGCCTTATGTTCCAAACTGGAGCTGCTGTTTGTGGGCTCGCAGCTCAGCCACTATTAAATTACATGGCTTCTCTTCATCTTCTTTTGATTGTGATTTTCCAGGGGAGAAATGAAACTGCGCTCTCATTTATGCCACCACACACTGCACGGATGTTACTGCTGGAGTGTGTTTAAAGAGTTGCCTTCTCTGTTTTGTTGGGTTGGTTCTGTTGGCTCTGACACCTGCATCGACACAGCAGCACGGCACTGGGACAACCAAGGGAAGAATCAGGCCGCAGTCTGCATTTAAAAACCTTCTTGCTTTCGGAGAGGAGAGGAGAGGAATTCTGCTGTGCCTAATTACTTGCTTTCTTCCTGGTGTTTGACTTTACCGGTTCGGATTATAATTGGTTATAGTTCATAAAAGGGGTTTTCTGTGACCAACTGTGTTACAAGTACGCTGAGGAGGGCAATAGATTTTCTTAACTTCTCAAATGTTTTCAATACCCTTTCCAAAGAGGCTTTCCTAAAAAGTGAATTAGAGTAAATACTTTCTTGGCTAAAACTTGAGACCTAGAAAGGTACAAATTGCACAGGGTAACACTGTTCTCCGCAACGTCTCCTGCCAGGCAAACCCTCCCAGCTGAAGTCCCAAAGCAAAAGTAGATCTGCCAACAGCCCTGGAGAGACCCGAGGATAACTATTCTGCTTGCAAGGAGATTTGCTTTGTTTTCAGTAGAGGTTTGAACCTGGCTGCGGTCACATCGCGTACTGACTCGGGTTGGCAAACCAGATCTCACCAGCGTGGTGTACAGCACAGCCCAAGCCCGAACTTGTCAAGCCAATGCCTTTTATGAAACACCTTTCTTTAAAAAGAGGAATGGATTCCTCTGAAACTCGGACTACCAGCTAGAGAGACCCCTCACGTTCAAGCAGGATCTTTTCGCATTCCTGGCATTCCCAAAGAAAACTAAGCCCAGCCAGCAGATATTAAAGATGACAGCTAAATCCACAAGCGGCTTTCGAGGTTACAACACCAAATATTAGTCACGCTTAGCCACGCGTGTTTCTCGCACAGCAAGCGCGGGCACTGTTAGGAGCCAGAAGGCGAGCACAAGAGGCAGCACACAAACGCAAGTAAAATGTGGGCTTAATTTTTTAAAATATCTCTTTAAAAAAAAAAAAAAGAAAAGAAAAAAAAATGGAACACAGACTTGGAACACAAGACAGAAATCATCCCCTGTGACTTCTCAGTCAACTCCTTGATAAACCATTTCCATATGTCCATCCAGCGCCGGTATCCCATATCTTCACTTTACCTCATTTTGCAAACTCACTGCACAAAGTTTATGAATGTTTCCAAGAGACGTATGAATAATCAGACCTGGCTTTTGTTTCCCACTGCAACTTGACTCCAAGTCACACCCCTCCCAAGGACCTAAAGGTCCCAAGAACCTAAGCTGGCTTTTCTGTCTGTTGTAATAATCAGGCTGAGCCACCCCTGCACGGAGCTGCCCTGGAGACTCAGGAGTGCTCGTCCTCAGAGGGCCTGGGAGGCTTAACCGGAGAAAAGTCAGGTGCCTGGAAATGTGGGCAGCAGCTGAGCAGGATCTCTAGCAAAGGAACCTACATTTAGCATTTCAGAACCTAAAATGCCAGTGAAAGATGCTCATTCATCTGGAGTATTGAGATTAAGGTGTGGCTTTGGTTGGACCTGTAATTAAAACAGCGTCTGCCACCTTCTTTCAAAAAAACTTGCCTTTTAAAAAGCAGCATAGTCTAAACTCAGAGGATTCAGATATCGTCCCTCCTCAGTCTGATGAATGAGTTCCGTGCTTCTGCCTAACATCAGTGTTTTGACATCCTCCCTTTACTTCATTTGTGGGAAACTTTCATGTACTCTAGGAAGTTTGTGACCTTTTCCACCAGAGATGCAAAACCTCAGATTTGACTTTTATTGCCTAGCTCCCGCTCAACCGGGAGATGAAGGGAGCACCTCTGCTCTTTCACAAGCTCCAGCATTTCATTTTCTTCTGAGCCCTATTTGCTGGAAGTGCCTACAGCGCTGCCAGTAGCGTAGATTACGGTGAGAAGCAGTAGTAAATCACGGAGCTTGCTTGGAGGCAAGGAAGCTATAACCACAAACCTGACATGGGGTTGTAAAAGCAAAACACCTGCCTGCACCAAGCTCGTGTGTGGAACCAAAGGGGAGCGGGGCAGAGCTGAGACTCGGATCTCCTCCTCCAAGCCGCCTTATCTAGCACAGGATTGCGGGTCGAACTTCCTCTTAACTGCTCTGCACAGACACGTACCTCACCGCCAGACTTAAAATAAACATAAGGCGGCGGCTGTGGCATAACTGTGTATTGGAAGTAGTTTCATTTATTACAGGAGGCTCTCCTGGGAATTTGGAATTACTAATCCTCTGAGCACCTGATTTATGACCAGGTTCCACTGTCCCCAGGCAGAATCACCCTTTGTTGGAAAG
>JAOXJK010000032.1:12683087-12693180 GCA_025774025.1 Xenus cinereus
ACCTGGTCTGGTGGGAGGTGTCCCTGCCCATGGCAGGGGGGTTGGAACTTGATGATCTTTAAGGTCCCTTCCAACTCGAACCATAATTCCTTTTGACTGCAATCCTGAAGACGGACTGGCAGTCCCCTAACAGCTGTGTGCGCCGGAGCGGACACAAAGCGCGTTGCCAGCTTTCCTGTAAGGGCAAGGAGCACAAAAAGCCACCAGAAAAGGAGCAGGTAGAGTGTCCCAGCACACACCACAGGTGAGTGAGTCACTTGGCAGCACACTCTCACCCAACCTGCGTTTAGCAACCAGCACAGAGAATGCATTCAGAGAGTCATGTTCTGTTCCTACTTGCACTGGATGAGGAGCAGCGCAGCGTAAGGCACACCTAAAGAGCAGGTGATGCTGGCACAGTTTAATCAGCATGTGGGCAGAGTTTAAGTGTGTCCTAGACTGTAAAATAGTGGCTGAAAAGATACACAAGAGCAGGAAATGCTTATTTTGGTTACAGCTGCTCCACCAGCCCCTGGGTGTGATAATCCTCCAATCTTTCAGAGGAAAAAACGGCTTAGCTGAGAAGTGTGTGTGCACAACTTCCTCTACTGAAAAAAGCCTAGATACATATTAGGCCTCAACTTCTTTGATAGCAGCAGCCAATTAGTTTACCAATGCAGGAGTCAGATATAAAACTCCACACAGAGTTTCGGCAGCGCTGCTCTGATCATCGCAAGTTATAACAAGTACGCCTCCCTTGCTGCCTCTCAGATTTGATGATTAAAGAATCCACTGATGTTCCTTCCCATGCAAGACGATTATTTTCTGGGTGTGGGGCGGATCGTGATGACTAAGAGTGTTTTCGTGACACTCCTGGGACACTGTCATATGTAAAAAAAAAATAATAAGTTTACAAGAAGAGGAACTTATGAAGCCTAGTTTCTTGTGGGTATTTGTGCCTAAGTTAATAAGGTCTCCCTGTCCAGCGAGGTGCAGGTTAAGAGGGGGATTTCTAAGGCTACTCTTTTTTGTTGATGCTGTGATGTGCAGTGACATAGCTCCACACCCAGCACTGTGCTGCTCACCGTGAAAACACGGGTCTGTTTCCTCTGTCTGGTTTTCCTTTTTGGCGAAAAGTTAATACGGTTAAGACATCTTCTCTTTCATCACATTTGATAGAAAATATGCAGTTAATTCAAAGGTTACGTACGGGTGGGGAGGATGGAAGGGACCGTCTGACGCACAAAATTATTTCCTCCGGAAACCAGATAAAGATTTACGGATTCATAATGACTCAGCAGTGTCAGTGCTCTTAAACTCAACAGTATATGCTAGAACTTGTCAATATTATGTAAACATAGTTGTGATTTGAAATGAGGCTTGTGCTTTTGTGACTAATTTGCTGATTGCGGAAGAGAGGGAAAAGGAGTGCTAACTAGCCTGAGGCAGGAATGCAGCATTCCTAAAGTCATTTTGCATAAGTGAGTTGCCCTGTTCTACACATAACAAGCTCTCCACCCTCCGCAATACTGTAAAAAAAAAAATTTAAAAAAAAATTCAAAGAACCACATTTAAGTTTGATACAAAAATCCATTAACATTATGAAAATGTATTTGATATGTTTCAATGATTTGGCATCTTCATATTGTAATTCACCTACGCAAAGTCAAAGGGGTGCGTGAGTCATAGGCTTTACACGCCAAAACAATACTTTGGACATTTTAGATATCTAAGGACTTAATGTTGCTTTATTTGGCCAGTTAGTGCTTTTCATAGTAACCAAGAGTTAAGTTCTCCAACACACTATAAAAGCAAAAAATAGGGACTTGATATATAAAGAATACATGGTACCCCCAAATCTGAAAACTACTGGGCAGTAGCTTCACCAGGAGTTATTCCTGTATCCACAGACAACAGCAACTGCTCCAAAAGCTAGTGCCAAGACTGAGAAAATATAAAAGTGACTTCCCTCTTCCACTATACAATATATAGGTATGGCCATTAGCATTATTAGTGACATTAGTGGTTACAGTAAGCCTAGCAAAATTAAAGCAATTATCTGAATTTGTGTGACAAGCAGTCGTCTTAGAATTGTTTTTTCCCCCCCCTGTACACACACGTCGTGTGTGAATGTTTCAAGGCTGACAAGCAAAACAGCGTTGCTAGATTCTCTGAAGCAACCATACTAAAAGAACACAGCTCACTGATCAAGACATATTTGATTATTTTTGCCCATCAGGTATAGCAGATTTTTCTTTACGACTGGAAAGTGTTTTGCCATCAGAAAAGAAGCACAGAAAAGCCACGGTACACTTACCGAATGATGAGTAATTCAACCCAGACTCTCACAAAAGCAGGTAACGGGCCAAAGGCCTCCAGGATGTAGGTGTAGTGACCACCCGATTTCTTAATGCACGTTCCCAGTTCAGCATAGCAGAGGGCACCTGTGAGAATTAAACTGTGGCATCACGAGAGGTATCCAGAAATACCTTTTCAAAGCGTTTATAAGCTAAACAATGGAGCTGCCGTGGTATCACGACTACTTTGGATATAAAGCATATTTTAAAATATATTTAAAAATATTAAAATAATGATTTTTTCAAGCAATTGTTTAAGTTTTAATTCATTCAGCTAGACTTGCAGTTAAACCAAACTGTACACATATCCTGTTACGTTACCTACTTGCTATCAACACGTTTCATTACGCAATTGTATCTCATGAAAAGGGACAACAAAATGCTGTGTCACCCCAGCTCCCCAGCGGATCTAACTGTAGTGCCAAGTGAAAGCCTTCTGACACATTTCCTTGTTATCAAGTGATGATCAGTTCCTTTCAGCCCTAGAGACGCCTGTCTCAGCCTCTGAGGAAAAGAACAGGGGAAACTGTGTTCCCCCTGCTGAGCCACAGCTGAAGCAATTGGCTGGCCAAAATTTGGAAGCAGGAATTGCAGATTAAGAATTTTCCTTAATAGCTCTCCCAACGTCTTACATACAAAATTCAGGGGACGGCTTAGCCCTGGCTTTTCAACACCGGTGCAGTGTTGTTGTGTACTCCTAATGCAATGAAAGCTCAGTTCATTCCTGCAGGGCCTTAAATACAGACAACGTCACGTTTTCATGGCAGAAGGCTCACGTCATCCTTTGATGCATTTACGCTGATTAAAATAAAACCCATCCTCACACTGCTGCATCATTTCACGCAGGAGTTGGACTAGATGATCTCTATGGTCCCTTCCAACTCCAAAAAATTCAGTGAAATTCAGTGAAATTCAGAAGTGGTTCAGGCCCCTTTGGAACAAAGTGCTAGGGGCATTCCCATCGAGGGGCAGCTCTGAGAGGTCCTGGAGGCTGGTGCCAGCACAACGCGTGGCCCCTGCCATTACAGAGCAGGCAACAGCACGCTGCAACGACGAGGACCTGCGTGAAGCCTTCTTCACCCATGAACCATCTGCTACTGCTGCTTAATGAGCCATCACCCAGTCATAAAGCCAGTGGATTCTCAGCCCCACGGGTGGACCGCAGTAGTGGAGAAGTGTACCACCTCTGATAAACGTAGGCAGCCCTTGTAGAAGGGTCTGAGAAGCCAGATAAAAACAGTAATAAAGTTTATAAACACCGCATCACATAGAGTTAAGATCAACATCATACATTAACTCATTTCAGCTGTGCTCCCTGCATGCTTTTATGCTGCAGCGCTTTAAGATGAAAACTACAGTTGTCAAAACCACATAACACACACGAGCCCATTTAGGTTGTACCACATGATGGCAAATTCCATCCCTGTTCATTGACTTTGCTTGGGGCTCTGCAAAAATGTGGCAGCTTTTATGTGTTATTCTTTAGCTTACCTGAAGATGTACCTAAAGGAATTCTTACAGCCACATTAAAAAAATATAAAAAAAATAAAGCTATTGATGGGTTTTCTCTTGCCAGCCTCTTCTGTTGAGGCTCAGGATTAAATGAAATTGTGTTTCGATATATGTTATACACGCCACCTCAGCAAGACCTTAAGTGATCTTTGCTAGTGATTTTACTGTAACTAAGCCATGCAGCAAATTAAAAACACCCATGGCATAAAAAAATATAAAAAAATAACTGTAACAGGTCCATTTAGAGAAAGAGATAGTATCTTTTGCTGGGCCAAATTACACAGTTCTTCATATCTTGAGATTTGGAAAATGACCTAGAAAATCCATCTGATAAAAGAGACTATTATTTTTTTATTGTACAGACTTGACTTCACAGCCAGAAAATTACTGCTATTAAAATTAAAGCCAAAAATGCTATTCTTAAGCAAATTCTTCTTTGACTAAATCTGAAGACCAAGGTCTTCTGACAGGGTTAAAAATTGTATCTGTGGCCTTTCTTTAGTGGGGAATTTTGGTTATAGGCAGGACTTCCACATTTGCACAACAGATTATGCTCCACATTGTACCAACACATTTAACATTTGACCAAAATGGTCCCAACTCCCTTGCACTATCTGTTTGGCTTGGGTGGGCTTAGCCTTGTAAACAGCCCATGTTTCTTTTAAGCTCAGAGCCAGTTTACACAGGGTGGCATTTGCATGTTCCACCTATTAAGCAGACACGTGTTAGCCCGTGTTTGTCCTCTTTACCTCCTGCCAGAAAACAAGTCGTTTCTGTTTTAAATAAAGCCAATATTCATGTTAGTTCTTCAGCTTCTTTGAGATTAACTCATTAAGTAGGTCAACGGACCCTCTGTCCCTCTGAGGCCAGAGTGGGGTTTTCCACTCTGAATGGGGACTTTGTGTACAGAATAAAAAAAAACATGCATTCTTCAGAATTTAATACTCTTCAAAAATACACAAAATTAGTTAAAACTGTCACTATAGGCAGGCCAGCAATAAAACTTGCATTACAGATTTGTTTCCACCCCACTGCTTTTTGCAGCGCAATCTTTCAAAGCAACATCGTGAGCGAGGGACGAAGTAAAGAGCAGTAATACGAGACTGGGAAGAGGGGCTATTCGTGTTATTATTTTGCTGCCTTTCATGCCAATACAGCTTATGTCCAGTGGGAATTCTTCCTCTCAGACCTTGCTCTAGCCTCTAGGGCACTAGGTCGAGCTGTCTAAACATCTCGCCGGTGTTGGAGCGGAGTGACCCACATCCCCAGCTGCCGGGGGCCTTACAAGCAAACCATAAACTACCTCTTACAGCCAGAAGAAAAACACAATACGTACAGCACATTGTATGGCATTAAAAAAAATGGACATTTACTTTTCCTGTTCCTTCAGGGACCCGTAAGAAACAATAATTTATGCTTCCCGTCCCTACCCCTCGGGCGCTGGGGGGACAGGGGCTGCGGACCTCTGCGCCCTCCACACAACCTATCACGCAGCAAAAACCTTCTGTGGGCCTATTGGTCCCTCAAGCTCCGCACTCTGCCTTGCTATCCAATGGCAAAATCAGGCAAATGACAGCAATAATCCACCCAACCGCCCCTCTGCACCAATTAGAAACTTTTAAGGGACTTACCGAAGAGCGAGAGAATACCACACGCCGTCCAGACAGTCAAGGACATGCCCACGCTGCCAGTGTTCTTCAGGATGCCTTTGGGAGAGATGAAGATGCCAGCTCCAATGATAGTGCCAATTATGATGGATATCCCCCTCAAAAGCGTCACTTTCTTCTTCAGCACAACTTTTCCCTCCTGGGCTGGCTGTTCGCTGTCCACAGAGGGCAACCTGCCATTAGCCTGCCCCTGCAAGTAGCTTCCATTAGGGACGGTGGTTACGGCAGCTTTCCTAAACATGCTACAGTGCCACCAGCACACCGATGGCAAGCACAGGAAAAAAAAAAAAAAAAACAAAACCAAAACAAAAACCAAAACTTTGCGGCAGAAACTCAAGGGTTCGTTTGTTTGTTGTTTTTTGGGTGGTTTTTTTTTTTTTTTCCCCTCTCTGTGTAGCCAACTACTTCGTCTCTGCCCTCACTTATCTTCCCTGCTGCTCCAATGCCCAGGTAGCGAGCTCCCAAAGTGTGTTTGAGCCTTTCCTGCGGGTCTGAGCGCTGCTGAGGAACACCTGCGCCTTCACACTGCCAGCTGGTACTGCCCTATCATTGGAAAGTAGCTCAGCTTCCGCGTGGACTTGTATTTAAGCTCTTGTCATACCAAGTTACTCCAGCTGAATGATGATGCAAATTCTCCAGGTTTGCATCAGCCATTTGAGAAACCTCTGGCATTACTCAGCACTTCTTTTTTTTTTTTTCTTTTTTTTTTTTTTCCCTTTTAAATGGTAGGGGCATGTTGCACAACTGACCTGAGGGTGGTGGGAAGAACAAAGCACTCGCAAGAAAACCGAGCCAATCAAGCTAAGCACATCACCCTCGACACCCCGAGACACACTCCCCAATTTTTTTTTTTTTTCTTTTAAAGCAAGTCGGAGCCAGAAACAAAAGCCTGCCTAAACACAAAGCTCGTCAGAGCACAAGGGGAAAAGAAATCAAACAGGATACGTCATCCCTGGGTCTAATCCAATTTCTTTCTTGAAAAACTCCTCTTAACGAAAGTTAAGTTTGCGGGGCTTAACTTGTTGTGTCGCAGTTGATCAGCCCCTCTCGCGCCTGTGTTACTTCCTTGGCAATCTCTACGGGGACCCGTACCCACCTAAAGAATACATACAACCCCCTTGTTGCCCCCCCCTCCCGTTGCCTAGCAACACACCCAAATCAGCCTAATGAAAACCCAGGGTTATTTCCACGGCATAGTAATTTTCACACACGCAGCGTGTCTCTGGGATGTCGGTAAGCAATTCCGCAACAACACTTCCCCTTGAGAAATACTATTAACGTTTACAGCCACCTCGCCTGTGTGATCCGGCAGGAGGAGGGCAACACCCCAGAGCACGGGATCTCCAGCGGCTCCAGAAGGAGAAAGGTGGTTTTGTGTAATGGTATAGCTTCCCCGACCAGATAAACGAGCGATCAGATGCATAAATACTTTTGCTTCACAACCCAATCATTCAAAATTCAAACCCAAGAACCTAAACTGTTAAAAAAAGAGGAGCATTCTCATAAAACAGAGCAAAAATCAATAGCCTTCAAGCACTTGTAACCTAATCGAGGGACAGGCTGTGCAATACATGCCAAAGGGGAAAAATCCTTCGTAGCATAACTATTACAGCTGCTCGTGGTTTCAGATTAGATCAGTGCACAGAGAAATGATTACTGCAGTTACTGCTCTTACACTTACTGCTTAATTAGGACCTAGGATTGAGGGGGGGGGAAAAAGATAGCAGTTAAAACTTTATCATCTGAGAAGCAGGCACTGAGCTCAGAGCACTACTGTGCCTTCAAATTTATGTGAGAAAGAGGAGATTCTCCAGTATCAACACACTGCAGCTGTAAAACTTCAGTCTTTTTAAAGCCTCATTATTTTCAGTTCTAACTCACCTGTAATAATTTGCACCGAGATAAAAGGAGGCATAAAAAAAAAAAAGCTTATCCGGCTTAAACGCACACAGGTGAGAACCGAAGCGATTGTAGCTTTTCCCCGCATCCTGGTAGCGCTTGCCTATTTTCTGAATGCATCCTAATTCTCCCTCCACCTGCTGCTGCGCGGCAGCCCATCCCTCACTGCTCTGTGCAGCTCCTTGCCACCCCACCAAGTGCCCGAACTTTTCGGGGAAGCCACTACCCCTCCAGCCCGAGCCATAGGCGACCGCACAGGCCGGCGGCGGGCAGGACCTCCTCTGGGCACTGCACGGTCCAAATCAAGCCGATTTTGACGGCGCCGGTTACATGGAAAGCCAGGAGCAGGTGGTGTGCTACGCAGGGCTGTCTTCCCCTGGTGGCCAGTTCGCAGGCTGCCCCCCGATAGGATTATAACTGCCTGAAGTAACCAACTAGGTGAAATCAAACCAGGGAAAGGCATTAACCACAGAACTGGGTTGGGCTAATGGCCTTCATTTTCATTTTCAAAGGCTGTTTAATGAAGAAACACATGACATCTTAAAACATCTAATACTTTCAGGTACTCGTTCTTAACTAATGCTTACCCTTTATTTGCACGGGAAGATGGTTCCAAGATCAAACCAAAAGCTCAGTAACCTCCCAGACAATCCCGAGGCAGCTGTCTGCATCAGCTCTTCAGTAAACACACTGGACAACAAAATGGCTTTCAAATTTCGTTTGACCACTAGCCAAAAGAATGCATGTTTGCCCGTTGGACATAGCTATTAATGCTCTCCCACGCAGGGAAAAGGGTGCTTGCTTCTTCTGTGGTACACAGATAACAGGCGTGCAAAGCTTAGGACCATGTGAAATTCCCCGTGAAATGTCTACGGTGGGAATTAAGGAAGGCTGGATACAGAAAACTCTTTTATCTAAATACTGACAGCTTACCAGGGACCACACTATTTGCAGCCTTCCCAGCGAGTACTGTCCTGTGCACCACTTCTCAGTGCTATCCATCAAAAATAAACAACAACAACAACAAAAAATAGGAGCACTTTCTCTCCTTTGAGTTCTTACTTCCAACTATCAGTTCCAACCAAGATAGGGAATACTTATTTGGTGTTGGGGGATCGCTTGTTATATTCTGGAAATTTCCTGAGAATTCTCCACTATCTGGGCCCAGTCCCAAGAAGAGCACGAAGCTGGAAAAGGCCCGTTACTGTCTGCTGCCCCCCATTATACAGTACACTCACAAAATCTGTTCCGATTATTTGTACTCTACCAGCCCCTTTCATTTGAATTATTCATCACAGAGCAAAGACCGTGGTATCACCATGTAATCGCAACACACGACAGTGTCTTTTCAGAGAGGTCTTCCAAAAACACAGGGCTTAACCTGTCCAACACTCAGAACATCCCTGTTCTTCCATAAAAATCCACACTGAAAACAGTACAAAAAGGTATAATTTTCTTCAGCCCGATGAAATTATTTGAAGCAATGTTTCTAAAAATGATGCTCTGAAAGTAAACCTTCAGCCTCTAATGGCTGCTGGCATTACGCACAGCCTTTAATTTCTAGTTTCTCTCCAGTTGTTTGGTTAGGTTTTTTCCCCCAACCCATAGACATTTTCTCTTGAACAAACACTTTAAAGGATAACCGATATCATCGCTATGAAAAAGTTTCCTTTTTGAACCTCACCATCAGCCCTCAACTACCTATCCACTGTCTGTTTCAAACAGAAATTCTTACTGCCTAAGCCTCTAAGTCCTCCGACACCCACAAGTGCTCAGTGCCCTGCAAAGAGCTAGCCCAACCGAGGAGCCAGCTCACCATGTCGGTTGCCGGCTGCCATCGGTGGGCTCTGGTGACCAGGACCAACTGTGCTGGTGGGACCTTTCAGGGTGTTTATAACATAACTTTTCTGCTGGCTGCACCGCTCTGCTCCAGCAAATTAAATACTCGAGCATCACGGGGAATAATGATACTACAGTGTTTCACAGGCTGAACACACCTGATGCAGGGGGCACCCCCATTTTTCACACTAGTAGAGTTTGTGTCAAATACCCAGAACACAGCAGTATCTCCAATTCCAAAGCAGCTACAATTTTGATATTTTCCCTGGGGAACGCGACGAAACACACACACACAGAGCATTGCCCTCCATGGGAACGCTACAACGCGCACACACAGCAAACTGAAAGACCTAAAATTCAAGCCTGGACTTGAGTTTCTACTTCTCAAGCCCACAAAATCTCCTTAATTTCTAGGTGTAGCGAGCCTACCTTGACAATCCTTCCAGGCATTTGTATATCAGTATATTGCATCGAGCAAATCCAGAGTGTCACAAGACAAGCCTCCAGGCCACACATTGCCACACTGACTGGAGACACGGGAATAAAAAAGGAAGTGTATCAAGACTGAAGAGGCGAGGAAAGCCCCAAACTCTTTTGTGTGGGTGGCGTGGCATGAAAAAGTTGTTTAGAAAAATCGAGCTGAGCCTTCTCTGTATAATGCCGAGCTGTTTGTGGATCTCGGAAAGCAGCCATGTAGGAAGGCGGTAGTCTGGTTTCAAATGTCAAAGGAGGGCAAAATACCTAAAAGTATTTGTTTCATGTAGATAATCTAGCCTTGAAAAGTTTTGACTGGGGATTTTCTGCTCTTTTTGTAGCTTTGAGAAACAGCTTAATAGCGGG
>JAOXJK010000032.1:12693280-12746777 GCA_025774025.1 Xenus cinereus
GGGGGAAGAAATGATCTGTAAGTAAATTAAGAACTAAAGTGTAATTGCCAATTAAATGCGAATAGTGTCATCATGAAGCATACAAAAATTTCAGTAGATTGCAACAGGTTTTTAAGTTATAATCCAAAACTAGAACTGTGAGAAGACTAAAACAATTTGTTATTGTCTCTACTACAGGTCAGACCTAAAAATGGAATTACTGAGAATGTTGGGGGAAGCGTTATTTTGTAGTCAGAGACTCACAAATTACTTGCTTAATTATTTTGCATTCCACTTTGTGCCAGACACAAAGAAGATATTTTAAAGTAAAACAAAAAATGAGAAGGAATGAAATACAACATAAAGCCTCTGAGCTGGAAAAATAAGACAAAATCCTATAAGAAATCCAAGAGCAATTCAAATGTTATTTCTTGTATTTTCAGCAAAAAGCTTCCAACAAAATGCCTATGGTGCAGTCAGCAAATAGAAATCTGGTTCCGAGAAGACTGCAGACAACGATAGCAGTTTAGAAGGCAAATACTTCTGAAAGTCTCCTTGTCTCCAATTTGCTGATAGCTGCCAGTCAATTTTCAGCTGGAAAAGAGAAAAAAAAGGGGAGGGGGTTCAGAAATCTCTCCTATTTTTCTCACTATTAAAGCTTTACTTCAAAAGGCATGATGATTTCAGCTGAACAGTTTGACACTTTAATGTGGCTTTTTAAATTTTTTTTTCATTAAGCAGACAAGAATCATTAGCACCTGGTACCAAGCAAGAAAGATCCACATGAGAGAAAGCCACTTCTTACTGAAGCCTGTGTATGTGGTTCTGTTTTACACCACCTCATTTTTCATATTCAGGATATATGCAATTAGATCCTAAGCAATGCTGTACATAAATATTATTCTTGAGTTTTCTGTGTTTGCACTTCTCATCAGCAGAGTAAGACAACAATTTTCAGAGTCCCTATGTTATTGTTCCTCAGCTTGTGGATGCAAACATTGAGATACCCCACGGCTTTCAAGAAGTCAAGACCTTAGAGTAAATTTCCATCAAAACTGCATGTGCCAGGCACCTGGCACAATGGTGAGATTGCTGCCGGCTTCAGGGAGTCATGATTTTACGTGAAGTGTCTTAGGCTAGGCTGGGCATGTGAAGAGAATTAATCAGTGCTTCTGAAAAAAAAAAAAATTAGGACTTCTAAA
This sequence comes from Xenus cinereus, assembly GCA_025774025.1. NCBI lineage: Eukaryota > Metazoa > Chordata > Aves > Charadriiformes > Scolopacidae > Xenus > Xenus cinereus. The sequence continues at coordinate 12,694,462 of JAOXJK010000032.1, forward strand.
ACAATCAAGATAGAGACAGAATTAGCACTGAGAATGTTTTCTTTCCTAGCTCATTTCTCCATTTTCCTGATGAAAATCCTTCATGCTAGATAAAAAGTTTATAATGTGAAGAAATAATACAACTGCCTAAATTATCAAATTTAGGCTTGGTTATGTAATTACTTCCCGTTTGCTTTTATTGCATTTTTCATACATTTCATTTATACAGTATCATGTATACGAGAACCAGAATCCTGAGGCATTTTGACTTACTCCTTTATTTGGCCAGACCCTGTACTTCATGTGAATCATGTTTTTCCACTGTGAATCAAACCTTTCTTATTTTAAAAGAGTTAATGATACTTACCCTAAATCACAGGTGTGACACAGATTCAGCCAATGAATTCTGTTACCAAAATAATCTTTCCAAAATCTTGGAAAGGGGAATTTCACAACCTTAAGCAAAGGTTGCTTAATCTACTGACCACTCTATGTGGCAATCTTTCAGATCACTTGTCTTAATCTGAACTCCAGTTCCTTAATCTCACCTGTAACAGAAGGTCACCCTATTTTCCTGTCAAGTTTAGCAAGTTCTCCTCATGTTGCATACAACTTAGACTAGACGGAGCATACATTCAAAGTTACTTCATTTTTTCTGAAACAGAAAACTATGCTCTTACCCGATAATAATTGCAATGGGATTTTTAGTTCCCTTCTCATTCCTCTCTCAATTGCCACATGCAGCAATAGCTGCATCTATGGATTTCTCTGTTGGTTCATTTAATGTAGCTTTTTGTCTGGAGACCAAACAAGTCACGGCTGCAGCCTCTTGCAGGTCACGAATGCAATAAGGTCAGGCTCCAGTCAATAAACTGGCAGGTGGTTAGGGCTTCTTTAGCATCAGCAGCGACGGCACAACACGTGCGTCGGGAGAGACGGACGGGAGAATCTCAGTCAAGGGCTGAAGCGGTGACAGAGTTTACCACAAGAAGGGATTAAACTGCAGAAAAGCAAAAGCACATGTGTGCAGAAATGCTTCAACGGTGATGGATGGTCAATCATTCACGCTGCCATCATAATTTAGCATTGAAATGCAGCCTGCGGATCCTACGGGGAATCATTTTATTGGCATCTAAATGTGCATACTATGTCTTCTTGAAGTATTAAAAACTCCATCAGAAAGAGCACTCGTTTGGAGCACTGCCAAGGCGCTTCAGCAGTTTGTGCCAGTGCAGCTCCATATATTATTCCCACATTTCAATAGAAAGAAGCATCTTAGTGCTGAGGTCAGCCTCTGTTTCTTCTTTGAAAGCAAAGTTCCTCTTTTCTACATTCACAATATATTCTTCGGAGACACTGTCTGTTCAAGCGTAGTAGTTTTATCGTGCTTTGTGATACTAGTAAGAAGATTATGAAGCCAATGTAAAGCAGACACATGCATGGGCATGAGGACGCTATCTCTGTCTTGTCTACCCTAGAATTTAACATTTTGTACGAATCTGTTACCACGTCAGAAATCTGCCCTTTTCCCCCTCACCACAATTGCAGGGAGGTATAGGTTATCCAGAGCCTTAGAAATCTCCAGAACAACCAAAATTAGTGACGTAGTTTTCTAAGCACATTTCAAATTCGTGCTTCATGTATAAGCTTACAAATAACCAACAGCTCAACCCACCCTGTGTATCATGCACCAATTCTAGTCTTTTTCCATCCCTCCCACATTTAATCTAGCCCAAAGACTAAGGGACAAAGCTCTTCTACCAAATGCCTCCACTTTTATCATAGGCTCTTTTACAATAAAAGAGACGCTAATTTCAGCATTTTTTCTTCTTTGTCAGTATCTTGTTTGCACTTCAAGGAGGCGAGTTTCAAGGACTCTGTAAGACCACATTTTGAGGACTCCCGCCTTAAAATAAGTTGATATAACCAATATTGCTCACACTTTTCCAGAGCGTCCAGCATGCTCACCATAGGGACAGCAGCAGAGAGGGGTTCAATGGGACAAAAGACTCCCACTCCTCTCTCACATACATGCCACTAAAATTTGGAGCTCATACACAGAGTAGAAAATTTATGGAGTCAGCCATCTCTACAGCAAAAGCAAATCCTGCCCACTGCATAACCTGTCACACACAGAAGGGACCTTCCCCTTAAGTACACAATCCTGAGTATATAAACATCTCCATTACGGGGTACCCCATCAGCTTTATGAGTCGGAGTGCAAATTGTACTTGAGTAAAAACAGTATATGAAGTTAACTATGGTCATTTTCAAGTAGCACAATACCTCCCTGCAAAAGGTAATCCTCCTCCATACAGAAGGTTTAAAGACAGACCACAGAAAGGTGCTGCACTGTAAATCATGTGAACGCTTAACCGGCGAATAGGTCAAAGTACTACAGAAATTTAAATTGTGGGGTTTGAATTTCTATTCAAGTTACACAATGCAGCTTTTATTTATTCTTGATTTAAGCAAAAAAATTGGAATAAATTTTTTATTTGGACAGGCACATAGTTTAAGCAGAGAGATCGTGTTAATCATCTGAGTATTTTTTTTTATTAATAATTAACTTCAATTTATTAAACCCTGTCAGACAAACCAGGGAAAATATCCCAATTCAGTTTTCTGGAAACAACATAGATTTAAAGGGACCTCCATAGACACATCAGTGATGAGTTTGGTACGAGGGATATCTTGCCACTAGTTGTTGCTTTATTTTCATTTTTCATCTTTATTTCTCACCTTTTCTCCCACTAAAAGCACACTCTCTAAATTTGGAGCTAAAGTAAGAGCCACTCAGAATTTCCTTTTATTTTTCCATTTTCCAGGGAGCAATGAATTCCCAGGTCTCAGTGAACCTCCATGAATAATGTAGCCTTCACTCTTTGACCCAGGTACCCACCATCATCCCAGATAGCTCAGGTAAGCCTGCACTAAGCAAAGCAGTTTAATTAAGAGCTTTTTATTCTTCTGCTATGGGAATGGCTTCATTACTCCTTTATCATCAAGGAAGAACAGAAGAGGGACTAACAGTCAAAAAACCAAAACGTACTGTAACCAGAGTAGAGAGTTTTTTGATGGGATCTCCTCTTCGTACAGCCAGCCTTGCTAATCTTCACACCACGGAGCACAGTGCGAAGGACTGAAAGGTCAAAGTAGTAAAGAATTTTATTTTATAAAATGTATTTCACATTATATTTCTAATATTGCTTCTCCCGACAAAAGCTATTCTGAACACAATTGGGAGACAAAATAGAAATTCAACCTCCTGACAATTACTCTGTCAGAGAACTGGAAATGAGAAATGATGCTCTGAGGCACTGTCCATCTTCCTAACCCTCCCTTCATCCCTCCCATGACGGGTACAAAGTCCAATTTTCCTGGAAGAGTTCCCTTTTCTCTTGTCTTCTGCATGGCACACACATGCACCCATATATTTGGGAGTCTCTGCAGCAACATAGAAGAGCCACAGTGACAGATGAGTCTCTCCAAGGTTTGGGAGAGCCTTTTACATACCCTGTTTTATCTAGTGAGCTTATCCCACCCCAGCATTATCTATCCATATATACATAATCAGCATCTCCTAATAAGCTAATTCATCCTGTTCAATCTGAAAATGAAGCAATTTCCCCACTCCAAACAGTACAATGTATCATCCACTTGGTCAGTGCATTTTTGTTTTGATTTAAACAAACAATATGCATGCAATTTTCAATCTCTAAAGACTGAAGCTAAAACTCCTCACCTCACATACACCAGGGGCAGAACTTCTCCTATAACTTTTTATGCTATGCTAAGCATAATAAATTCAAATGACATGAAATCACAATATGGCTTGTCAGAAAGAAAGCTGCAACTCCTTGGGGTAAAAGACCCATACATCTTTATTTTCTTTCGCATGGTCTTGCATTTACTTCCTCTTCTCCAGTTCTGATAATTACTGATTTGGGAGGGCAGAGAGCAGAGAGAAAGATGGGGAGAAAAGCCAGGAATTGTGCCAGTCTCTGGTTTGAAAAAGTTGTTTTCTCCTCTTTTTTGGCAGTAAAGTTTTGCATTAGTTTTCTTGCATTCCATAACTCTGGCTATCACCAACTTAGTTTACAAGGGGAAATTGTCAGAGTATGCAAAAGTAATTCCAAAGCTAAAAAGCAGGAATGATTCAGCCTCTATATTCTGGATTTTCATAAGTCTGTTGGCAGTTTCTATAATTGAAGCAGCAGATTCAAAACTCAGTACCACAAAATATATAATGAGGTGTAACAGTACAAAAGTTTAGTGGGTTAAAAGGAAGCCTGCAACTATTTTGTTCAGCAAATAAAGCCTGAAAGAAAAAAAAAAGAAAAAAAAAACCAACACAAAAAGACGTGGGAACAAAACCAAATATGCATTGGTTTGTTTTTTTCCTTGAAAATAAAACGTCCAGGTGCTGAGCTATCACCCAGAGTGAACATTTCAGCACTCCAGGGAGCACACAAGTGTGAGGGGGCTATCGGCTCCTTTCTCTGCAACCGGTTGACAGGCTACTCTCTGTGTGTATTTTAGCAGAGCCTGGGGATTATACCCCCTTGTCCCTGCTCAGGTATGAAAAGAGCCAGCCATACCTGAGGCATTGCTATCAGGCCTGCAAGACAGAAACAGCAGCCAAAATGGCAGGCAGAAACCAGCACCACTCCAACAGGATTGGTGTAGAAGTGAATAAAACCCCTCTATTTCAGTGGTCACCTTGCAGCGTAGCCTAGCAACTTCAGGTTCAGAATCTGCCTCTGCATAAAGTTTGACCTAGTGGCAATATCTGTCACATTAAGAAAGAGACTTCTTTCTTTCCTTCAGACAAGACAGATGTGCAGTTTAAACCTCTCGGTTACCAAAGTCTCCTTCCTGCCTAGGTGCCAGCTAAACTAGCCAGCTTTGCACAATAATCTGATAACATGAAGTACCATACAACATCACTGGTATCTTAAAATAAAGATGCTGGTTACAGTTATGCTCAATACTTAACTTTATCTGCATGGCTTTTCTGCTTCCGTACTCCTCTTCTTATTTCAATTTACAGAAATTTATTTGCATTCAGGGCTCACCGATATATTCTTTTTCAGTTCTTTTCCTGTTCATCAGAAAGACATTTTCATCATCTAGAGTCTGACACCATCCTGAAGAGCAAAACATTATAAACAGATTACAAGCAGTGTGCATTCAAATAAATTACATGTTTAAATGCGTCAGTTAAATTACAATGCTCAATTAGACAGCTAATTATGTTGAAAATGCAGTTGTGTGCATAAATTGATGGCCACTCCCCCAGCCTGCCTGGCTGCTTCCATTCATGTATTGTCCCTTTAAAGTTTTATCTTTCAAATATCACCTGGCAGAAGGCTTATCTAAGTGCAGTCATACAGTGCTTTACTGTTGCTTCATTTTAAAAAAAAAATCATTTCAAATACAATTCAACATTCGCACTGAGTTTTATTACCTGCCATCAGAATTTTAGTGGTGGTAGGATTTGTGGACCAGGTTCCCAGACTTCTTGGGGTCCCGTCCCCAAAGGGCTTTCTCTCTGTTTATGATGTCTCAGTTTCCAGGATGCTTTTTAATCACTCTCACTGCATCATTTTACAAGAAAAAAATAAATTTCTTCTAAATTAACACGCACATGTGAATTTTCCAGATGACCTTTTGAATTAACAAAGAAGCTGTGCATGAGACCATAACTGACACAGTTATATTTATAAAACACTGTATTAAAATTTCCATTGCCCTCCATTGCTAGGACCTGCAAATCCAGCAGGAAGAAGAGTCTGTCAGCATCAATTAATCAAAATTTTACTTAAAGATAATAACTTGGTATGACAAAATACATCCTGATACATATTCATTATATCTCACCCCGCAATCATCATGAAAAATAGATCTTTTCAGATATATTCTCCATGTTTCACCTTTTATTCAGTCTCCATAAGTTTACAATGTTTATTGGAAACCAATCTAACAAAAACATTTACATACAGCAAATCCAAGCTCTCATAATTGATGAGATCTGTGAAGAGTTACATGACTTGTTTAGCGTTACATATCTCATTTCTTATAATATGAAAAGAATAATCAGTAAAGTTCATCAGTATCCCTGTGTAAAAAATTTAGGCAAAATAAAGACTATGATACCACCACAGAGATAAAAATGAACTCCTCTTGAGCACAGCATAAGTCGTATTTCAGGCAGTCAGACATTCTTTTCAGTTCTTATGCTTAGATAATAGAGAAAAATTAATGGTGGAAAAAAAAATCCCAAGCCTAACAATTTTCTTTCTTTTCTATCTTTTTGGTTTTCCTTCTGAATTGTCAAAGGTTTTACTTTAAGGTCTAAAACCATTGTCGTATAGTTTCTCCATACTGCCAGGCCGTACGAGCCATAATTATTTGTGAAAGTGTTCTCAGTCAGCTCATATTTCCTAATAATCCATTTAAGATACCTCCCAGTAAAGAAAAAACAACTGAAATAACCCCATGTCTGTAGCTCTGGGCATATATGGTAGTAAAATCCAGCTCCTAGAGACATCTAAAATTAATCTCAACAAGTACTGCAAGCGACAACGTATGAACCTCTTCCAACTTTGACAACACAAGAGACAAAATGATTTATTGTACCACTTTTTTTTAATTTATTTTATTTATTACTTCTATGGTCGTTTGAGAGGAAAAGCCTTCTTAATTATGCTATGCTTTATCCTTTGAGGACTTGTAGGAGCTTCTCTGAAATAACAACTGAAATCAGGGAATTCCAGGGTAAGTTTTTTATGGCACATGCTACAAATCATTAAATTCCACTTTGAAACTAAAAATCTGTTTAAGTCTCTTTTCAAAAATGGCATTAAAATCCACACATCAATTTTTGATGTGTCATTTTGAACCATGGTACACAGACTATTTGAAATATGTAGAAGCAGGGTTGGTATTTATCATTTGGTCCTAGGTCTCTGAGCAATACCAGTCTGCCAGCCTAGAGTCTGAGAGTGACACTGAGAGGGCTAGAAACTGCTTAGAGGTTTTTAAACGTTCTTACGACTGTCACTAAGCTCACTGCTCCACAAGAGATTGAAAAATGCGAGAGGTTTTCCAGCTGAAGTCACGTGTGTGTTAAAGAGGATTAACATGAACAGCCAACTAGCAAATACCAGTTTCTTTCTTTCCATTTTTTTAATCTTCCTTTCTTTCTATCCTGCAATAAAACCTTTTTTCTATTTTTTTTTTTTGACTCCTACTCTCTATATTTTCCTCTTTTTGGAATAATGCTTAAAAGAAGCTGGAAGTCATTTAACAGATGCATCTAGCACAACGATATTCTGTGCTACAGATTCTGAGGATGCAGACCGCTTAGTAAATCTCACTCGAAGCAGGGAGTATTCAATCACAGAACCACTGAAACAACTCAGGGGCACAACTGTTCATTTACACAATTCAGTTGTTGCAAGCATATCTCTGCATTCTCTCCTGTCCCCACTGTGTATATGAACAAAAAAATGTTTGGTCAGAAAAATACCTTTGGGTTAGCATCCAAAGCCGTTGCAGACAGAGGTACAAGAGAAATGCTTTGGGTGAAGCACACTAAAAGGCGGCCTTCAGAATGACACCTCCACCAAGGCAGAACACAGCACCGCTGCTTTTGGACATTGTGCAGCCTCGCCCCACCAGCTGGCCAGCTTTCACCTTCATCCGCATCTCCAAAGCATTAGTGACATCACACTTTGGCCCATCTCTAGAATTACAATTCACACACAGCAGGTTGGCTGGGTAGGGCAAGAAAACTGGAGAAACAAACATTGTAACTAAAGATCTCACCGTTTTTCCAGGTTTTAATAATTTAGTCAATTAGTTACGTGCTTCTTCATGTTGAAGCCTTTCCATGATAACATGATGTGCTCCCTTGGTGCACTCTCAACTGAAAGTTAAGGGAAAGAAAAAATACAGAGGTTTTTTTTCTAGTGGAAAAAAGTGAGACCAGAGGTCTGTGGTTAATACCGAGCCAGTATTATTCAGTTTTCTATTCTAGGAATGTTTCCTTTCACAACAAAGAAGTCGTTTCCAGTTACCTCATTAACTGCTGTACACCAGTTCAATGAAGCTACCACCACAGTTCTTCAAGGTTCCCCAACAAACACCATCCTCCTGCAGGCCACAAAATGTTAACTGCAGCTGCAGTTCCAAGGTTCCTTGACACAAAAGTTGTGTCCGAATAATCACGGTTTTAATTGCCAGAACACATCTCCACCGTGAATTTGCATAAGCCCTTTTCAGACATACTTCAAATCTGGAGAGAAAAAAAAAGCTGTTTTCTTTATTTTTGCTTGAATTTTGTTTTAGACCACCTACCCAATATTAAAAAAAAACCAAACCAAAAAAAACCCCCAAAAAACCCACCATACTGTGCTCTTTAAATTCCTTGCTTTCAGATTTAAATGGAAGTTTTCCAAAATGTATTTTTCAACAACTTTAAGGAAATGTGAAAAAAAGAAAAGAACACACAACAACTCTTGATCTTCACTGATTTCTATCCTAGGATATTTCTTTTTCCATTAACATTGTTGAATGTCATTCACAATGCAATTTGACATCTGCATGCACTTAAACTATGACCATCTCAACATTTCCCTTTTAAGTTCCTCAGGAAGTAGTGGTCAAATTTAAATGCCAAAGATGAGGAAGATAAATTTCTGAATGGGACCTCTGGGAGGCAGATTATAGCACATTGTAACTATTACTTTAAGTTTTCTCCAGTGGGAAAAAAAAGCCAAAGGTAAAGAAGACCCCTGGGTCTCTTACACTGTTCATTTAGGTAAGAAACCTTTGTAGTGCTTAAATATTTCAAACTAATTCCCCTAGAAAAACCTCATGCAAGCAGTATTTCAATTTTTTTTAGCAGACCTCTCTCAAAATACAAAGCTGGCTGAGCCAGTCTGAGCTGCGGACAGGAAGAAGTGGTATGTTAATACAGCCAGAGACTGGTCCCACTAAACTCACACTTTAGTGAAGTATCTACCTCTCATGCCCTTTTGTGAGTGAACTTGATTTGGGCCAACTCTGTTCTCAGGTATGGCTCCAAAAATGTGGTAATTTGGATGTCAGGGTAAAATAAGCAGGATTTTTTCCATCATAGATGTTTCACTTCTTATAATTCATATATTCTTCATTCAATTACCTGACTCCAGAGACTCTATCTATATTTCAAAGCACGTAATACCCTTCAAGAGGTACCCGTTTGCTGTGTTTAAGGCATTAGCTATTTGAATGCTATTCAGTTCTCACAGAGATCTTAAACTCCTGCTTATTCAGGTAGAGTTTTTTAGACATAGAAAGGACCACTTCAGCAGATTATCAGTCATGAACTTTTTCAATATATATCAAATAACAAATTTAAAAAAAAAAAAACAAACAAACAAAGAAAAACCCAAAGAAACAGCCCCACCCCCACCCCCCCCAAAAAAAAAAAAAAACAAAGAAAAAAAATTTAGACAGATTTCATGGATCAAAATAAACTTGGCAGATTCGGTGAACTGGTAATTCTACTGTTACTCCCAGTACATAGGTTACATGTAAAAAACAGAGAAACCAAATTTAAAGGAAAAAAAATCCATTTTTATGTTTTCTTGGGAGGACACAGGGATGAAGGTCCACAAACAGCTTCTTGCATCCAGTTGTTCAAAGAAAAGTGCATTGGCTGCACAACAACCTCTGTCACGAGCCATCAAGAAAATGCTGAACCTTATAATATAAACCACTTCCACTGCGAAAGTAACTCTACCAGGTGGCAGTAGTAATCATGAACACAGTAAATTTATTTATTATGCTACACAAGCTGCATGAAAGAAAAAGGGAAGCAATTGTTACATTTACTTTCTGCACAGCAGTGCAGAAAGAAATGCATGGCCGAGACTATGTGATTTAGCTGTGCTTATTCCAGAATCTCATCCAATGAAATTATTAATGACTAATCTCAGCATGTAACAGCAGAAACACTGATGGCACCGATCATTTTATTTTTACATGGCTATCAAGCAATTTGTTTTGCTTTAAACAGAAAGCAGTCCACCCTCCTTTTTCTGTTGGGTTCGATATACCCATTATTAATATGCAATTTCCTTCTACTGCTTTTTTCATAACTTTCATCCTAATCTTGCACTTGTCGCATCACTATTTGCTGTGAAAATGATTAAAAATTAGTAATTAGTAAAAATGCTAATTACAATTAGAATTATAAACATCAAAATAGTCTATTTTAGAGCACATGTCAGGTTTTCTAATGTAAAATTTCGGTAATTTTCTCAACACTTCTCCCATGTAACTAACAAGAGGGAACTTTTCACTCTGCTTTTAAAATGAGGAAAATAATTTATAGCCTCCAAATGAGTGTGGACTATGGGAGGACCCTGGGACTTCAGTTTTCACCACCTGCCACTTCCCCCTTTCTTGTACTCACAGCTAACATCCCAAGCCCCGCTGCCTACCCAGTGGTTCCTATCCTTAACTTTAATCTGTTAAGTCGTCCCATGTATTTCTGTAGGATTTAGGCCACAAACCTTTTCAGGCAGGGAGTGGGTCTTTAATTTACAAATGTAAACCAACCCACGCAACAGAAATTCCTCAGACCACTCTGTATGTGGGCACACAGAGGCATCTTCTCACCTTGGGTATTCCTGCTGCCGTGGCTACTCCGGTGCCACTGTCCGTCCACACTGGCTCATTGACGTGGCGGGTGGCCCTCCCACCTGCAGTATAAGCACAGCAACAAGACTCGGTCAGTTCTCAAAACCCAGCTGGACCCACTGCTATGGAAAATAAAGCCACATGGTACAACAAGCTTCCTCATCCAGCTCTACTGATGGACCGGAACCCAAAGACCTCCTCGTTACCACGGGAAGCTGAGCAAGATCACCACACCTTCACTGAAATTGTGAAGATGGGTGGCTGCTAAAGCCTGTTTTAGCCTCTGTCTCTTCCCCTTCCAATATTAGAAGTGCAAAAGTGGCTCCTTAGACTTCCTATTCTTTTGAGAGGACACTGTCTATACAACAAGTTTTACCATGACAACTACACCCGTTGGCAGTGGAGAGGAGAATAAATCAGTTTGTCAAACGCAAAGACAGCAAAAACCTTGGCGTAGAAAGAGATTCACTGACAGCTGAGTACTTCTGCAGGCTTCGTTTATGTCTTTAGTCATTTTTTTGTACTATGCAAATACTCTGCACCTCTGCTAGGCAGCATCTCCACCTTTTACCATATTAACATCGTGACATATGCTAACGTATGTTACCATAGCCTTCCCAGTGCCAGCAAGGTCAGCATGAACGCTCAGCAGCCCAACATTGCATCTTTTCTATGAGGGATAGACAGCCTGCCTGGAGAAGGTGGGTTCGTTACAATACTTCTCCTTTTCTTCTTTCAGGTATGGGTCGTGAGAAGCAGACAGAGGCTAGACTGAGCTCATAAAAAGACACAGAACATGCAGCGTGCACTGCAAGAACTGTCTCGTTTTCACCCCTTGCCCTATTCTAAGTTAATATGAAAACTATGTGTGATTAATTTTTTAAAAATTGGAAAAGATGATGCCTAAGGCATCTCTAATCAACTTGCTGGCAAGGTACATACAATTCTGCTGCAGTCCTGCACAGCAAATAAGCTACATAGAATTTTAATACAGCAATTACAGCCTGCCACTTCAAGATAATGATTACCTACCATCCCATTTAAAACGTGTGCGTATGTGCATCAACACGAGCGATAAATTGCAAGCTCCTTCAAAAGAGAGATGGCAGAATGAGGTTTTTACTGGATGAGCTACCCCATAACACTCAAGGAGGGTAAAAGGAGTCATCTAGGTGAGGTAAACTTACAGCAGAATATATCTGCTACAAGGCCCCTTTACAATGTTCCAGGGTCAGATAATGGTGGCACAACAACAAGAAGAAACAATACCACTCATCCGCATAACAACACCTAGCATTAAAGCCAGTAGTCCGCCAAATATACTGTCATAGACATATCCTTAGGCAGAGAAAATGTTGGTAAGTGAGGAAACAACACTGGGAAAAGTGGAGAGAGGGTTTGGAGGGCATGCCTGTGACAGGGATAAGAGGAACTTGAAAGAATTGCATCGTTTCCCCCTCCTGTGCTTGTCTTCTGACCTGTCCCAAGCTCCTCTGCTTTTCAGACACTTTCATATAATCCGTCTGGGCCATGAAAGCCTCTCACAACAAAAGGTGGTGTAGTTCTTCTGCTTATCTAACATTACACAGTCCAGCTTTAAACCAAGTGCAGCCAGATGGAGTGTCAGAGGTCACTGGATATTTTTAAGCACCCTCTCTCTACGAAAAGCTTTTCCCATGGATGGTAACTATCAGTTAAAGTTGTGTGTACTCATGTATATGTCAAGACATTATTATGTTAGATCCAATCTCCTGCAGGTTCTCTCTAGCCATACAAAAGTAACACTATGTATTATTATGACATAGTGATGGACAAAATTTGCCAGAAAATGTTGTTTAAGGAAGAAGAATGCAAGTAGCCGCTCTTGGATCAGAAAAATATATATCATTGCCCAAAAATATATACCATTGCCCTAAGCAAGGCTAGGCACAATTCATACTTGGGACTAGCAGACCCTTGGAACATAAAAGGAATCACAGAAGAAACAATTTACTGCTGCATGCCTCCACCCCAGTCAAGCAAGAGAGCAGCTAGCTTTGAAAACCAGCCCAGCTTTCTAATGAGGTTCACTACAGTGCATAGATGTCTTCAGAAAAACAAGAGGTGACAGTGGGAAACATTTTAATGTATCAGAAGACTGCAGGGTTTTTACCCATGTGGGTAGATCCTGAGATAATACATTTGTTTCAGTTAGTCTCTTCCGTGATTTGGTTTTAGAGTATGAGCCCAACATGTGCACAAAATTCCAACTCTTGGTACTTTATACAGAATATATATGTATATGTAAATAGGCGACCCTACACTACTTAAGATTAATAGAATGACAACAATTTGAGCTGCAGACAGCATAAAAATGCCTACACAAAAATTTTCACTAGAAATTCCTGGGCATGAGATTTGTCCTCCTCCTCTAGAGAATTGCAAGATATTTCTAAAACAGAAACAGAAGCTGGCAGGTAGGTTCAGAGTTTCAAAAAGATTTCTATAGATTTTTCACATTTGATGTGATAAAGTAAGTTCAGAAATTAAGAAAAATAAAGGGAAATTTCTGTTACAATTTAAAAACTGAGAGTGCTTTTTAAGGGAGAAGATCATTGAGTTACAGTATACTCAATGGAATTGTAATAGCACTAAATGCTCCTTGCTGTGTTTATCGGCAAAGTGGGAAATGGGGTAAAACAGGGAAAAATGTTAATGGCATAGAAGTAGTAAGAATTATGAGAAAACAAAGTTATAAAGTCATAGGAATGCTGAAGTATGGGGCAATATGGTGCCAGACGAAATTGAGTATAAGAAAAGGTCATCTATAAACAAAGATGTCTTATGATTTACTTCAATTACAACATCTCTGGACAAAATAAATGAGAAAAATTAAACAGTTACTGCGGAAAAGCAATAGTGGGGACTTCTACTCAATGCGTAAGAGGTCAGAGGAAGAATATTCAGTGACGTGCTTTAGAATATCCTTCCTGAACATTTCCAAAACTACACTTTTTATTACCATTTGCAGCTTTATGAAGACCTGGAGCTCCATTTCTACTCTATATCTAATGTTTTGATCTCATATATGCAATCACACATTGCCCAGCTCCCAACTTTGCAAAGCCCTTGGCTCCGTTTCTTTCAACAGTTCTGCTCTCACCAGCCCGTTGCCCTCAGAGCGCATCACCAATTACATCAGAAGCCAATGCAAACATCACTGATTTTGGAGGGGTTACGCAAGTCCACACAGGATCTGAGACAACAGTGGTAGGTGAACAGCAAGTAGTGCTTAGTTAACAAACCTGTTGATCATTTTGACCATATAACACAGCACATCTTCCTCAGTCGTGTCACTTGTGCAGGGCTAGCAGGATTTTATGTTAAAAATGGACTTCTGTTTCATTTTTGCCTAAGGACAGCACAGATGACTTCAAATACCTAACAGAAGCTCAGACAAATCTAGCACCTTATTCCTCAGGTTTTTACAACGTTATTTCTTGCTTTGCAGAATATATTCTCTGCTTAAAACTTGGTTCTTTCTGTGTTTAAAATCTACTTTAACAACAACACATAACACAGGCCAGCAGATGACATTTTCCATTTAAAGTCTAGAGTTCAATGCATAGCTTCTGTACTGCTCCTCTGCTGAAAACTCTACGTGAATGAGGGTGAAAGACAGGCATTTTATAAGACTGGAGCATAACACGATACACACCTGTATTCCTCACACTTCCCTGAGAGCTGCCTCATACTCAGGGCTTCTTTCTGGAAATTGCATATCACTGCATGTCATGAACATCAGGTCAAAAATATTTGAGGTCCATGAGAAAGCATTTCTACCTGTTCCAAATTTGCTGTTACCCTCTCTTTGTCCATCACACGCTCAATCACACTCAAAATCAAAATGAAGATTTTATGGAATTATTCGTTATCTTTATAGGTAATGAAACAATACCATGCATGTTTTTTTAGTTTTACCTCCACTTCATTTTCTTTAAGATTAATATTTGATTTTTCATAGAAACATCTTCATTAATTTATAGCACAATAGGAAGAAATCTTAAGAAGATTTGTCACAGTCACATTCCCAGCTCTTGATCTTTTGGTACTTAAAATTGTCTCCCCAAACCCAGCAGCCGCATGCCAAAGGAAGAGGAAAATAAAATCAGAATAGAATGCAAACAAAGAGCATCAGCTTAGGCTGCAACTGAGGTTGAAACATTCAGCAACTCTAAAACGGTAATAATTACAGTAAGAAAAGATATGGGAAAAATCCATTGTGCGAGAGAATCTTTAGCCATATATGAACGACCAGAGCAAAAGGCTGAGCTGTGCAGTCACCTTGCTGCTATGGCAGGGGACACCAACGCTGGGTTTTTGCTGAATAGGAAGCTACTAAAGCACAATCTTTGCAGTGAGGACATGGCAGTAAGTACTTCTAATCTTGTGTCCTGTGGATAGCTTGTGACAATAGAGTCTCTAATATGCTTAGCTGTGATTTTTTTTTTAAAAATTAATATTATTTTTACCATGGCAGGCAGTGATTTTTTTTTTTTGTGTTAACACTGATAACGGGCAATACTGACACCAGTACTTTTAGCCGTAGGACAACAGAAGAGTGTAGAGCCATCTACATTCTGCTTCAGCATAGTACTGAGATTAGTGCTAGACAGCAGCAGCTTCATCAAAGCCAAATAATTAGTTAGCTTTCCTTTAAACTGCATTCCATAGCTTCTATAACCTGTTAATTTCTGCAATGTGTGAAATATCTCTGAAAGTCACACACTAGCCAAAAATAGGTCTGGTCTCCCTTTAATCCCACTGATAAGTTTCCAAAATGATGTTATAGTTCAATTACATATTCTTCCAGTAATATAACAGGAGATGAGGGTGGGTATTTAGCCATTACTCAAGTCTGCAGTTGCACTTCGTTTATTACCTGTTTCTTCAGCACTGATGCAAGGAAAAGGTGTTGTTACTTTCCAAATCCACCACAAAAAGATGAAAAAATTCCAATTATTTCCCAATGCACAAAAATAGAGGCGGCTGTACAGGTCTGAAGTTTCTATCAGCAGGCTTATAATAGAAGACGAAAATAACAAAAAAAGCACTCATAAAACTAAATGTAGCTTTATGTGAGTAAAAATTACCTCATAAATATAACAAAATCCCTGTGCAGAATTAGAGTTTTCCTAAAACAAAGGTCTCTTACTGGTCTAAATGGATGTGCTAGTCTCATTCCTGCAGGAAATAAAAAAAAAGCAGCCTCCATGTATATTCATTGAAGGGTTGATTTAACAAGTGAATCCCCCAGAGTTTTCATGGTGCCCAGAGACAGTAATTTAGACCCAGCAAGACTTCTGTTCTTACCACAAAAATGAAAACCTGTTGAAGATGAACAAGTATGTACGCCTTCTTTCATTTCACAAGGTCACAAACATGCCGATTGCAGCACAGCGGCAATTTTTTAAAAAATACTGCTGCATACCTGAGGGATGTGGTGAGCCAAGAGATAACCTTCCTGCATTCCACCAACCTTTTGTAGAGTTACCAACAACATCTCTTCACTATCACAGAGGCAGTCTTTTACCATGAAAATAAGAGAGAAAGGACATTGTCTTAAGAAAGAAAACTGAGGCTGTCTGTTGTCTACATCAATGATCTAAGATCATCATATGCTTCAGGAGCAGTTCTCCATCCCAAAGCCACCACCTAGGATTATTCCAAAAAGCACATCGCAGGCATTGTATAAAACAGCTGGTCTTTCAAAAGAATAACAAATTCAGAGTCCAGTTAGGATCAATAAAGATTGGGTAGCAACTTTATAAAATCAACTGTGCCAGTGACAGCGCCCTAACTAAATTTCTACTCAGGTAATTGCGGCTCAACGACTGGCAGCTCCTGTGGGCCCCCTGCTCCTCTCACTTCCTACCTTCTCCATTTCCTCTGTGAAATTTGTCAATGCAGTTGCACACTCTTAAGAGACTATTGCATTTCAGGGATGGTCAAAGTTAACTTGGTATAGCTCAGTCTTTCCATATGCTGCGGAGACTCAGTAAGTTAAAATAAGCACATCAATATGAGGTTTTTCTCTCAGAAGATACCATAAACTTTTGAAAGAATGACTTTATTAACTTTAGACTGTCCGGAGGACAGCTTTTCTCTTTCTAAATTCAAAACTTTTCAATAAAAGAAGAAAAAGTCCCAATAGGATAACTTGCATCAAATTTTACTGTATGTTTTTCTTAATATTACCTATCTTATTTTACAAATAGCCTTTCTTGGGCTCCAGGCAGAAGAGCTTATGAGCTCCTAGCACCTCCCAGTTCCAGTGGGCTTCACAGATTATTCATGCCTACACACCCCCTCCTATCTAACAATTAAACATCACCACAGAGTAAAGAAAGGTGCATAACATGAAAAAATTTAACTGCAGCACCTAAAATCCAGGCTCATTGACACTCTGTTGTTCTGCAGCTACTTTCTTTCAGTTACTGCTTTTTTTGTATTATATTTGTTCTCGCTTAAACAAGAGGCAAAAGTCCTTTCCTACATCAAAGTTATTCTGAAGTAAATCCATGGAAATCTGTGTGGACATAGCACTTCCTGATCTGAAGTGAGACTTTGGCCTAAAGTCAGGATTTATAAACCTGGTAGTAAAATTTATGGCAGCACTTAAATATGACACAGTTTAATTAAAATGAGAGATACTAGGGTGGTTAGCTTGAGTTTTTTCCCTTTTTATAGTTTCATGGCCAGACTGCTGCGGTAATTGAGGACTCATCTTATTATTATGATCTTCATCATAATTATTTTTCTTTGTTTAATGTACAAACAAAGTTTTGTTTCCATCTTCCATTTCATTTTATAGATTTTGATCTTACTATCAGCCTGGAGAACCTTGTTTAATTCTCCTACATGTTAGGGCCAAAGAAGAGAACTAATTAAAAAGAAAATTGGGAAGTACAAAGAAGGTTTAGGGTGGGGGAGTGTGTAAAGGGAAAGTAGCACAACAACAATTGCCAATAAATGAACACCTAATCAGCAAGCAGAATTATTGAGGCAATATTCCAAGTAGTATTCTCTTACCCTAGTAGTTCTGCCTTTCCTTACTAAGTCTGGAAGTGAGCTTCTAACTGTATTTTCATGAGGCCCTCACAATAAGTATAACTCTGAATTTCCTGTGCATTACAGGAGTCCTCACAATAAGAGATTGTCCAAAACCAGGAGCTTTGTATGTCACAGAATCCCCTTTTTCTCCCATTTTCAGTGAAAAAATTCACCCAGCTTTACAGTCTTACAAAACTAAATCCATATCATTTAAGGCACTGCTGGAAATTAAGTGATGCATTAGCAGCTCACACCTCCCATTCACTCCTGTATATCCATCTTGTCCACAAGAGGAAAAATTATGTATCTAGGAAAGCAATACATTTGCTGGTTTTACTTCAATATAAAATAATTGGAAAAAAAAAAGGATAAATTTGCACATTTTCTCTGAAAATAAAATGGAATTATTTGTTTTGACTACACCAAGGCATAAATGCCTTAGCCATGCACCTGAAAAACTACTACCCCTCTGTGGTAGACAGGAGTTCTTGGTCAGTAGTTAACTACTGTATAGGTACTAAGGTAACTTATGACCTTTTTTCTGTACCATTGCTTTTACATTTTTATCAGTTGTAGCAGCTGTCGTTTTATAAGGCAGATTTGATATACCATGGAACTAAAGAGCCGCTTGTTCAAACAACTTCTGGAAACCTTACTGTGATGTTTTCCTATTTATTAACTCACACTTATCTTAAGAAAAGCCACAGCACAATTTTAATAGTGTATAGCCCCTCTTTGTGAACTGAAAACCAATACAACATGAAAACCTTCTATTTATTACAGAAATTGTGAGTTTGGAGTATGAATTATGCTACAGTTAAAATGTGTCAACCCAGCTATCCTTCTTTGGCATCCTAATGGCAATAGCCAAAATACTATCCCCAAATTTGGCCTTGCTGACTTTTTAAAACAAGCGCTAGAAGACATAAAGTACTACTCTGCTAGTATGGGAAGAGGGGATCAGAACCTGTCATACTAAGGAGCTTAACAAAGCAGAAGGGCCAGGAGGTCACTGTTAAATTCTCACCACTTTGAGAGGAACTCACGTGTCTAGACACTGGTGTCTCGTCCATTTGCAATGCTTTCAGGTATCTTCCTGCCTCAGCTGGTGCTCCAGGCATCCCATCGCTCCTGTATCGCATCTGCCAACCATACAGAGGTTATATCAGCAGGTATAGGTGTCTACTACAGTTAAGTTCCTGAATCACTCCTCTTTTATCTGTCTTTCACTGCCTGCAAACTGTATGCTTGTAAAAACATTCCTGGAAGCGGTACTACTCCTGATGCTGCATCATCCATCACGCTCCATTGGCACCGGGACACTCAATATTTTATTTTAGAAAAAGGTCAGATTTCCTCTTCTTGCACTTGTATAATGCAATATACCAAAAAGGCATGCAACATTTATTTAAGCAGACAGAAGTTAGACCACCCTTGAGATCAAGTATATTTAATCCTCAAATTTATGTATCAAGTGGACGATACTGGGACAGATTGCATTGCAAGGTGCTTCAGAACAAGGCGTAATTTAGAGAATCAGATGGCAGCTTCCATGCACAGTACAACTGCATCCCAACTCCACCAAAAGGAAATCCAGGCACCCAGACTAGCCAGCAGCTGTGGCACATTCTCTCAGGAAAAAAGGGGATGTGTGACTCCAAGGCACACTGCAGAATTCACCTGCAAGTTACCTAGATGCCACTGCTTATAACATTCAAAATACATTTCCTCTCTAAAATTAACCCTGACTGCCATGTTCCGAAGGAGTAAGAAGAAAGGATGATTAGAATTTAGAAAACAAACAGAATTATTCTGCCTAACTATTGGGGTTTCAGGGGACTCTGGCACAAATTACCAGGAAAGACACTTGCTTTGAATTAGAAAAAGCAACAGGGAGACAGACTTGTTAAGGTTTCAAAATTGCTTTCATTCCATTTACACCAAAGAAATCACACAGAGCTCAACGCTTCTAATTTTCAATCACAGCTAGCTAACCTTGATCCCATGGTCTCTTATTAATTTTTCCTTCCTGCAGTCCCAAGCAGCTATAGCAGTTCACCATTTTTATGTGCTTTCATCCTGCTTGATTTAGATTCCGATGGCCAAACTGAGAACTTCTGTTACAGGTATCACTTAAATTGGATGAAGGGCTTCAGACTGCTCCCGTTAACAGAGATCGTTTATTAGTGATACGCTTTTAGTTTGTATTTGAGACACTGCTGCTGTTTTGCATCTCAGAGGCAATTCAGCATTTTTAACATTGCCCAGAGCCAAAAGGTCAATACATAAGAGCTACATTATAACATAAATGATATCACAGAGGTTCAAATCTTATTCCAGAGACACATGCTGAAGCAGAGCACCCGGCAGCCTTCCTCTTTAGGTGAAGCCATTTATGACCAACTCCATACAATCACTTTCAAAGAAAGTGAAGGGAAAGTAGTACCAAATATTGTTTTTACACAATAAGGGTACATTCAGAAATAGCTATTGCAGTAATTAACATTAATATAATTAATTAACCTGTAGCTATAGACAGCAACGTGAAATCAGGAAAATCAGGATTAATGCATTTTGAATCAAGTTTTCTTCAATGGCCAGTACAAAGACAATAAGACTGGTCATACCTCAATGATCTATTTCATATATGACAGCTGCAAGCCTGGTTTACCTTACAGAGAGCACAAAATAATTTGCAATTAAAAAGTAGTATTATTATACTTTACAAAATGATAAACGGAGAAAGGCCAACGTTTTCAAGCAAACCTTCACCTCGAGTAAGTGAATGTTCATATTCACAGCTTCCTGCTCCTCAGGATTCTCCTCAGCTCCTCTGTTTACCCTGCGCTTTTGACCATTCTGAATTTCCCCAAGACACATATTTAACTGCCAGCATTTAGGTTCAGATGATTAAGCTTTGACAGGTCATGTAAGGTAGGTTTCATGACATTCAACTGTAGATTGCACCATAGGCTCTGTTAATAGCAGAAAAGGTGGCATTTTTACGGCCAGGGTCATCTGACCTGTTTCTCATATCTACCTTGAGAACGAGTCAGTCATGCACCAGATATTCATCCTTTTTTCCATTGAT
This sequence comes from Xenus cinereus, assembly GCA_025774025.1. Taxonomy (NCBI): domain Eukaryota; kingdom Metazoa; phylum Chordata; class Aves; order Charadriiformes; family Scolopacidae; genus Xenus; species Xenus cinereus. Next base: position 12,715,319 of record JAOXJK010000032.1, read on the forward strand.
CACAAACGAGTCTAGCAGTTTCCTCAGGTGGAGACACGCAATAAAGGTCTACATTTAAGCAAATGAATCCCAGACAAAGATGCAAAGAGCAAACTCCCACTGTCCAGTGGAGGGCTGGCTGGAGATCCTGAGCTGGTGGTGACCAAGCTGTTGTACGGACAGACAGCGGCAGAGAACCACACAGCACAATCAGTCTGGGACCCAGGAGCAGCAGAGCCCTGCTCTCAGGACGTTGAGTTCTGCTTTCCAGGAAGCTCTGCTTGCAAAGCCACCTTCACAAGGAATGCTCCTTAATATCAGGAGATAGTATCTTATACCTATTTTTTAAATATAAACAATCCAATACTATTCAGCTTCATGTGAGGCCCACTAATGCACTATTGATAATGACCGCTTGCTGCCAGAATGTTTTCAGGCACATATTCAAAGTTCAATTATATTTTTACATATCTAGAAAAAAGATATTATTCATAATACAAAAAAATATGTGGCAAGAAAATGCAAATAAATGCCATTGTGCTGCAGAATCAGACTCTTTAAAAACTGGTGCAAAGCCTGTATTTCGATATCTCTGGATAGGTAAGGGTAAACAACAGTTTCAATTTTTAAAATGCCCAATGCCTGACAGCTTGTTAACTTCACAGCTATAGATCATTATACCTCACTTCTAAAATAGATGTCTTCAATGTTACGTATCGCTTTATGAAAATACAGGTTAGTTTACACCTCACATTTAAAGTTTTCTGGAAGTGAATAAATACAATTTTAAAAAGTCCTACCAAAAAGCTCAACAACTAAAAACTTTCCTGCAATAAAAGTGTCGATAAGCAAATATTGGAAAACAGCAAATAACCCTCTAACAGGCCAGAATTAAATAACAAATAAAAAAAGATTACTTAAGAAAGAGATTGTTGTTATGCTTTGATGCGCTTTAAAAAGGAAACATTTTGTAACTGGTGACTTCAACAGAAAAAGTTTTGCTGATCTCTCTCAGGCACTTATGAGCTTCATTTCTATCTGCTCTAGGTGTTAATGGGGGTAGGAACAACAATTATTAAGGAGGACTTACATGAGGACTTATTGAAGCAGCATGTGTTTTTAAAGACGGATTTGAGCTTTGAAGTTAAAGTTATTAATAACTGGCGAACAAGAAGTCTGTTCTCTGTGTTTGTTTCCTCTAGTTAGAGTGTGTCCATTTTAGGGGAATATGTTTTTGATGTAACATCGTATAAAATCTAGATGGCATTTACTGAAGGAACATCCCCAAACTGTAACAAATTCACTGCAAGCTAAAACCTCTTTGGAAGTAACTCAATGGCTCTAACAGTTATGTTGAGACTTTACTCAGAAAATTAATTTCAGAAACTGTTGAGCTAGAGATCCATGTCAGCAGTTTCCAGAACAAGTCTGATCACTGCACAAACAGTACTACATCTATAGCAACTGTCAGTCCTATAAATTTAGCCTTGGGCATTAGAACTCAAACATATATATCATGTATTTTCTTCCCAGCACAACACAAAAAAAGAGATTGCACGTGCCCATTGTCTCCAGAGGAAGGACAGAATCATACTCCTGTTTTATACCCTCAAGGTCTGGCACCTCACGTTGGTGTAGAATCCTTCACGCGCTGGACATCCTTTAGGAATCTCTGCTCTTATGTGTAAGGAATTAAATTTCAAGAAGTAATGATAAATAACATTGAGAATAATAGGATGACATGGAGAACAGGAAAACACATTAAACTTCCTGCCCATGGGCTCAAGGGGGCTGGTTGACTACTCCTTCATTTTGCTGAGTTTCTTCTGCTCTCACAGAGAAGCTGGGGGTGACCACAATTATAGACTCACATGCTCTTCTGGAATTTTGAACCCTCAAGATGTTAAATGCCATAATAAAGTGTAACATCTGCCCTGGAAAAGAATCCTCACCTGGTAGAAAGAACTTTACTGCTTTATAAACCTCTTACACTTATAGTTACTAGAGCTATAGGAAACTAGCACACGAGCTACAACACAAGTTACCCAACACATCAGTGCTCAACAAAACACTTTGGGCTGGGAACATTATAGAAAAATAGTTTATAATGTTATTAAACATAGTCCCATGTCAGCTTTGTCTCAGCTACTTTAGAATTAATCAGATATTAGTTGTTTGTTTTGCTTACTTCTCAGTCCTGCCTTCTCAGGACACAGTGATTCAGTTTTGCCCACATTTCTACGAGCATCACAAGGGGAGGAATTGGAAGGATATCTTCTATAGAAAAATTAAGCTAATTTAAAACCTGCCTTTTTTGGTTTTTTAGATCAAGAAATTTCACTGTATTGCAACCATTTCACACTAGGTGGTTTTTTTTTTTCTTACATGAACAATGTATGATAGGTTCCCTAAAAATTAATAAATCCATCACTCTTGTCCAAGTTCCCATGCTCTTCTCCATTGCTTTGAAATATGGATTATCAGCCTAGGGTGTAGTTCAAAATGTGCAACTTATGGATCATATTTTTTTTAACAAGATCTATTCAAACCAAGTAAACCTTTTGTTAAAAAAGATAGCAAATACTGATATCTTTTTATGGTTTCTGTCTTAATTTCATGAAATTACCCTTAAAGATATATGTATATAGAAGGTGAAGAGCTAGAAAATACAGTAGGTGATGACCAGAATTTTTCTTTATCATAATAGGAAATCCATCACAGCAAAGTTAAGTATTAAGCACCTTCTGGATTTTCTTTTTCCCTGGGGAGTGCCTTGCTCTGGAATACACAAAGGATTTTTGTTTGTTTTTATTTAAAAAGAGCAACAAATTTTGCTGTTTGGATCACTGATGACATATTACCAAATGTTATAATTTTCTTATTATTTATGTATCTGTTATTTGTCCCTGAGTATCTTCACATGAAAAGAGGTTAAATAATTTGACCTTTTATCTTAACAGAGAAGAAAAAAGATGGTTGCCCAGTCAGGAGTACAGAGATACAAACATCTCAGTGAAAAATCTCCAAGCTTCCAAAAAAGGGTTAGCTTAGTTCGAAGGGTGATCAGAGTTTTGACAAACTTCTGCTTTTACAAACTTGACCATAATAAGGTACATATCAAGAATGCCACATGAATGCCACATTTTTGAGCCAGACACGATATCTGTGTGCAGAGAAAGCTCTCAGTCACTGAGTGACAGCAGTTATTGCAGCTGCTCATCCTTAAAGAAAGTATATTTTCTGTTAATACCTGCAAGTGCTCGGCTAACAGGAATTTCCAAACTCTGGATTTTAATGGCTTCAACATGCTTTATTGATCTATTTTATTTCTTTATTGGAGTGTGGCTAGAAGCAAGATGATCTGTTTTATATAATGTCCTGACCTTCCCCTAAGCTTGGCAATATCTCAGGCACAACTGAAAGTATGGGAGTCATGTAAAAAATAGATTTTGAAAAGGCTTTTGAAAAATCATTCTCCAGCTAAAGGTCACTGAACACTAGTTAAATTATATAAGGGGACTGGGAATTAAGATTACGCACCTTTGGCTGTTTTCCTGTTTCACAGAATGCGAGAACAATTAATAATGCAAAGAGCTTACAGTTATTTAATGATGCAGAGTGCTTAGAAGAAATACCCATGCTATTTCCAAGACACCACAACAAAGACAGAACCATCTGAAGAAGGTATGTTTTTCTGCCTGCACAGGATATCATCTTGTTCCTTCATGACTTTTGAAAGCTCTACTCCACTCACAACTCCTTTCCTAAAGAAGAAAAGACAAACGCAATCCTGCTTAATTAACTTCTCGTATAAAGAACCCAAAGGTTTACATTCTGTCCTCAATTACACCCAAATTTCCAGTTAACTTCAAAAAAAGTACCCAGGAGAGAAACAAAGATCCCTTTCTGGATTAATAGCTGGGTAAAAGATATGAAAAGAAAGGGCCAGTTTTTGTGACAGAGGGAGTCCACCAGTGGGGTCCCATTCTGCATCCCCAGTGTCTGCATAAACCAATAACCCCAGAAGAAAGACAACAGTGAAGTGCCAAACTCTGCCCATGACACAAAATCGTTGAGGTGAATAAAACCTAAGCTGGCTATAAAGAATGGCAAAAACTTGCATGTTAACGTATTATAACCCTGTTGCTTGCTAAGTACTATATAGACAAGTGCCTCGTGGTACACATGGAACAGTTATCCTCAATACATGCACGTATGTTGTTCCTCTAAACTAGGTACATTTACCACTAGGTTATTTTTTTTACCACTAGGTAGATGTCCTAGTGGTACTACATTTACCACTAGGTACTTAGTACCTAGTACTACCACTACCTAGCACCACTGGGACATCCTGAAGTCACTGCAGAAAATGCTGGCTTAGCATCACAAGATAGAGAAAACAATTTGAAACCAGGAATTATTAGGAAGGAAACTGAGAATACAATGGAAAAGGCCTCTCGAGACCAGAGGTGAGGCAGAGTCCGAGAGCAGGCTCTAGGAGACAAGATTAAAAGTCAGAGAGGGGAACCCAGCTCAACAGCCACCAGTGCGGCGGCTCCACGCACTCCGGCTGGGTCTCCAACTTGGTAGAGAAAGAAGAACTGGGGTGCCCTAAAAAAAGCGGACGCTGTTGACCAGGCTAACCCTGTGGTATTTGGATGGCTGGCTGCTGCCTGCAGCTGAGCGAGCACCACCTTTAAGGTGCTGAACAGTGAAAAGATTTCCTGAAACATTAGGAAACTGTAGTGCAATGTAAGCAGGGAAAATGACCGAGCTTTGTGAAATTAAGTGCAGGTATTGACAAATCCGGTAAGGTGGAGATGATGTCAGGAAAACTGAAAAAGCAGGAGAAAAAGGCAGCTGTTGGAGTTTCAAACTGCAGTCCTCCCTCTCCGGGCGCTGAGGGCTGGAGAAAGCATCACACAGCTCGGGCTCGCCGGGTAGGAACAGCTCGCTTTTGCAACAGGCCTATGGCCGTATGTCAAGCAAAGCCAAAACCTTTGATCCTATAAACCTCAGTCCCATTGAGAACAACGAGCAACAACTCTTCACCCGGGAAGGACATTTTAATCAAGGGCAACCTACGACCGCAGGGCTCCAACAGACATGCAGCAGCAGATGGAAATTGGGCAGCTGAGGCTGCGACCACTCCCTGCCTTCCTCCCCACCTGCCGAACAGATGTCGCTGCCCCCAAGGCAGGGATGTCTGATCCACTTATGAATCAACTCCTAACTCACCCCACTTTTCAGCCCGGCGTTTTAAGGTAACCTGACATCAAAGTTGGTTAACCACCGGCGGGGTGGAGCAGACAGCTATGGGCAGTAACAGCTTTAGCTGTCTGATGCTAATTCACCGCTGCGTTCCTGGCAAAGCCACCAGCCCCGCCGAGCGGCCAGCCCTTCCTGAGGACCAGGATGGTGGTGGTCCCTCCTGGAAGCACACCTGGGCAGAGGGGGGTGGTTCCGGGGTCTCTGCCCAAGGACCGACTTGTGCCTTACCAGCAAATCTGCTCCAGGCTTCAAAAAGGACAGCGATTTGGGGAAGAATTCACAGGGGCAGGGAGATTTAACCTCTACACAGATGCTGAGCCCTTGCTTTAAGCATGAACTCGAGCCTAAACGTGTCTTTTTATGCTATAATTCAGTGTTTGGGTGAGTTTCAAAGACTAACAAGAAATAACAAATTTAATGGTTACTGATCTGTATCCACACATCAGTTGAGGTGCAATAAGCACCTTCTGGAGATGCTTATTTTTGTATAATATTTCTACTATAACTTCACAGGTTATTTAAATTATTATTAGGCTATTTAAAATAGCTACTTCAGTGAGGGGTTTTTTTTTGATTTGCATTTGTGCGTATGTACATGAGGTCTTCTTTAGGCATGTGAGAGCTTGGCCAAATTTTGCATGGTAGTATGCCTTGGAAGAAAATGAAAGTCAGATAAAAACATGACACTTCTGCTCTGCCTGCATTGACTACTGTCTCCTCCTTTAGTGCAGACCTTTCATTCAGAGTCTTTCCTCTCTAAACCTTGCCCTTAGAGATATGTTTCTAATTAGCTCCATTCAGAAGCCAGCCTGGACAACTAAGACAGCATGCAGCCAGAAAAATAGTCAGTAATAAAATGTATTTAAATTGGCAGTCAGGGTGCTTTATCTAATTGACAAACTAAAAACACAAAGACAAAGGTTTGGGGATGTGGATCTAATAGCATCCATATAAATCCCAAATAGAACTTTACATCAACATGAAAATATACTCAATAGACAATAACGTATAGAAAACAGCTCATGAGAAGCTGTGCTTCATCTCTGGAAAAGTTATCCAGGGTGGGTTTTGCAACTTTTTCCTGTGAACCCTTTGACACTGGTAGCTCTGGAGCCACCACCCTGGGTTAGGCTGACCACTGCCTGGCAAAACATTTCAACGCCTGAAACAAAAACGCCAGTATTTGTGGGAACAAATAACAGCTTCTTCACTTCTGTCCTGCCTGAAAACTGCTCGTGCTCTTAAGCAGGCAAGCTGGTACCATTCGCCCAGAATTTCTGATCCCAGTCCAAGGAGATGGTAAGACCTGTGGGCTCTTCATCACTCACTGGCCAGAAGAAAACCATTGGTCATGGGTGGCTATAGAACCACTCAGATCCACTTGTGCCTCAGTATGAATCCTGAACTACAGAGCGTGCTGGTGCACAAACGTGCTTTCACATTGCAGATGAGCAGTACAGCAACTACAACCTACCCATCCATCTCAACACCTGTGTGCTCAGCAAGAAAAAGCCTGAGTTCCTCATAACTCCACTCACAAAATAACATCTTTTACACATAAAATTACAACAGTTACTTTACCCTTTGTTCTTCCACAGTTTTGTAGCTACCCCAGGCGCTGTATCCCTATTTAGCTCTGAAAGGAATATTCTGAAGACAATATTTTGTTCTTTAGCTATGTCTATCTGAACCAGGGCCAAAGTAATAACCCTAGAAAAGACAGCCATCCCCCATAAAGGAGGTAAACTTTTTTAATGGGAAAAAACCCAAACACAATATGGATTTGGAAGTATGTGGAACAGACACAGGCCGCAAAAACCTGAGCACACTGAACTTAAATTCCACTCCTTAAAGAGTTCCCTATCTGCTTGCCTGAGGACACAATACTAAGGACAATATTATTTATAACACACAATAAAAGCACAACTTTAGGTCCTTTAAAAAAGTTAGTGATATTGATCTCAGGTTCTTTATACAAGACAATATCTGTTACTTTCCTAAACATTTACTGGATTGCAGCTAAATTTATTCTTTCATATAAAATGAAAGTGTGTCTGGCACAATTTACTACTTTTTTTTTTTTTCATAATGCCATATTAAATCAGTCCAGAGACATCGACAACACAGCGGTAAATATTTAAGATTACATCTTCTTTTTTACAACATTATACTTTTCCTTCTCTATCAGATCTACTGCCAAATAACTCAGTTCCTCCTGTCATTCTCACTCTTTACTCTCAGCATCTCAGTTACACTAAGATCATCAGATTTCATTGGAAAGATAAGCAGACATCGAAAGACTGAGAGAGCACCTAGGGCATGATCCAAAGTTACTGGAGTCAACAAGAAACACTACCATTAGACCAGCCCAGCATTAAGCTCCAAATATCACTGCCACTTCTAGTGATCATGTGCCAAAGCGTTCAACAATATTCATTACAATAAAGTGTTTATTAGATAATGGCAACAGTTAATGAGTGAAAATATGTCCAGATAGAAAATTTAATATTCATAACCTTTCTTTTATCTAGGGATTGCTAGAAGAGCAAAACAAGTGTTTCTTTCCATTTCTCTAAAAGAGAAAAAGACTCACAAAAGTCTTCAAAAAAACCTCAGGAGAAGTGTTAGGAAAGTAGCATCATCCAGCAGAGCTATGATAATCCTGCAATTATTATTCTGATCTGGAATTCCCAGTAGGTTGACAGCTGTCTTTCAAGAAACACTGGTGAAAATCAGACAATTGTACACTTCCTACGGAAAAAAGCAAAACTCAATCAACCAGTTATGTTTAGATACGACAGCACAAGACAATCCATCCTTGTCTAGCTGCCATCCACAAATATTTCTCCAGAGAAGGCTTTTGGGTTTGCATTTCTCTGATCACATGTTGGGTCAAGCAGGGGGTTGTATTGGTCAGTTGGTTGGCTGGTTAGTTAGTTGGTTATGGACTCCTGCTGCTCTTTTGTTTCTCCTAGATCACAGACTTTCCTCGTTTAAAATTCTCTTGCAAACCACAGCACTAAGGCAGAGCTCAACATTTCACGGATTTGCCTTTAGCCATAATTATAGGCTCACCTTTGTGCTCTGCACTTTCAAGCGTGGTGGTTGCTATAAATTACCACAGGTAGAAAAAAATCCTCACAAAACAACAACAGCATTCTTGAAGGGGCACCAAACATGCTACAAGTTTGTCCACTGACATTTTCCTTCTGGATAACTCAGGCCAGGAGGTCAAAACAATGGTTGACTAACAAGACAGCATGCAGGGAAAAGGTTACCATTAATAATGCAACAGAAGAGCACTGTGTGGACAAGTAATGTAGGAAAAACATACCAAGATGACCAGCAGGATACAGGGGTCATGCAAGAAATGACTAGATGCTAGTCAGAGAAGTGATTTAGCTAATGTTGTTAGCTAAACATCCTTCCAAGTGTTTAGAAACTTCTGCTCCCTATACATTTACTTCAGAGGTAGAAAATACAGATCTGCTAATGTTCTTTCTTTATTATTAACATAAGTCAGTGCTTTGATGATCTTACTAGGTGACTTTAAGGCCCTCTGACTTGCACAGTCAGAACAGACAACTCAAGAAAACAGAAAAGAAAAAAAGGAAGGGGAGTATGTGAATGGTGCAGTTCAGACAGATCTGGAGTAGAGGATTCCCTGCCCGTGGCAATGACAGCACAAGCAGTGGAGAGCCAGTCAGATGATGCCACCCATCCCACACAGTCATCCCTAACAGTTTCTCCAGTCTACACACTAACTCAGTCCTTGGTCTAACAGATAGGTACTGATATTACCAAAAAAAGATTCATGAAGGATTTTGGAAAGAAGCTAATGTCTACTAATCAAGTCAGCTTCAGAGGCAGCTGAGAAAGGACTCCATATCCCACCGTTTCCAGACCTATGAAGAACTGAGCACTGTACAAAACACATACAATTTCACAGCAGCATTCTCATAAGCAATATTAGCATATAACAGCTTCGCATCTGATTAGGATATAGCCCACTCATCCAAGTTCTCTTTCTAAGACCACTGGGGTGCAAACCTTGGTAGTGGAAATCCAAAAGCTCCAAAAGCAAGCAGTACAGGCTGAAAAAAATAAAAGTACTCCTCTCCACACATCATTGCATTTCAAGTCTAAGGTACCAGAGACTTGGAAGCTTACCATTTGAATGGTGTAGATTCCTGATTTCCAATAGAAATTCCATTAGTAGCATTCTGACGAAGAAAATGCCTTCCAACAAGACATGTAATTTTAAGGTTCCAGGAATGTATAACACCAGGTTTTAGAGAACTGCAAAATTATTCCATTTTCTTAAAGCTAAATATTTTTGATTCTTGTCTTACAGTACTGTAAACCAGGAATAACTTAAGCGAATTCCCATGAGTTACAGCAGTCTAAGGCTTATGTAAGTGGGAAGAGAATCATGCTGTCTATGCTCTATAAACTACAAGCAGGGTGAAGAGTTTACATAATGGGTTTATAAACAAAAGCCCTTCATATCTATAATCCATGACCAGAAAATGAATCTGTCCTGCATAAAAAAGGAAACATGGCCCACCTTACAATCCCTTGCACGAATAATAAACGAGAGGTGCAAGCCAGTGGTTGATAAGAAGGAATTACAAGATAAAACATGAACGTTGTTTTCCTTTCTTACAATAGCTTTGGAAGTGGTCTTGCAGTTTATTTGTACGCAAACAATTTGGGACACAATAGTGTATGTGTGAAAATACATAATTGTGTCAAGAAGATAGAGACAGTGTGTAGTTAAGTTGCATGTTTATTAATCTTTACTGCTAAACAACCCCACTAATGGTAAAGTGAAAACCAGTTTCGGAGTGTCCTTGCATTGTCTTTTGCCTGCTGAAGAGAATGTACTTGCAAAGAGGCTTTCAATCACTGTTTTCAAGTACAACACAACAAAAAATATTTTAGAACTGCTTTTGGTGAGGTTGGTAGAAAAAGCAACCTCGGCATGGAACCTTTCCCCTGTGAGCAATGTACGAATGAGCGGGATGACAAAAGTTTCAATTGCCTAATACCCTTTCTAATTCTGATCCCAGTCTTGTGATTTTAGCCGATCCTCATTGCAGGGTATTCAAATAAAGACCTAATGGGATTATGACTAGGACTTACTAAAAATAACTAAGTGTTACCTTTTTCATCAAGAACTAGCATATATGCTGTGTTAGGTCAGAAGCCTGTCCTGGATATAACTGATGATGTCTGGAAGAACAAACCAAGATTCTTTACTGCCATGTGCCTGAAGCATAAGTATAAAAGCTGAAGAAAAGAACGGAAGACAGTTGTTTTTTTAAAAAATGAACCAATTAGGAACAACTATACTTATTTTAAGGATAGTACCACTTCAAAAATGATAACAAATTAACATGAATATGATAATATGCACAAATCAGTAAATTGTGTTGCTGCTTTATCTGCAACATCCCCCAGTCGATACGATGAGCAAGCATTCCTGCATTTTGTATTACTTCTTTCTTCTCTGAAATGACAAACATTTTCCTCAGAAGCACAAGGACTATACTACAGAGACCAACGAGAAGACAGATTTACACTCATATCCCAAATGATTCATTCCTAGAACAATTAAGCCAGATCCTGAGACTTTTGAAACCTCTGACTGTCTATATGCCTCATCAGTTTTATACATAGCCCTAAAACCACTGTATGTTAAAGCCATAAAAATCAAAATTATCCAGAGTATGTGTTCTCAATTGGTGATGTTCCAGACTTCTTCTGACAGTGCAATATCCGAGGAGAAAAGATGGAGAAAAGGATGGTGTCAACCAAGGAGCTATACAAGACTAATCCACTACCCTTCAAGTAGAAGGAATAGTTTTGCACAACACTGAGCCTCTTTCTAATCATGTGGAGATCTAATCTCTATGACAGAGACAAGAGAACGAAATGAGAACAAATGAGGTTACAAAGATAATGAACTTTGCTAGCATTTGAGTGTATGAGCTCCAGCTACCCTGGGGTTAGAAATCCAAAGCAATGGGGAACCCAAGGTGTGAGCAAGTTGAACTGGCTTTCCTGTGACTTAAAGTCTCCCTGAAAATCAGACGGAGAGATGGAGGCAATAGAGCATCCAAGTCACTGCAAACATGACGATCTGATTTTGAACTAGCACGCTCTTTTCATCCTTTATCTAATGAAGCAGTGAATTCAAGCTAGTGTTAAAGCACACTATTCATGTCTCGAGTGCTGTGTTACACTGTCAGATTTTATTCGCACTGTCTGAATAATAAAACTGACAGAAACTCAAAGTTTATCTGAGCATAAACAAGGAAAGTATATGGTGCCAATTTGTGCAGGAATTCTAATGGGGCCAGTTGTCCATTTCCTCTTCTCATACAAGCTGATAGTCTTAAGAAAATAAGAAAAAGAGATGCAGAGAGGACAAGCCTGTGACTGAATACTGAAGTACCTACCTTTAGAGTGTCTAACCCAAACAAGGAGTGTGACAGGGTACGAAGGAGGCCTGCACTCCTTCACAAACACACGTCTGTCCAAGCCACAGTGATCGGCTGTTCTGGGCTGTTGGATAACTGGGGAAGGCTTCGGTTCACATGGTGGGAACCCTCAGGGCTCTTCAGGAAGGAGGAGGGAAGTCCAAGAACAGCTTCAGCTGCCACCCTGACACACGTCTCTGAGGATTAAGCCTCCAACTGTACTAAAGTAAAATGCCACCAGCACCAGCTTAAAACTTCCAGCAGTGCCAGCAGCAGCTGACACTGCCCAGACAACCTGCACTGCCAGTGGTGTTGCACATCTGCCAGCCTGGTCCTCCCTCTCTGACATGAGAGCTCATTTCCTCTCCTCTGTCTACCAACAACCAAACTAAAACAAAACTCCCATAAGACGACGGACATGATGAGAAGGAGGCAACTGAGGTGACAAAGAGGATGAGTTCAAAGGAAGCAAGCATTTATTACAGAAGGAGTTATCATCTCCCCTTTGTCAAAGGGCACCAAAGAAAATCCAGCTCTTGTAAAACTTGAGCTCCTCCTTAAGTTTTACAAACTGGTATAAGAGGTGTAAGGATCAAAAGAGACCGTGGTAATTCCCAATGCTGTTTTAGACAATAGCCAATACTGAATCAACCAAAACTCCTGCAAACCTCACTTCTCACACAACAGCAAGAATTTTCTTTCAAAGGGAAGTAAAGTAACGTTGCATAAGTGATCAAAGAGGCACACTGAGTTATTGTTCATGACACCTCCTTTTGTTAAAGTGACCTCCAAATGAAACTTGGGCTTGCAACCAGGAGATTAGAACATCCAGCATACTGCTGAGCATCAAATTATTCAGAATCTAAATGCCTCTGTTTAATATTTGAAAGATTGTTTGTGTGTTATAAAGCAAGATAATCAGAGGATCAGAGTAATTGTTTCACAAGCACAGGCACTTTTTGTTCCTGTAATCCACTAACCAGGAGGAGCATCCAACCTGCACAACAAACAGAACAGATTAAACTGTTAGCTGTCACACACAAGATAAAAGGGAGAAGTCATTTCTGTGCCTCCAGTTGCACAGGCTGAATTCTGTTCCAGAACACAGACAGTCTTGCCAGTTCCTGCTATTACAAATTCATTAGTCAGCCTTTACCCCTCCTGAAACAATCCCCTTCCTCAAAAGATATTTTTTAAAAGGCATTCTCATGATAGAGCCCTTTGTCTTGTGGTGTCTGGACACTGAGGAGGAATTAAGCTCATATTTTTCAGGCTCTTCCCTGCGGAACAGCTGAACCAAGAGATCTAAAACACGTTCTCCTCTTTTTCTAATAAAAAATGAGGGTCTCCCCTCCAGAAGTCAGCGCTTCAAAAAAACTGCAAATGTCTCTGATGAAATGTTGGCACTCCTCAACAGCTCGTATACTTCTCTAGTGTGGGGCAGACAAACCAACAGTGAAGCTAATTTTGACACAAGAGTATCATGAATAATATTTACAATAAGCATTACATTAGCTTCTAGGTTTTTTAAGTTTCTATATGAATCCACGATACAATTAAAACACAAGAAATGGATTTTTATGTATAACAAAGAGTAGAAGTGTAGAGAATTGCATCTTCACAAGAGTCTAGCATAAGCCAATCTGAACCAGCTACAATAGATTTTTGTACCAAAACAGGTACCTTTAATTCACTCCAGGCACAAAGGGTGAATCTGAAGCCTGAAATATCAGTTTTATAAATACAAAAATACTGATTAATGTTTTCCATTTAGACTAGTTCAGGAAATTCCAGAGCTGAGACAGTTATTTCAGCAGAGTTGTCTGATTTAGTTTTTCTTTTTTATAAAAAAAAAAAAAAAAAGATAATTCTATAGCTTACAAATTAACAGGCAAGGAACTTTTGATTATCCTTAACTGAAACTAAAAGTAGAGAGCATCCCTGTTCATCTCCACTCACTAGGAAATTTCAGTCATCTGTAGCCCCAATTCAGGCCGCTGGGTTTGTGGCTGCAGTTCATATTTGCAGGATACCCCAAACTTCAAAACTTCTCTGAACCTTTACTTTGTGGCTGAGCAAACTCAAAATAACATAGGCAAGCCAGCCCACACAAACACATAGAAAACTCAGTTGTAGGATGAACTTGTAAGATTTAATTTGGGCCTAAGCCATTTTTTATGCATTAAAGAGTTTGTATGTGTGCACAGAGGCAGCACTTCATCGACAAACAGTACAAGCCAAGGTAGTTGTGTTTGAAAACTTCAATTTCAAATTAAATTCTAGGGGAAACTATTTTTTTTTACCTATCTACTTAGATAATCTCATTTCCTCCAAAATCAGTGTTATAAGATCCCTGCTCCTCTACTCCATGCTCCTGTATTAATGATTGAAAGTGGTTCATGAAATACACATGGACAATACCCATTAAAAACATCGATTACTTCACAGAAGTGTGTCATTCCTCTGACAAGGGGACATACCTACATCTGGTATCCCTCACCCTCCTGGACTTCCATTAGAGTCAACAGGAAGAAAGAGGACACAGGTCAGAAGGATCTGAAAATGGATCAGGGGAATTGCATATTAAAACCACACGTTTCTCTCTTTTGACTACACAGGGTCTTTAGGGTGGTTGCCCCTGATTCAGGCATCGACCCCAGAGACTTGTCAGGTGAGACGAACCCCAGCACAAGCTGTTTCCTGAGAGCACCTGTATGGACTCCATAAGCAGTGACCTCATCTGACTGAGAGGGAGAGATGAGCAGCCAAAGGAGAATCTTGCCAGAAGACATTGCTGAATCAGAGAAGTCCCAGATTCCAATCATAAATGTACACACAGGGAATATTAAAAAAAAAAAAAAAAAGAAAAAAAAGAAAAAATCAGAATAACCAGAGGAACAGCCTTACAGAGAGCTCCTAGCCTTGTTGGCTACCGTTTGACTCAAAAGATCACTTCTGGAGTTTTTTTCCACAAATGTCATATTATATTTATACTATATATTTGGGGGGGACAGGCTCCTTTACTAATCAAGTTTGTTTCACCTGTTCTCCAGCTAAAATGTCTTTCCTCCATAAATCTATGTTTATTATTTGTGTCCAGTTTTCCACGCAAAGTCAGTCCAAACATGTCACTGAAATTCCATGTCCTTATTTTAAATGAAGGATATGTGTTCTATATATAATTTTTAATGAGATCTATGCTAAACTGTGTCTAATTTCACATAACTATAGGTCCAACAAGCAATCTAGAAGATATCTTTAATGGCCTCTCCAAAAATGCGCTTCAAACTCAGAAGGTTATATAGTTCATAAATTGTGAGTAGGTACTAAAGTGTTATGCAAATGTCTTTGCAGGATAGGGACTTTAAACCATAAAGAAAGAGCAGTGATTCTATTCTCCTAGGGATTTGTTCAAAAAAAACCCCCAAAACCTCACATATAATTAGATAATATTCAAGCATATCATTCTAAGCTATTCAGAATCCAGGTTTCTGAGGGAATACAGAAAACTTCACATTTGTTTTAATCACCACTACAGAGTCTAATTCCCAATAATTTCCCATGAAGAAATGGAGGGTAATTAAAGACAACATTTAATACTGGGAGAGAAGAGAAAAAAATTTAACAAAAGGTAAGCATTCTGAACAGACACTAAAAGGGAAGAACAAACTTTTCTTCTATTTAATTTAAAAGTTTTCTGCTTTTTTCTTTAAGAAGTGAAAAAAAGAAAAATACTTTAAAAAATGATTGTTTTAACTATAGGTAGTTACGATTAAAAGCCATCTAAAATTACAATGTAGTATTTAGCATACAGGTAGTGGCTGTTGAGGTAGATATTTATCACACACAAAATTAAACCCCCCAAAGTTAACAACAGAATGTATTTTACTGATTATCCTAGAGTGAAAGATTAGTTATTAGTTCTAGCCCAGTCTTCGTGGTGATCTTATTCTAAATTCCTGAAAGAAAAACATATATCCCTTTTTTTCCTGCTGAATGCACTCTTCCCTGTCTTAAGGCATTCATCTGCTGTTGCTGCTACTGCACTTATCTACTGGAATGGTTTTCTCACAGGTGGTACGTGTATTGCCACGCACAGGTCTGGCAGCAATTTGACACGTAGGGTAGGTATTTCCTATACCTTTCCTTCTTCATTGTGAAAGATCTGTAATAACGTCTATTCCCATACCATGATTTACGTGATCTGCAAAGCCAAGAAGTTTAACTGTGGGTTTGGGATGGCCCTAAATCACTCCTTAAAAGAAAAGCTCTGTTTTAAAAGGCTATTCATGGGACTGTCCAGCTTCTTATTTCAGTTTCATGAAATTCCCATTTCACTCTCATGCTTCAGAATGTACCGCCTCAATAGAACACATCCCTCCTGAAATAAGAAGATGTATGCATCTCATCTTAGCACGTTAAATCTTCCAAGCTATTTTATCTTCACCAGGACTTGACTCTATTTTCAGTCATTCAAAACACATTTTTCCTAATGAAGACCCAGCCCTCTGGGAAACGAGGCCCAAATTTGCCCATCGCAGCTGTCATTCACTCAGGTACTCGGAACATACTGTCACCCAAGACAGGTCCAGGTCACGAAGGAGAAGTACAGAGAGCAGCTATGAGTGCCAATTAGTGTTCAGATTCAAGCTGACTCAGCTTCGGTGGTGAGACAGTCCACATTTTTTGTGTACCAGCAATTTTCTCCTTTCTTGTGCCTATCCTCTAGCTATTACCGTGCTTCACAATTAAGATCTTTTTTCTTCCTCAACTCCAAATATAGCTACTGCTTCCTTAGGCTCCAGCCTTTTCTTACTTTTTGTATTACAGGCTAATGATCTGTCAACTAATATTAAATTATTTGCTCTCCTAATTGCCCATTTTCAAATAATAGATTGTTGAGTAAGGTGGCTACCTTAGCATTTTCCCCTGTATATTTCAAACGAAGAAAGAATTGATACATTCGAAATGAAAGGCTCAAACCCCAAGAGAATCCTAGTCCTACTTATTACTCACAGAAATATTTTATCCACAATATAAGAATATTTTACAAAATTTCTGTAGCATTTATTTTTTCATCCCCATCCAGTATCAGTTACTTTCATTCTGAAGCCTATGAGGTTTTCTCATTTTCAGATAAAGCATTCAAAGCATCCTGAAAATTTAATACCACCGTAATGCTGTATTTTATAACAAACGGGAAAAAAATTATGATTGAATCCACTGATATGTTTTCCACCTTGTAAGAATCCTTCCTGTATGCCAGTAAGAAAACAAAACCTCCAAACCACAGACAGCTGACCTGGTTACCAGTTTGAGATCAGTTCTGCTATATGACACAGGGGCTACACAGGTAATAAGCTCAAGAACTTAAACTTTCCAAAAGTCAAAAAGCCTCAGCTGATGAGGTTCTCCCTTTATAGCAGGGAAAACACAGAAAGCAGAGGTGCCAATGGGATGCACACATACAAGAAACAAGGTCCCCCTACCTGTCTCCTCCCAATCCCGTAATTATTTTTCTTGGATAGATTTTTGCTCATATTTTCTTCAACTCTTCCTGGACTCTACAAGAAATCAGTTACACCAGTGGAGCACTCTGGTTACCCTGAACCTCTGAACAGACTGAAGGTGGAAAAAAACGTGGAAAAACACTGACTAAAGACCTGCTGGCAACTCAATAGACACAGTGGAGGGAGCCAAATAAAGCTCCTCTCAGACCTTTCAGATTCACAAAAAAAATTTGCTCCAACGCTCCACTGAGAGCTTCGTCCTCATTTCATGAATGTGTTGCAGTCTGACAAAAAAGAACGTGTGGGTTTGAAGAAGGGAAAAATGAAACCTTCCATTGTCACAGGGCACTTGCAGAGACAATAAGAAAATGATGTAACATCAGTGATAGTAAAGTCATAGCATTAAAACCATTCACAACAATATTCCTTCCTTTTTGCTCAACCTTTATCTCTGCCGTATCAAAGTAAGCTATCTCAACAGAGAAGAAAAATCAAGATTGCATGACACTCAGTTAAACCCAGTAACATCAAATATTTATAATTTCCTCAAGGAGATAATCAAACTTTGTAAAATGTTTTCACAGATTATTAGTACAGAGTGATAGTTCTACCAAAATTCTCTTCCTGGTAAAAAATAAAACCCACTTTAAAGGCTAATATGACAGATGGATTAATGCAGAACATTGCTTATCTTTCAACCACTTGTTTTAATTATTGTACTCTAATAAACTCAGTAAAGAATCATAGGATCCTCAAAGTTCTTAGCAATGTGTGACCTTAAACACAGAAGGCCTAAGAAGTTTTCAGCTATGCCTAATATTTATTTCTCAAGTTAGGCAGAAAAAAATATGAAATAACAAGCTAGACTTTAAGCCAATGTAGGTAACCTAAAACCTTTAATAACTAAAAAAAAAAATAATCCTAAAATAACTTTCACATTAAAAAATACATAACTTTAAGATAACTTTAAGTTTCTTTTTGAATGACAGTTAATTACTAACAAAAATACCTGCACCTGTCAACAATTAACAGTAACTGAATATAACTTCTCAAAAACTTAATCACAAGAGAGGTCATCTCTAACCTAATGACATAATCAGGAGATGATGGACAAACACTTGCATAAACCATCCGTTTCATCCTTGAATCCAAAAGCATGACAGATGACCATCACTACAGCCCACACTAGTGGCAAAAGATGCTTTCACAATACAGACTCAATGTTATAACAAGAAGTGTAGCACAATCTCATTGGTCTGACATCTAATACCAGGTTGGGATTTGTCATCTGCAAAGAAACGGAATGCTTCTGTTGATCTTTCATAAATGTTTTATTTTCATGATTTTTCTTCTTTGAGGGTTTTTTTTTCCCTTGGTTTTTTACGTGCTTATAATGAAGAACATTAAGATCTGACTGTAGTTGCTAACAGCACCATCAGCCTATTTGCATAACGTTTGTGGGAGGGCAAGTCATGCAAATATCCATCACTATCTGCTTGGAATCCCAGTAGGACATAGCACTTTCCTAATCAAGGGCAGTGACCTACAGTCACACCTCATGACTTCGGTCTGAATCACGGACTTACGGCTCTTCCCCTGTACCTAGTATGAGTGAAACTCTTAGAGAAAAATAAGTGCATATTATTAGACAATGCCTTGCTCACACGTTTAGACTCACATTTTCTAAATTACTATCAATGAAACCAGATAGACCTTAAACATTAAGATTTAAAACATTACCTGTTAAACCGAACAAAGCACTTCCCATTTTGTTGGAAACTCCAAATTTGCTACAATTACAGGGAGATCACAAATCAGAAGTGTCAATGGAAAAATAGCTTCCCTGTCTATCTCCTCCAGCTCCCTTAGTTTGGGGTTTTCTTTTTTGTAGATTTATTCCTTCCACACAAGCATTCTAGTCCATATTCTACACAGTTTTGGGGATCACCCTTTCAGAGCACATGTCCTTTTAAGAAGGAAAGAGCTTGAAAATATATTTCTTCAAAACAGAGACAGGTACTACACAAAGGCAATGGCTAAAAATTATTTCAAAAGTTAATTCCAGTTCAGCGTCAGTGAATGGGGTTAGAATTTCACTAGGAATTAAGCAGCTCCAATTTGAATTTCGTGTTATCTGTAAAATGGGATGCCCATTCTGCATGTCATTTAAAAAAAAAATACTTAAAATTTCATTTTCTTTTCCTTCTCAACGTGAGACTAGGGGAAAAAACTTCCCCCATGGTTCACTGTAGGTGAACTAATAGCGATATCTTCAGGAATTTCAAACAGCCCTGAGAAGTCTGACTACGTGCACAACTCCCCATGCCAAAGGAGATCAGCTGGGCTGTGAGGCCACCAGCCACCAGGCAGGGTCAGGATCAGGCTGAGGAGATCAGCCACCTTCTTACTGAAAGCGCTGTGCAGAGCGTCAGGTAATCACGAAAAGCAGTAGGCCACCGCTCTCTGCCCCTGTATTTTTGCAACAGTTTTTCGAGTCACTTCATCCTTTCCCTGCCAGCCAAAGCCAGATGTAATACTGGTTTTACTGCCATGGAGAATAACAAAAGAGATGTCATTAGTCTTTAATTTAAGGTTTACGACACAGAAAATTTTAATGGGAGTTAAATTAACTATTGACATTTATCACAATAATTTGTTCTGTAGCCTCTGACCTGCGAGACAATGGCAGGATAATAAAGGCTTCGGGACATGACTGAGCTGGGAGAAGAAACCATCAGTTATCAGATGCAAGCAAGCAGCTTGTCAAATGTGAGACTTCTTGTTTTACGGACAAAGAATATCCAGTGATGACTATTTTACCTTTGAGATATGTTCACACATAAATAACCACATCAACTCTCATGTCCATTCATTTCACAAGTATATGCAATATGAGGTCCTGAATAGTCTTTTTGGAGAAAGAAAGCTAAATTGCTACTGACCATCATGGCATACAAAACAGCCAGGGTGACATCCTCACAAGAGAAATGCTTAAAAATTTAAAGATGATTTAGAGATGTAAGCTTAGCTTCAAAAATATTTACCATATGAAGCAATTATGTTTTAAACAAATTTTAGGCAGAGTAATACAAAGGAGATCTGAGACAATAAGAGACAGAGTCTTTTTGACTTAATGGTATATTCCAAGTATATTGTGAAAAACTGGAATATTGTGACTTTCCTTTCAAAAACATTTTTAACACTAGCTATTAATAACGCATTGAGACAGGTATGTCTATATTCATCTGATATAATTTCACTGGATTTTGCATCCATTTTGTAGGTAATTGTAAATGCATTTTTTTATATTAATAAAAGGATAATACCACAGCAAATCACTGCTAAAAAGCTTCCATTCTGGAATTTTCTAATTAAAATGTTGGTATCATTTTAACATGCCAGAGCTTGTGCAGCCCAGGAGCAAAAATATGCTAATAAATACTCTTCTCTTACCATAAAATCCCTGTGGCTTTGCATTCCTGCAGGAAGCCTCATCTATTAGCATGACTCTAGACAGGACTTTATACCCAGCTTCTTGCCCAAAACTGTTCTGTAAAAGTATGGTCCTATTGAAGCCCCGAGCATAAACTCATTTTAACATCGCAGGGCAAGATAACAACAGTATGTCAAGCCAAGC
Source organism: Xenus cinereus (assembly GCA_025774025.1). NCBI lineage: Eukaryota > Metazoa > Chordata > Aves > Charadriiformes > Scolopacidae > Xenus > Xenus cinereus. Next base: position 12,736,201 of record JAOXJK010000032.1, read on the forward strand.
ATTAGCTGACTTTTTTCACAAGAACATTGTCCCAAAGAATGGAAGCAAAAGAGACAGATTTTAGCACCAAGCCCTGTGTTTAGGCACTGAGTGGTATTTAAATATACTTTTTTCTTAATTATATAATCGTGTGGAGAGGCCAGAATGATGAAGCCAATCATACAGGCCTTAATTAGACCAAATTCTACTGAACTTAAGAGAAGTTTCACCTCTTTAAGAACTCAGTGCTCAGATGTTTCTTCCTGCACCCAGCAGTTCATCATTATTTTTCCCTTGAAGCCTGATTAATTGCTCATATAATGTAAGTTTTTTTCTGGCTTGTGTAACTGAACTCCTTTTCATGTCTGTCTCGTCATTTTTATTACCTGAGCTATTGGCAACAGCATCATCCTGCCTCAGCAATTTCTATAGATTAAATAAACGTTGCATGAAAATGTGTTTCTCTTTATCTGTTTTAAATTTGTTGCCTTTTAATTTCAATATCCCTTTGTTCTTTTGTTATGAGAAAGAGTAAAAGCTAAGTATTTGATTAAGGTTCTCCATGCCAGTTCATATTTCATGCACCGCTAACATCTTTTACTGTGTCCTCCTTCCTTATGTAGGACAGGCAAGCCTTACAAATATCGGTTTGCTTGGTAGCTCCTCTGCCTCTGATAATTTCCATTACCCTCTGAATCTCTTCTGTTTCTGCCATGTGCTTCTGCTGCAATGCAACTAGAACTGAACGTAGCATTCAAGGTTAGGAGAAAGATGTGATTCCGTTTAGATAACACCAAGGAAATACTTCCTGTGTTATTTTGTGTCACTGCCTAATAATATCCCACTATTTCACTTGCTCTGATTTAATACTAGAAACCTTGTCCCCACCCCGACTGAAGTGACTCTAGGTGCCTCATAAAACCTATATCACACTTCCATAAGTCAACATATTTTACTGAATTCAGTGAAGAGATGAAAACTTAACACCACCACACTCCAGCCTGGACTGTTTCTACAGCTCATGTTGTACCACGCCACCCACAGAGAGCCCATGGCTCTGGCTGTGGTCCCTAGGCATCACCAGACAAAGAACACCAATTAGTTCACCCTGGAGGCACTGCAAAACCAGACCCTGCCCAGACAAGCACATATACACATATGTGTTCACAACAATTAAGTCACACCTGTGTCTAAAGCCTGCTAGGGCGAGGGTCATATTTATTTCTGTTCCACAATTTTGAACTAGCTATTCCTATTCTCAATATGTGGCGCTGGGTTTATTTGCATCACTTCCTAAGGTACTGGTTATTTCTATTATGTGGGTGCCCATTTCTCTTAATATATTGCTTACCTTTTTCACACCACCGAGGCAAAAATGTTACCTACAATTACAGCTTCTCTGCCATAAATTATTTATCACTCTCAAGAGGCTGTGTGCTTTGGGGTAGGAAAAAAGTGGTTTTTTACTTAATGAAGGAGCAGCCTATGATCATGTCAGTAGTTTTCAGCACAGATTAACAAAAAAAAAAAATTCCAATACTCTTAAAGTATTAGAAAATGCAGAAGTATTCATAGTTTTACTTAGGAGTGCTTACTTTTAGATTAAGACACTTTTCTCAAGGTGCTTGAATTTTTATTTGGTTTTGATTCATATCTTGTTTCCCAGTGCGGTAGATTAATGCAGAAATATATATAGTGTGCTGTGTTTATCTCCTTTACTGCCCCCTGCTAAACATATTATGATATAGTATTTACATTCAGCACACCACTGCCATTAAACCTGCTCCAGAGTTCAAGGAATAACCTAAAGGGGTTGTTCAGCCTGGAGAAGAGGAGGCTCTGGAGAGACCTTATAGCCCCTTCCAGTACGTGAAGGGGGCTACAGATCATTTGCAAAAGCAATACCTTAGCTATAGAGCAATCTGCCAAGAGAGATCACACTTGGCTCTATTGCATTTCATTCTCTGAGACTAAAACCCACACATTGTTTTTGATGAAACGTTCACTAGAAATAGAAGCTGAATATAGCAAGAAAAATAGAGAAAAGGAAGTGCAAAGTTATTGACCTTATTCCTTTATTACCTCTCATGGCCCTTCCTCACATCTAGTTTTGCAAGGCATTTCAAATACTTCAGTGAGAAATTCTTTTGAAATATCATGGACTGGATTAGATTCATAATATGTGATGTGAAAGGTAGATACCTAAAGAGAAGAAAATCCAATTAGACACAGGTGCCCAGTAGCTGTCTGAGGAGTGAGGGGATATATAATTGGGGCAGCAGACAGCAAGGCAGCATCTAAAACTCTCCATCAGGATGAGATGAGGATGTACCAGACAGACACTTCTCTTCTACACCTTCACTTTGGTCAGTTTTCAGCGACAGGAAATCAAGGCACTTGGATCAGGAATGAGCAGTGGCACTCCCTGGCCAGGAAAGACATTTCAGAGTACACTGGGGATCCACCATTTATGCTTTTTTTTTTTTCCCCTCCTCCCTTAGATTACTTACAGTTTTGTTTTAGCCTAAAGGTGTTTGGAGAGTACAGTTAGGTAAGCATCTAAGGCATCTCCAGCAGCAAAAGGACGAACAACCCTATTCGAAGCAGCTCAGTGAGCAAGGACCAGAGTAAAAAGGAACCTAAGAAACAGCAGGCAGGAGTGCATAGGTCCACTTTATAGAAAAAGAATCACATTGAAAAGCAGCACTTTTGGCCTTCTCCAAAAATGCAGAAAGAATGAAGCTAAACCATTAATAAAGGAATTGGTGGAATGCTAGAATTTTTTTTTGTTGTTAGCTTTACTAACTTTTACTGGTTTTATGCACAACCCTTCCAATACCTGCAGTGGAAAAATCCACAGATTATTTTTTAACAATTTTGTTTTAAAACACAAGAGAAACTTTTTGAACTCGTAGAACCCTTTTTCTTTTGGAAAAAAAAAAAAAAAGAAGTGTGTTGACCAGACAGGAATAAAACAGAAGTCTTTTTGTGGTTCTCTACCTGCTGACTGTTGCTGGTTTTCCTTCATAAATATTCACAATCCACTAAAGTCCTCTTTGTAGATCTAAGAGAGCAATTCCGGGGTTTGTGTATGAAAAAAATAGATTTGGATACTACTGAGAACAGAAGCAGCCTATCAGAGCTGCTGCCCGTGGCAGCTGTCATCTTCAGTTTTGTTTCTGGAAAAGAAAAAAAAAAGACATTTGCCTTTTGTAGAAATAAACATACAGTTCCCATCCAGAAACAAACAGGTATCAAAGTGATGAAAGCTAGCTTTCTGGGGCAAGTTCACACCATGTTGCATTCCAGACATCCAGGCAAGTGCCAAGTAACTTGGTGCACCAAATGACAGAGCAAGAGCTGTATAGAGGTTTCCTTAAAATCATGAGTACAGTGAAATGGTGTTGATGAGCTGAACCAATTAGCTCTGGTTCAGCACTAGGCATACATGAGGTAGTCACTTCCTAGAAAAGCGTCTGTGGGAGAAGCTGCACTAGTATGATTTACCAGGCAGTGCAATTGTTCCCACCGGTGCCACCGTGGGAGCTTCATTGCTGGTCTCAGTGGGAGCCAGTTTACACCAATGCTTGCAGCTTTTAATCGGCCCACTCTACAGACACAAACATTTAGGACCAAATACTCTCAGCATGAGCAAATAAAAATATAAAAAGAAATAGAAGATGGAAAAGACAGCTCTAGCTCAGCCACCCTGCAGGTAGCAACAAACAGGCAGGACGTTTTTTTTGAACAAACAACTGCAGTCATTTGGAAGATGTGATTTCACGTTGGCTGTCAGGAAGGTAGTCCCCTCTATACAGCACGCACTGGGACTACCCTCCAAATTGCTTTATTGACCATCAAGAAGAGAAGGTGCAGAGCCTGTTCCTGGACTTGTTGCTGTGTAAGAGATGCTGGGCAGGATGACTAGAAGCTAGAAGACAAGATACACAGATGGATAAGAAAGCAAAAGCAATAGAGAAAGCCAGCTCAGTAACCCAGAAGAGACAGAGTCCACTAAATTATCTCTGATCCTTGAACGCCACAAAAACATACAACGTAAAGATAATAATATATTTATAACGCAGCCTTATGGAGGAGGTAGCCTGATTTGCTAAATGACATAATGGAAATGGAGAGTCTCAGGTCCTGTACAGCTACACACCCAAATCAGTCAGTCTATTTTATACCCCAAAGAGAATACAAATAGTAATGGTTCAGTAATCACTTCTGCACAACACCCCTATAACAAAATGAATAAATCTATGTTATTCATTTGAAGTAACAGAAATGAAGAGTATCTTACAACTTCGTTGTAATTAAGCACTGTTATACAATCAATCTCTCCCCACTTTGCAATCAATAACTTTGCTCTGCTTTGGGTTTTCTGAACCGGCAGGAGACCATTACCTTGCGACAACATTCTTCCATTTACATATCACCTCTTTAAAAACTGCAAAAACACTCCATTGGCCAGATTTAACCAGTAAATATTGATTTAAGATTAAAAAAAAAAATAATCCCAATAGTCATCATCATTTAAGCCGTCTAATTTGAGCAGAAACGCACCTCTTGAAAGAGACTTATTTTAATGAAGAACAGTATGACAGAAGAAAATCGTTTTGTAGAGTTAAAGCATGCTTGCTGCTAAATAACCTCTTTGTATAATTAGGATTTGCAAAGTGGCAAAACACAATCCAATTAAGTGAGTTAGGTTCATGTGATTAACATCAGACTGGCAGTATTGCTCTCATAGTTCATCAGTAGCTTTACTAATTAGAACATCGCTAAGCAGAGACATCTGACCTTGCCTCAGCCAGTTCAGATTATGGTTTACCCTTCTGAACCCTGCATCAGCCTCCCTGCTTGCTTCTTTCCTTTCTTTCCTTACTGGTAGACGCTTCCCTGTGATATTCTCTTCTCTTTGAAAGTCATCCTACCAGTCATCAACCATCATCAAATAATTAGTGCCTCTCTGCTCACTGACTAGAGAACAAAAAACTGAAAAAAGATGAAAGAGCTTTTGACAGGGATATTTTTCTGCTCATACTCCAAATTTGCTACAATATTAAAAATCAGTGCAGGCTGAGTATAAAAGCAGCCAGGAAGCAATTTTAAGTTTCAAATAGGAAAAAAAAATAAATAAAAAATGGAAATTATCTTTTCTTGCCAAATAGTAACCACAAGTGGAAATGGTGTCAACAAATGTTGCTCAACAGCTTCTCAGTAATCAGAACAGAAAGGGTACTGCAGGGGAAACAGGATCTGTGCTTCCAGTCTTGGCAGCATCCCTGACCCATGACAAAAGGACAAACCATAGTCACCAATTGCTTCATCTTCTGCTGCAGGCAGATCCCTTTCCTGCGCTGCTGTGGGTGTGACTGCAGCACTTGTTATCAAGGGCCAATTATTTCTGCTAAGTAGAAAAACAGAAAGAAGATTTTCTAGGTACTGTCTTTCACATGATAGCTTTGTGGTTAAGGGCCCTTAAAATGACAGCCAAGAGAATAAAAGAGTTTGGAAAGGTACACTCAACTTTGTGATAGTGATGAAGGAGTAACTGATAAACATAATATAAAAGCTCTAAGTATTAAGAAAAAATACTATATATATAAATTTTCTCTAAAGCAATCCAGCCCATTGCATGGTAAACATCATAAACAGAATTGCTTCACAATATATAGAAGTTATAACTTATTGAGCACAAAGAACTCCTATTTGAATCAGTTTTTCCATTTGACATCAGATTCTTCTCTATATACTTCTTAGCAGTGTCTGCTATGCTACAAAAGTAAAAATACTGAATAAAAATTAACCGTAGATCAAGAATAAACCTCAGGAGCCCAATGCCAGTTACAACCAAAATGTACCTATGATATTTCAAGGATGCTAATAAGCGTGTTAGGGACAGGGAGACAAACAAAGAATTAAGCAAATTAGCAGAAAACTGAAATCTCTAAGTACAAAAGAAAACTAATTATGGGATTAGAAAGGATTAAGCGACAGTGCCTGTGATGACAGGGAACTTTACTCGATAGTCCTTGAGATCCCTTTTTGTCCTGCATTTCCAGTCTTTCCAGGAAAGATTCTAGCAAATTTCACTGCTGCATAGATCTCTCGGCAGTCTATTTAGATTCTCATCTAACCAAACTCTTTTACAGCTGATGCAGCTAATTTTCCCACAGAACGTACAAGCAGTGTACCGTGCGCTCCACTCCATTCCTTCCTCTGCTTTACCCTGCGGTGTTTCCTCTACTCCTTGGTCTATGTCACTTTAGCCATTAGAAACACAAATGCCAAGGATGTTAAACCTTGCATGGACCTTGTAGCTTAGTTCCTGACTAACTTGAAGCCAGTGAGTTAACCTTCACTTCTTTCCTAGACCAAGGCATATTTTCAGACACTATGGCGGTACCTCGGAATATTGCTGCAGTAGTGAAGCTCGTTGGAAAGCCTCTGCGTAGACCTCCACAGGAAAAACATATATGGAAAAAAAAATTAAAAAAAAAACCCAACAAACATTCCCTCCACTCTGTAGTACTATCTAAAAAGCACCATAAAGGTTAATTCCAATTCTAGTTAACACCTGGATGCAGAATTAAACTGCAATGAATTGTTCTTAGTTCACATTTAAGCGATAAAGAAACTGCTTAAGCTAAAATGCTTCACTTGCACTCTATCAATTTCTCTAATAAATAAGTCAAAACAAATCACTCTGCTTTTCAGATGCTTGACTATACATTTTGAAAGTATTCAATAGTTTAATTTTCAGTGGGGGAAACGCTTTCTTAAACCGTGTGCCCACATACACAAACATACACCCACAAAATAAATCTTGGGATAACATTGAAAAGGAAATTAATCTCAGGCTGGAGAACCGATGAAGAAAGACGTAGGTAACATGATATACAACTTACTGTTTACTGTGGGGATTTTTTAAACGTTTAGTGCTGCATATACCAGCCCATGCTTATTGTGCTGAATGCTGGTAGACGATGTTCTTTGGGTGAGTGAAAAGGTCCCAGAAGCTTCTCTTTCCACAGAGACCTATGGCACAGGGATTACAGGGTGACTGTTTTACTGTGCACCTTTGTTTGCAAGTTCTTTAAAGGATCACAGCACTTGCCGTGTGACGAGCACATTGTGGCTATTTCTGTTGCCACCAACAGAAATTAAGGCTATATGGATCCATTTACAGCGTGTTTTAACCTTGAACTTCATTTGAGTTATATCTTAAATCACGTAATTTAACCTTATATCTATATGATTTATAATGGATTGTATTTGAGATAATTAAACCTAAACATACAACTTTGTTTTAAATTGTAGAGCTACAGTTAGGAGGTAAGCCAATCTAAGAGTTTTTGAACTGATCCCAAGCCTATTGACCCACATCATTTGCAAGAGGCTTCAGGTCAGGCTTACAGTTGTCAGTATTTCTATAACTTCAGCAGGAACAACTCAGGAAAGAAGGAATTTGAAGGCTGCCAGGCTGAGGTAAATCCATACACAAATGCAGGACAGCTACTGATCAGGTGGACCTTCAGAAAAGAGAAGGTAGAAACCATCGGTAGGTTGGGGACTCACTTTTTGAGCTACCTTTCAGGAGACATCCTTACAACAAACTGGATGAAAGTAGAACGAAAGACTTCTTGCTTGGATCCAAAAACATGGATCCAAGTCAACTAGACATAATACAACCAATTCTTAGACTATTAAGACAAATCACCCCTTAATTGGGATCCAGATAAATCAGTCCTTCCCACAGAGTCTCCGTGGTGTTCCTCTGATTTTGCACTTCTGAGCACAGTGGTGACTCCTAGCCTTCTGCTTCTTTCCCCTGTGTACACATTATCTGTGATTTTCTGCTTTAGATCACAGATTGCCATCTGTGACAATTGCCCACAACTAACACCACCATCTTCCCCCCTTCACCAGATCCACTGTGAGCTCTGGTAGATGGAGAGGGATGGTGTCTTGGTACCCAGCACAGCCTGGGAATGCTAGTCAGAATTACGGTGTCCAAGAACGGGTGTACAAAACCCAGCGTTGATCCACCTGAGATGGGAAGCTTAAAGAACTGAAGGAACAATAGGTAGGGACTAGACTTCACAAAGGTAAAAAAGAAAAGGTTGGAAAATTGAAACATCACTGTCAATCAGGTTACAAAGCACAGTTTACCCAGCCCTCAACATAGGATGCTCTTACTCCTCTCCTTGTTCCCCACCATGCCTCTCAAACCAGGCTTCCCAGAGGCACTTTCTGCCCAGCTCTGTATCACTGCTCCACACATCCTCACATTGGGTGCCACAGCCCAACAAGCCTGGCAGCTTTCTGGCTACCTCCACAGAAGCTACAGTTTGACTCCTTCCTTTGACAAGAATTGTAAAATACCTAATTGCACCACATCTCCCACAAATCTGCTTGAACAGAGCTCCAGAAAAAAGAGGGCGTGGACAGGAGAAGTTAAAAAAGAAAACCAACCTGATAGTAACCCTAACCCTGTACAATGTCCTACCATGGGTGACACTGCTAGATGAGGATTTGCATCTGAAAAGAAACAGTTCAATTAATTTTCATTAAATACAGTCCCTAGTGCAGACACCACTGACCTTTCACCTGGATATTAACTTAATGGAGTAATATTCTTTTGACACCTCGAGATAACCGAGAAAATCTCATTTTCTTGTTATATTTCCACTTGAAATTTTCTGCCCACAAACGCAACTCAGATTTATAGATCTTGTGGGAAATTAATGTGACTTTATCGCATTGTCAGAAAACAGCCATTTATAGGTGTGTTAAAGTTAAGTGGTTTATATGGATGACAAGAAATAATTCATTGTATTCCTCAAATTTAGAAGACCTAGCCAAAAATCTTCCCTTAATGAACGTCAGCTCACTGAAAACATTGTAAGAGAAGATGATGGCCTAGAATAAATCTTTGCCTTAGCTTTATATAGTGACACTTCATTACTTCATACGTTCTACTGCACGCATGTAAATTTAACCTATGCTACTTGACACTATGTGCACGATACACTTCAGAATTATCTTAAGGTACTTTCTGTGTTATTATGGAATACACATTCCATTGTAATTGATGGTATATAAACCAATAGTTACAGGGTAAGGCATTAAGAATTTTGGATGGACATTTATTTTAACATTTTCCAAATGAAAATTATATATAAACAGATTGATTTTATAATAAGCATTTAGTAGCACAAATCTTCAACATTTTGCAAGTTAAAAATACTCTTTTCCTCATAGAAATATGGTTCTGTAGAGTGTTTAGAATGAGCTACAACAACCAGTGTGTATGATTCATCATCAGCTCATACCACACAAACCTCACATTCTTCTCTCTTTGGCCCAAATGGGTGCACGATTTTTACCTTACTGTAGAGCTCGATATTTCAAAAAGCCTAAAATATTAGTAGCAAAAAGGAGCTGAAAATATCAGGTCTTTGCCTGCTTTTCCTCCCCCTTTCTTTGATCATTTTATACACAATTTTGATGAAATCTGTAAAAACAACAAGACTCACCTAAAATATCTTCTGTAATGAAGCCCAGGACAGAGCACATTCATGTTTTTGGCTTTGTGATAAGTATTTCACACAACGTTCATGATTAGTTTAACATGTGTTTGGCTTATACTGATCTTTCTGAAAGAAAATACAGCTGGCTTTTCTTTTTTTTTTTTTATTCTGCAACAGCAAATAATAATTATTAATGATATTAGATAAGATGATCATAACAGTCCCTTTTTGCCCCTAAATTATGTCCCAGCTATGAATAAAACATTCCTATCTTTGATTATGGTTTGAAAGGACATTTTAATATAAGATAAAACAGTCTGCTTTAGAATTTCAACTGAAAAGCAAAAATAGTTTCCTCCCTCTACCTATCCAATACAATCTTGAATCCTTTACAACAAAATCATGAAGACATGCAGAAGAGTACTGTATTAGCCCTATAGAAATCTGTCCTTACAAGTTCTCCATCTACCCAAGATCATTCATTCGCTTCTGGAGCTTTGGCCCTTGTAAAGAGCAAGAACAGCAAAGGCCTTCAAAACGTGTGTCATGGGCAATCAGTTCTGAGTTACATTCATTTCTTTCAAAATGAGATAATTAGCTTTACCAAATGGAAATGACATTTCCCAAGCTGCCCCTTTACTCTGCACTCATGAGACCCCACCTGGAGTTCTGTGTCGAGCTTTGGAGTTCTCAACACAGAAAGGACATGGACCTGTTGGAATGGGTCCAGCAGAGGGCCACGAAGATGATCAGGGGGATGGAGCACCTCCCCTATGAGGACAGGCTGAGAGAGTTGGGGTTGTTCAGCCTGGAGAAGAGAAGGCTTCAGGGAGACCTTATAGCAACCTTCCAATATCTGAAGGGAGCCTACAGGAGAGCTGGAGAGGGACTCTTTGTCAGGAAGTGGAGTGACAGGACAGGGGGTAATTGTTTTAAATTGGAAGAGGGGAGATTTAGATTAGATACCAGAAAGGAATTCTTGACTGTGAGGGTGGTGAGGCACTGGAACAGGTTGCCCAGGGAAGCTGTGGATGCCCCATCCCTGGAGGTGTTCAAGGC
>JAOXJK010000032.1:12746877-12760040 GCA_025774025.1 Xenus cinereus
AACCTGGTCTGGTGGGAGGTGTCCCTGCCCATGGCAGGGGGGGTGGAACTCGATGATCTTTAAGGTCCCTTCCAACCCGAACCATTCTATGATAAGCTCACAGTATTTCATTAAAAAAAAACCAACCTGTCTTTTTATTTGAAACATATGCATTAAAGCTGGTTTAATAAATGTTCTTTCAGTTCTCTGCTCCTCCAAGGGGTTAATCGCAGTCTATAGATAATCTAACATGCACTTACACTACACATTAACAAAACTTAAGTCCCAGATTATAAAGACGATCGAGGAACCTGAAATGGGACTTAAGAACTGGAACATCAAAACTGCAAAGTTACAATCACAAGTCATCTAGCAGCTATCTGTGAGTGTGTAAAGTCCCACCACTGCTTTGAATTCACATTCTCTGCACAGTGCCCTAACATCCACATCTCTGCATACTCTCCCGGTCAATGCCAAAGTCCCTTGAAGCAGGAGAATCTCACATTGTGTTTGTACAACACCTAGAAGAATGCCTTCCTAATCTTTATTAGAGACTCTGCTGTGCAAATAAAAGAGAGATATATATATATCTCCCACTTTATTTTTCTATAGATCGCTATATATATATATCTCCCACTATATATTATTGTAGATCTAAAATTCATTCAAGTTAAGCTCCCCACATTTAAGCAAACATAATATAGAGTGCATCTTGTGCTTTATTCTTTCACTTGCAGAATAATGCAACATGAGAGTGTAATGTAATGGACTAGTGAACCGAATCTCTGAAATGTGCCAGAGGTAGATCACATCTGTTATTAATAGTAGCAATCTGGCTTTTATAACGCCTTTCATAAAGAAGAAACCTAAATGCTATTCAGTTTTAAACTGATAACAGCAACTATGTCAAATATGTTGGACTCAGTCTGTGCACAGCTGAAATGTGAGAACGCAAAGGCACTAGCAGTGCAAAACGACCTCATACAACCAGAGCATACCTTACCCAACTGTGAGATTGTACACAGTACTGTCCAAGCAGTAAGAACAAATCATTCTTTTGCCTCTGAATAATTTTTCTGCAACAGCAGGGTTAGCTTTAATCAGGGAGGTTTTGCTTACAATGCACTTGAAAAGGCATGAACAGCTAATGCAGTGACCCAAACTAAATGCCAACTCCATCATCATGAGTTGATGTTTAGCCCCTCGATCAGCATCAAAGTTTTTGTAATAAGTAGGTTTGCTCTCCATACAAAATGAGGCTCTCCCTACAAAAGATTCAGGATGCACCCAACTGGAAGAATGGCAAAGATACCTCATCCTGAATACATTTAGGTGAATAATCAATTCTAGAAAACGTGCATGCTACAGAACCCTGTCCTATGTCTGTGAGCAAGAACAAAATCTCAAAGCAGCTCAGCAGGGAAAGAAAAGCATTAGCTCTACAGCTAGGACTCCTGTTACAGGCATAACCTGGTACTAGGGGTATCCAGCGACCCTCAGGAGAATGTGACAGCCAATATGACAGGGATTTTTTTCCCCACTCTTGCTTCCACTCATCACTATATTGAAATTATGGCTGGAACAGTTTCCCTAAGTCAAATACTCAGAAGGCTCCTTCTATTTTCCCAAACTCATCACGGTAAGACTTTGTGCCAAGGAGTAAGTTTTAGCCCATCTCCAGCATAGGAGATCTCCTACATCTTTAGTAATTACTTCAACTGTTAACCCCCACTGTTAGGGTGAGGCAGTATTCCCACCGCTCCCTTGGCTGTGTACTAAAATAGCCAAGGCTATCACATTTGGTAGGCGCTGATGTGTTTGATCTGCCCAACAGATCAAACTGAACAGATGAAATATCTCCAAGGAGACAAGTTTTAGACATGAGCTGCCAAAAAGCAATAGGAATAAAGTGCTCTTAGGTATGTGCACAAACAGATTGTAGCCAGCTGGGAAATCGTAGCATGGTCATAAACCCTGTGACCTATAGGGATCTAGCCCAGACAGGCATGGGTTGGAGCTGCACACAGGTTTTTCAGGCTCACGGTTCTGGAGGTATCTGATCTGTAATTAGGACCACCTTAACCAATGCCCTCTCCATCCCCCATCTTTATGAATACCCGCCCGTGTTACTGAAAGTGTTCATATCTACTTTTTCATACCATTTCTGATTCCTGACTTAGTCCTTTAGCATTCAGAGCGGGGAGCTTATCTAAGCCAGAAGAAAAGTAATGCAAAGTTCAAAAGCAGGCATGTGCACTACAGGATTAGCTGGGGGAACTCAAGACAATGTGAGTTATCATTCTGAAAATTTCCCTAATTCCACTGATGGCCAGAGCATCTTCACCTATCACATCAGCATAATCCTAGCCTTGCAAAGACTGAGCTCAACCACTTGAAAAAATACCACAGGTTTTCCACGTGCATTTATGACTTGCGTTCAGTCATCAGGGATACAACACTAATCCCCAGAAAATAATAAACTGAGCTGTCCTGACAAAATTTTTAGGTGGCCAGCAGTACTGTGCTGTAAGATCTTAACGGGATTTGAAAGTGTCCTCTCAGCAGGCTGCCATAAACATTTTCCTTCACTTTGAGAAAGCTGACTAGCAGAGTTTATACTAGATAAGTCACACCAGCCCATTCAAGGACACTTCTGTGGACTGGATGCCAGAGAGGAGTATAGGCTCTGGAATGGGATCTTTGGCAATTTGAATACTATTTAAAAAAAAAAAAAAACTGCACACACAAAAAATGCACAAAAAAACCAACCCACAACTTACCACTTTGCCTTCTTCTTTCAAGTGTTGATTTAGTACTTTCAATGATTCTTTTGATCAGTGATCCAAAACGTACACTAAAAAGCAAGCGGTAGCTAGGAAGTAAAGGGACAGAGGCCTTGGAAGTATTAGACAAATATCTTTCCACACAAAACACATTTTTCCATAGAAATGAAGGGATGTGATCTGAAGAGAAATGCTACAGTCAGCACAACACATCACTCTATTTGCTAAGTCTCAAAGAACAGCATCAGCACTCCAGCCCAAACAAGTGAAATGAAAAGACCATCATCCAGTTCTACGGAAAAAGATCAAATTGAGGGGGGCGGGAGGAGAAGGGAAGAACATCTTTTGCAAATAACAGAAAAGATTAATAACCATCTTTGGCTTTCCAAGCTCTCTAGCTTCTAAGAACAAGCACTAGAAAGAAAAATATTTTGCTGCTTAATTGCTGGGTAACCTAAAAAACAGAGTCACTGGAATTGTTTTTTCCTAATTAACAAGAAGAAAAAGAGAGGTGCTTGTAAGGCAACATTAATATCTTGATGTATATGACAAAACAAAAGAAATTAGGATACTGGAAAATTATTACAATGAGCATAGGAGAGACTGTCATGCACTGAAGCTTCTTTGTGAAAGTTTTGACAACAACAAATATTTTCTCCTGTGATCTTTCAGTAGCCTAATTTTCACAGCTTGACACCGAGCAAGCTCCAGTCTCTGAGCATGTTCAATGCAGAAGTGGGATTTTCCTTGGAGAATGGGTGGGCTACTCAGGCTCAGCACCATCCTCTGGAGCCTGCCTTTGCACAACACAATAGTCACATCCCTGAACCACTTTGGGTTGAATTCTAGGCTGGGAACTACATGACTTGGGGATAATTGGAAACAATCAGCCAAGCACAAGCAGGTTAGCGGGGGTGCCAATGTGCCAGAATGGCCAATATTGTCTTAAGCATATGAATTTGGGAATACTAAGAGTACAGACGAACAATGTTGCCATATTTCCAGAGAACGATTGCTACTGAGTTGATATGCATGTTGGCAACATCAATCTCAGAGTCAGTTTACAGAGTAAAGAGGATAATAATTTTTATCATTTCATAATAAAAGCAAACGTGAACTTACTTTCTTTATCAATATTCAAAGTTTCATATTTTATACCACTTTACATTAACTTAACTTCATTAACTCCACTAAGAGTGGAGCGACAGTTTGTTTAGAAAAAGAATCTGATTTATAAGACACAAAAAAACCTGGTTTTGTTCAAAAAATGAGGTTTTAAAAGTGACACTGGAACAGTACATAAAATATGATAAGAAGTCCCAGTTTTGATACCCATTATCCTTCCATGAAGGCAACATTGAGCAGTAAAGGCAGCAAGTGAAAGGACGTCTATCAAAAGCCCTAACTTCTGCCCTTCCCAGGCCACTGACCTTATGTGATGCCACGTGCAAGAGCATTTAACCTTTTAACATCCTGAGAAGGAATTTACTATTACTAATGGGTTCCTAAATATCTCTCTCCTCATACATTTAATTCAGCACATATTCATTGCTGACAGCCCGGTTTGTGGCTTGTTTTCATTTTTAGGATGAAAAAACATCATGAAGAAATGGAACATATTAGAGGTGATAGCAGCAACAATCACTTAAAAAATGTTTTTACTTTAAGTTCCACATTGCATCAGTTTAGTATTCCACTTAAACACCCATTAAGGCTTTTCTACATTCTAATTCATTTATTTTGAGGAGGATAAAAAGTATTGAAGCTTCCAACAAGCTCATAATTTTGAGCACCTCTACAAATGTACCTTTTTAAGTAACTTCACCCCTTGAAGTTTGCCCTTTAAAGTCAGAAAGACCATATAGTCTATTAGAATATAAAGCAGGGAATAAACTGAATAGAGTAACTGCCAGCTAGAGTATTCCAGGAATTAAATAAGATGAAAATGTTTCTTTCTGAATGCCTTTCAAGTAAATTCCATGCAGCAGAAGGAAATCAAAAGAGAATGCATTTGTTGAAAATTCTGCTAGCTGTCATCTAACAAGTTTGTAAATCATTATAAATTTGCCAGTTAAAAGGAATTTGACCTTGGCAGAGTTCCAGGTACTATTAACCAGGCAATCCATAACACTTGGGAAAAAAAAACAAACCAAAAAACAACAACAAACAAGAAACCCCCAACCAACCCAGCATAAATCATGCCCAGGTTTGCATTGTTTAAAGGAAGATTTAAGCAGGGTTTGTATGCACAGGTATAATCTGGTCTGGTTTTCCTACTGTAATATAGTATTTGTATAAAATACAACCTAAATAACAGTCACTATACAATACCTACTAAATCTCTCCCCTTCCCCTGCATTTCAACCTCTACATAGCAGCCAATGTCCTCTAAGCCTTCCACTAAAAGATATACATTTCAGTAAACAACACATATGGAAAAATTTTGGAGTAGCCAGTTTGGTTGTTCTCAATGGAATTGGTAATAATCCATATTCTGCTCTCCCAGGTCACCCCGGACGATGAATGTCCATCCTTTCCTTTCTAAAGCTTGTGGTGCTTATACTGCTACCAAAGTAACCTACAGAAAGCAACCATATCATGTAATATGGCTGACAGCACCCACCACACAAAATCCTCATGAAGAAGACACCCACATACATCTCTGGATGGCAGAAGTTTCTAAGCATGTTCCCAGTATGCTGCCAAAATGGTACCTATAGAAGTCTGATCCAGTGCCAAATGCTGTCAAACAGCTGTTTCAGATGCTGCTGTCAACCTGAGAGGAAGCTGTGGTGTCAAGCCATGCTAGAGGAGCATCCAAACCCTCAGAAACAGGGGTTGGTTAGCTTCACAGCGTCCCTGTTCTTGGCATCCTTCTTTTTTTGAGGGGGTGGGGAAACAGCTTAAAGATGTGCAGCTCAAAAAAAAAAAAAAAGCACCAAACGATCAAATAGGAATTTTCAAAAACTTCTGTCATCAAAAGAGTTAATCTACCCTTTGAAGAAGTTAATCTACCCTTACACACAAGAACCACAGGATATGTTTATGGCAAGGTCTTTCTCCTTCAGCTTTCCTTCTCTTTCTAAAACATCCCCATGACTTTGAATCACCATGCACTCTGTAAAGTCCTCATGATTCCACACCGTTACTGTATAACCATGTGAACTACCGAGTGTGTTTGTATATATTTCAGGCAGAACCCTGAGTTATTACAGCACACTAAAGAGAACTTCGACCTGTGAAGCAGAAACAATTTGGCAGGAGGCAGAAGAGGGAGGGCAGAGAACATTTCCTCCAACCACCCCCCACTGCACATTAAGACTGCACCTGCCCCTGCCATGTATATGAAAATATGACATTTCCTTCCAAATTGATTTTGCCTTATGATTTTACTATATCTGAAAACAGAATTTTCTTTACTATATTCTGGAATATACAGCTATTATCTTTAAGATGACAAAAATACTTCAAATATTTTTGCGGGGGGGTGGTGCTGGTGGTGGTGTGAATCTTAGGAAAACATAGCTAAACTTTAAGGGAAGACATTTAAAAGGTGAGTGACTGCATACCACTAACCATGGCTGTTAGCTTTAATAATAGTTTCCCTATTCAGCTACATGGGGGTGAGTGAGTGGGTGTGTGTGTCTGTGCCTCTGTGTGTTCATAATTCTTCATTTAAAAAGTGCAAATAATCTAGAAAAACTTTGTGTTCTTTTTTAGGGCATGGCTTTTTCCATCATTAACTCCAAATGTCAGTGGGGCAAGTTTCCAATGTTGTTCCCCTTCAAAATACTGTGATTACAACAGATCTCAAACGTTTCTGAATTTTTAAGGTGAGCGGATGATTCAAACCATCTCAGATTTTGGCTTTCTGCTATTGAATAACAGTTTGGTAAGCATACAGCACTTTCTTATGTGCTCCCAGCCATAAAACAATGAAAATAAGTGACTGTTATTTGCTATGGACAAGCTGTGTTTCTTGAAAGCGATACAAAGCTCAGAGAGCTGAAAGTGCATTACAGGAGTCAGTGGAGCTCTCAGGCAATGGATCTCAAGGTCGTTTGGCCCTGTGCCTCAGAAGGCGACCCAAGAAAGGCTGAGAAGATTGCCTTAGAAGTATATAATTAAGTGATAACATCATCGCCCCTGTGTTCTGCAAAGCGGTAGTCCAATTCACTTGTGATAAACTACTTCTTCTCCAGCCTCATAACTCAGACACTGAACATTCAATTATTCTATCATGAAACAAATGGGCAATGATATTATTGTTGTTATAATTCCTATACCAAAAAAAAAAATAAAAGCTAAACTTGCTAAGTGAAAACAACTCGTTAGCCCTCAATTCATGTTAAAATGGTAGCAGGTAAGCAGGTGAATAAGTCATTTCAGTCAAGTACCTTGGAAACTGATGGCAGTAGTAGTGATACATACCTCAATACAGTCTTGTGTAAATTACAGAAGATAACAAAAATTATCACTTTTCAAAGCTTCCTTCACCTTTTTCCAACAGTAATTGGGCCGCTCTGAAGACGATACTCACACACCAGCTTTTCTGCATCCCTAGGAGCATCTCATTTAACTGGGCCTGAGCAAAACTGCAGAGCTAGTGCTTGAGACTGTGGCTGTATTACCTCAACTTTGCCCTTCTTTATAAAATACAACATATCCTGACACAACTTACAGCAGGGTCACAACTATAAGATTTTAATTGGAACAGAGGGAAAAGGCAAATCTTAAAGACAGCACCATCTGATCTTTGTCCCCATATTGTCTTCCTAAGGTCCTTCTTTTGTAAGGAGGACATGCACACTTCCCATGCATATACAGGATGTCATTTCTTTGCTATTTCTAGATATTTATCTGGTAGCCTGTTGGTACTGCAATTCTCAATACATGAAATATAAAATGATGCACAAACTAGTAACACCGATGGTACCAAACCTCAGCAGTCTCATCTCAGTGTCCCAAGGTGTGTGGCATGCATAAATTCTGTGTGCCCTGAGAGATTACATTTGGGTAATCTTCTACGAAAGCTAAGAAAATGGATGGTAGCCCAGGGCTGAGTTTCACTCTCACCTCTACTTGGGTTATTTGGAGAGTAAGAGGTGAAGCAGAGCACAGAGAAATTTCCAGTTCCACCCCAAACAACACACTGGATATTACTGCTAAAGCTTTTATAGTCTCATTGTGCTATTTGCTAGTACCATAGCTTGCTTTCTCTATCAATATCATGAAAAAGCACCCCCAGAGTCTCAAAAGAGAACTAGAGAAATCATCTTCTTGAGTTCAACATGTAAGCCAACCTAAGTTATCACAGACCCAAAATGACATGCAGATATTGAATTTTCTCTCATAACTCCAAAATTGCTCTGATCGATAGCAATGTGAGGCTGGAGTATGAAATTCCTCTTAAATGAGCCAACACAGTTTGCAGCCTATAAAATCCCACGAGAATCTTAATGGCAAAACCTGATGTGGTCCTTATTCCCTATGTAGAGCATGAGAACAATTTCCACAGTAGATTTCCCCTAGAATTTTGCGAGGACAATATTCAACACCATAAAAAACAAACAGCATTCACTGAACTGTCAGGATACCGTTTGCCTTCCCCAGCAGCAACGTGGGCTCTGAAGAAGCCCCAACCCCCCCACCTCCATTCCTGCTGCTCGCTCCCATGCCGAGGCCCTCCCATCAGTTGTGCCACCCCTGGCCCCTCTTTGGCGGACCACACAGTCACCTGAACCCCTAATCTCAGCCTTTTTGGTAGCATTATCTTGGGTCTTGGACCGTTTACTGGTCTGAATCTCCACAGCTGGTCTCACAGACTATTGTGATTTTGCACAAGTGGTAAGGGGCCCTAGACAGGATAAGCAAAAAATGCATCAGAGAAAAAGGTATATAAATGCCCACCACAGTCATCTCTCTTTCAAGAAGTTGGGCATTACATAATGGCTTTTCAGCACAACTCTGATCTCATCAGAGCTGAGACAATGCCAGTGAAAGCTAAGTAAATATTTAGCACAATTCTTGTCAAGTTCTAAACGTTTAAAACAACGTTCCAAATTTGGAGTCTTAATCGTTGGCAATATTCCTCAGAGTAAAATTTGATATATTTGCAAAAGCGCCTAAGAGACTAAGGACCACAATCTGACACCGAGAAGTAGCTACTGGCCCTTTAGAGTGGTGTTCATTCTAAAATTTCTTTAAGTGGATAATTATTTGGGTGAGAAAATCCTACCCAAATGAGACAACGTAACTTTCAAAGATATTTTCTCCTTTTAGTTTGGGCATTTTGTGTTTGTTGTCAAGTTTGGATGCAAAGCAGTAACATGGAGGGGGAAATAAAACACCTCAAGTCTCTCTATGTAACATCACACCAATTCTGTAGAACAATATAAACACCACACTAACCTCACATTCTTGTTGCAGGCAGAGATCTAAAAATAGTTAATGCCTCCATGCATTTTACAAACCAGGAAATATTTATGTGAAATATGAGCTGTGAAAGAAGATGAAATAAGAGCGTATTAAAATAAGAGCGTTTGAACAAATTTTTATCGTGTTGATAGCTGGAAACAGAACAAGAATGTACTACATGAATATATGTGGAAAAGCATAGCGAGCTTCTAAGCTCAGCCCTTCGTTGGATGACATTTAAAAAATGATTTATTGTCATGATTGATAAAGGTCACAGCATACCCATTTCTAACATTTCAGCCCTCACTTAGTCTGTGAAGCTTTGTTGCCACAACACAGGTTTTATCCCTAGAGGTTTACATGTGGACACTCACAAATTCAGAGCAAGCCAGCAAAAATACATATTTTTTTTTAAATCAGCAATATCATCTCCTTAAAAGCCGCAAGCCCTCATCTGACAGGTAACTATCACCAAAACCCCACTGCAGTCACAACTGCTTGTCTGTACTGCATAGCGGATGAACTCTGCAGCCCTGCTTGGCCTGTCACTAGAACAACTGGAGTCACTGGATATGACTGGACTGTGCCACAACTCCTTGACCGTCCACTAGCCCACATTTCATTCCCAAGGAAACCACACTACAGGGAGGGGAACACAGTCCAGGTAGGACACACATGTCTAGGTAGGCCCCAGGTTTCCAGGTCCATGTAGGACCCATACGTCCAAGTCCAACCCAGGTCTCCAGGTCCAGGTAAGACCCATAGATCAAGGTAGGATCTAGGTTTCCCAGTTCATGTAGGACCCATGTGTCCAGGTAGGCCCCAGGTCTCCAGGTTCCAAGTGTTTGGAAACAACACTGGGGCCCCACACTTCATCTATAGGCTCTATTTTTTGTGTTGAAGGCCAGCTACACTCCAGATTTAACCCCATAACACCCACACAGTCACAGTGTCATGATTTCAAACTCCACTGCCCAGGACTTCTGCACTGGGGGCGAGGTGGAAGAGAGACGGTGCAAGGCTCCTTCGGGATTTTAGCAGGAAAACCCAGCAAAAAATGGATTGATAAAAGAGCTGGTTTGATAAAATAAAAAAAAAAAGAAAAAAAGAAGACTAGAGATAGCAAGTAAACCTTGTAACTTTTCAGATGCTGGGAACCCTACATTTGTGTGGCACAAGGCAGACCCTGGATGCATTTTCCCACAGCACAGATGCCAACCGTGGAGAGAGGTTCCTCCTTTTTGGTCATTTGAGCTACTGTATAATTTTCTTACAAGAAAACAACCCTCTTCATCATTTCTGCTGTCAAACAGGAAGGATGTTGGCTTGAGAACTCATTGCTGCACAGTCAGATAAAGGCAGGTAGCTCTGAGTGGGAGCTGCCCGCAGGTTCCTCTACTGCCACAAGCAGGCTGAGGTGATCCAGCAGCCAAGGGGTCCAAGCAGCATTGCACAGTCTGAAGGCCGGGCTGGACAGGCAGAGTAACACAGCACAGCACGGGCCTGCACCTACCCAGGGTACCTGTTTTTACGTGGGTCACTGACTCCTGGGCATACAAGGGTACCCTGGTGAAGATCACTACTCCAGGTCAGCCTGACCAGCGGCCTGGTGCCGCTGCCCTGCCTGCCTACCACATCTGCAGCTCACACAGAGCACCAAAAAATCAGGGTAGTTTTAAAACAAATAGGAAATAGTATGATAGTATCACTCAGATTGGAGAAGACCGATAAGATCATCGAGTCCAACCGTAACCTAACGCTGCTAAGTCCATCAATTCTCCATCCAAAGAAAAAATACCACCCACGTTTTATCCTCCTGCCTGGAGGAGAGAAAGAAGAGAGATCCAAGGGGGCATCAGCATGAGAAGGGGATTAGAGGCAGATGAGGACAGCTCAAGCTCAGCTGTGTGAAAGAAAGGGATGGGAACACTTCTGAAGACATCTCAGGGAAGGCTGCAAGCCATAGAGTTCAGCAGGGACAATCAGCAGCTTCAAAGACGAGGTCTCTGAAGCTAGCCTACCACAAGAGAAGGTCACACAACAAAACATCAGGAGCCAGACCAGTAATTTTCCCTTTCATACTCAGGGGGAAACCACCCACACTCTGCTCTGTACCGCTGATACTTCATGTGAACTGGACAACATGCACTTTCAAGTACACAGCAAGGGAGTGCAAGGAGATGCCAAGGGTGATGTCAACCCATCTGAGAGCGCCTGGAGCTCTTAGAAACACAACAGGACTGCAACCACACAAGTCACAAGGAGCAGTCAGGGAAAAGACTAATTTGGAGATGCCCATTTTTCTTCACTTCAGTGCCCCTTCTTTCTGGAAAATGGCAATTCTCCCTGATTTCTGATGTTTTTCATTTTCATTTCACAAACTTGAGATTACTAGTATTAGATAAATCCAGAGCCACTAGGCATTATCTTAATTCTAAGCTATTAGAAAGTAATTTCAATGCAAAAAATTTTCCCAGAAAAAGAAGCAGGGAGGAGGAAGAAAAAAAAAGTTACTTACTATACTAAAAAAAATAAATAGAGAGAGAAGAAACAAATATCTCTTTGCAAGATTTGGGTGCCTGCTGATGAAGCATACAAGGAGCTGTGAGATATATCCTTTGCAAAACTTCTGGGCTGCAAAAACACTGAGGAGTGGAAAAAGCAAAAACATGGCCCGTTTTCCCTTAGTGTTCCTAATTCTTTCATGTTATTCCAGTAGTGGACAACACACTCTGAGTGTCCTGTGATGTATTGCACCAAAGCATGGAAAGGAGGTCCTTGCTTTCTCTAGCCAGAGAATACATCAGCTTCAACTGCCACAGCAATCAGCTGCAAGGTGATATGTAATTAACATTAGCATCCTGATGTCACTACATCCCAAGAGCACGTGTATGCTGTTACTTGATAACAAAAGTCAGAGCAGTGTCATTTTACAGTGCAGACCTATGTCTGCTGAACAATCCGAGTGATTTCTGCAGGACTTAGAGAAATCTACTCAGCACAAGTGAGCGTGTAGCATAAGATACATAGCAAAAATAATAACTGGAAGTCACAAAATGCAACGGATAAAGCCAAAGTATTGCACAATGACTATTCATCATAGAAAATATTAAAGTACAGTGTTAAAAATCAATATGGTTTGCTTCTTGTCAAAAGTCTATGGGAAACCAGCACCCTTGCAGGAAAACATTAACAGTAGCTGAAAACTGAATCCCATCCACATTTCTGCTTGTGAGTATAAGTGCTGCATCCTCATTTTCTACTGAAGAAAAGAGTAAAATTCAAATCACGCAGTCACTTAGAAGTATGCTGGCTCCTATGTCCTTCTTCCTTTGAAGCTTCCATCTGCAGGGGCATCAAAGGATGTGACTTTTTTGTTGTTGTTGTTGTGGCAGATCTAACAAATTCTGTTCTTCTGAAAGAATTTAACAGGCTCACAAAAGGTCATAAAAGTATGCGAAAGATCTGGATGGGAGCAGAAGAACATCAGCCTATCTTGCTGCAACATCTGCTGGTGAGGCAGTATGGGCCTGGGGAGGGGACACAGTAACTTAGCACTGTAAAGACAAGGATGGTCTTAAGTGTGGTTAGTCTTAAGTGTGGTTGCAGGATGAAGAAGTCTGTAGATATTACAGGCTCTTCAGGAGAAAGAAGTTTGGTGGAGACTGTACCACAGGGCTTGAAACTGGATTTCTAACATGTTTAGGGGAGCTTCAGAGGTATGGGGCTGGTTTATTTCTCTGATGAAGGAGGAGCAGTTTGCCAGCTTTGGCTCCAGTTCACAGCACCGCCACAAAGACTGGAATATTACTATACTGGTTTCTCGAGAGCTTTTATAAGCTCAGAGTTAACACTCTGCTTAGGTGGATCATTTTTTTTTGCCAGCAAGAACTGTCAGTTCAGGTGGTCATTTCTGAGAATGTATCACTGACGGCATATGCCAAAGATATAGCTGAAGTTTTTCCAGGTTTGGGGGGGGGGGGG
>JAOXJK010000032.1:12760140-12785715 GCA_025774025.1 Xenus cinereus
GCCACAGCTGTCGCCAACGTTTTTACAGGTTTTTCCCCCCCCCCCCCCAGATTAGTTAAAATAAAACAATGCAATAAAAAGCTGACTGCATACCTCTCTGCTAGACTCATAACTATAGTGTCTGATGGCAGGACTCTAAAAAGAAATCTCTTAATAAATCTAAATACATCTATATGCCTGATCACGACCTGCTTATTTCAGCTTGTTAACAGAGCCTGAATCATCATGTTGATAGTGATTTAAATGAGTCATTTTTGCTCATATAAGCGAAGCCTGTTAAATATCATGACAAGATCTCTCCAAGGATTTGAAACTGACCCACAACTTACATAGCTGGGAGGAAAAGTCCAGTGATCGGTGCTGCACCCAGCCTGATAAAGTTGTCATGCCCCACTTTTAACAAAAGTCACACTAATTGCCTGTGTGGGGCAAAACAAACAGGGATTTTAAAAAAATAAAATACAAAGAAAGAAAGGCAGACTACAGGCTCAGACTTGAGGTGGAATCCAAGCTCTCGATCTGACAATATTATTACACCTCCAGGGCTCAGTAAAACCACAAACAGCAATCACCCTGACATAAGATATTAAAAACACCTCTAAAATGCACCTTACTTGAAAATATATTTATAGTCTCAGCACAAAGGAATGGTTTCCCTCTAATTTTTGTGAAAAAAAAAAATAATAAAGCTGATGCCCATTAAGTCCTGCTAAAATAATAATTTAAAAAAAAAAAAAAAATCAAACCACCGCATACCAAGGGATCTGTTTCTCCCAAAATATTGATTTCTTCAATCTATTCAGTATATGGATTTTGCACTGCTGGAAAGCACTGGGTGCCCTCCTGTTGTGGAAGCACAGAGATTTGGGAGGTTCCCGTTCAATGAAATAAATCTCAGCCAGCAAGTGCCCGGTAGTCCCATTCCCCTAGCTCATGGGAGCTGGGCCAACTGAAGTGAGCTGAGGACTTCATCAGAAAAGCCTGCACTGCATTAAACCCCCAAGTGGAAGTCTGCCACTCCTCTGAAGCCAAAGGTGGAAAGAAACTATTGAAAAATCCAGAATTCTTTGCATGTGAAAGAGTCAGGTTAGAAAAAACATGCTAACTCCTGAGTCAGAAAAAACATTCTTATTTAAATGTCTGTTGCAGACATATTAAACCAGAAAGCTGTTTTCCCTCCAAACATCTCTTTCCTGCCTACCATATATCAAACATCCAACAAATTTCTTGCTATTTCCAGCAGGTTCAGCTGGAATCCATACAGCACCCTACTCCTAAATCCATACAGCACCCTGCAACTCCCCCTGGAACTTCTCCAGCCTTCAGCCTCTACCCATGGACAAAGAGGGAGTGGAAAGCAGACAGCAGGGGTGATAACAGGACTTGTTCAAATTCTCTCCTTCATCTGTGATGCTGAGGTTATGGGTCCCTGTGCCGTGGGAGTTACCTCCACAAGGCTGTCCCAGAGACAACTAAAGCCTGGGAGTCCCCAAAAAGCAGATCCTGAAAGTTACTGAGAAGTCACGTGGCCACAAACTGCAAGTCACACAAGACTTTCCCCACAAGTGACAGCTTTAAAAAAAATCTCAGGGGGATCTCCAGGCTTCTTCAAGGGAGGGAAAATCCCAGTCACTGCTGGAGCGAGCTACACTGCAGCATCTTCTAGCCTGTTTTTTTCCATACGTGACAATGTTTTGTTTCAATTCCTGTCACACTGGTGGCTGATGGGGCCATTTCCCAGCTGGATCTACTCATCTTCAGCCAGGTTTCAACATTTTGATCTGCAAGTCACCTTCCTGAGTTGCTTCACAGGCCAGCAACAGCCAGGAGAGAGCGAGCAGCATTACAAACAGCACAGCTAGGAGAGGGACAAAACATTTATGGCAGGAAACAGAAGAGTCCCTGGTGAAATTAAGTACATTTACAAGGATGTAGATTTTCTCTCCTGTGCTTTTGCTTCTTCTGCCCACCTCCATATTTGTGAGGAAGACAGGGGCTTGGCCCCTTGATTTTGGCATACTCCAGCTCTCTTCAGTTGCTCTCATTTCACTTCAAGCCTCCAGCCTCCTCCATGAGTTATCCCTACCCCCAGGAGGACATGGCAGTCAGTGCACACCGGTGCCACTGAAGGTGGTGGCCAGCCGATAGACATGGTGCTAGTCATGCATGTCCTCACTGGTTGCAATACCCACTTTTCTACTGCTTTGCAGGTGACAGGCTTCTTTGAGAGCATGATTGAACCCACTAGAAGGTACAGCCCCTTCTTGGTGTACAAAACAGGTCCTATAACTTGCAAGCCAAACAACTGATTACTTTGGAGGTGCATCTGTACTAGGGGAATGGTCACTGGAATCAGAGGTGGAAAGCTGTGCATTTAATGTGCTACACGAAAGCTGTGCTACTTAGGCTGCCCCACAAAAAAAAAACCCACCCCATACCTTACATTTGCAGCTGGAGGAATTAAAGATAAAGGATACACTTTGAAGAGCCTGATGCTAAAGGAAGGGGGGGGGGGAAAGAAAGGAACATGCTGGGTAGCTAGGCCAAAAGAGTGCCCTCAAATGCAGTACCGTCAAGAGAGTAGAATCTGAAGCATTTCTATATTCGTACCACGCAAACAAATTTCCTGGCTTGGTATAGGCGGTGAGGGTGTGATATTACTCCACTTCTGCATTGTGGTATTTTCTGTTCAGGGAGCGAGACAAATAGGCTGGACTGGATGGAGAGCATTAAAAGCATAACCCGTGGGTCTGTAACCCAGACTGCTGAAGCACTTTGCTCTCTGATTCACAGCACAGACAGCCATTTTCCTTACACAGAGATTACAAGAGAAAAGTAAAGTAAGAAACCTTTTTTGTCCTTTGAATTTCAGATGTCATACAGTGGGGCGGCAGAAGTTAATAATAAACATTTTACAGCGCACTAATTGCATCAGAAGCACTTCGATGTCTTTTCAGATTTGTTTTTCCCCCCCTCACATCCAAACCCCTCTCCTTGCCTTCATGCTCATTAGCGTTTCTTACCGATTTTTCTTCTTTCTCATGTTTTAAACTAATCTCTCCTCTTCCCTCCTTATCTCTCCCATTGCTAATCCCTGGTTTCAGTTATCCATACATACAGCCCGTCAGTTGGATTTTGTTCCCCTCTCTGAGGCAAAGAAAAGCCTTGCTTTCTTTGCTTTTCTTCTATTCTTTCTCTGCCAATAGACCGACAACATTGAATGCCAAAGCCACAGCACAGTCTGAAGACCTGTACGAGACCTTGTATGAACACTTCTCAAATATATTTTCATGGGTATTTCTTCTATCATTGCCTTAAAATCACGTTATACTTGATATATATAACTTGATAGAACTCCAGCTTTCCATCAGTTATTTTATCTGATGTTCCCCTTTGAGTCAGAGCAGATTCGCAGGCCACACACAAACGCTAAGCTGGGGGAAGAGAAGCTGTTCAGATTGTGTGTGCCTACCTGAAGTCAGACCCAGCAAAAATAAGTTGAGAAGCCAAAGTTCCTCAAGCTGTGGGACATTCAAGGCCTATCTTTAATGTTTATGTTTAAGGTCATTCTGGTGTGGCATTACAAGAGAAAATACTCCTGTCAATCCAGATTCTTCACACAAACAAGATCCTAGTCTAATTCTCCATCGGCTTCCAGGCAGCAGCATGCTTGACTCTGGAAGTTCAGACACTCACCCACACATACACTCACAATGATCTGCTGCTGGTGAGCACTGACAATTTAAGCTATTGTTTCCCCCTACAACAGCATGAGCGCAACACAAAAATACATGCTGTTTTGTGATAAGAAGTAGACCAATATAATTATTAACAGATGCTTTCAATTGTTCCAAATCTCTTTAATCACTGCAAATACCACCTCAGTCTTTTCTCTTTTGTAAGACTGCTGATAGTATGAAACTGCTCTGGATTTAGTAACAAAGATGAGAGGATCACTCCTTCAGAAACAGAAAAGAAGTAGTCTGGGTTCCTGCTATGGAACCACAAAATCACCCTGTCATTCTCTGAATCATCATACCCGACAGTGGAAGTCGGCCTTTGACTTTGCAAACTGAAGAAATAGCCAAAGATCCTCAACATCAATTTTCAGAAATCGTCACATGTTCCTGTTGTGAACGAGGTACCTCAACAGAGTCACGGATGTTTCAGTGCAAGCAGGATGTGGATAAGTTAACTGCACAACCTGATGTACTGAAGCAAGTCATAAGACTAAATCTTGAAAAGGGGAAGTGGTGAAAAACAAAGAACATTCCTCTCCTTCTTAGGCACATCCGCACAGATTCACAACTTAATTTTAGAGGCACTAATCATGACTAATTTCAGAACAAAAGGCAAGGGCGGCTATGACACCTCAAACAAAAGCCATGAGACATGCTCCACAGCACCCACCCTCTCACCAGACAGCCCATTTCTCAACCCAAAACACACTGCAGCTTTACCCAAAGTCGATGTGCAATACTGCATCAACCTGGCAAGACGGGCACATGCTAACTCTGGACCTTAACTTTACTGAAGCAGATAAAGTACATTTAAATACTGCAGAAGAAACTGTGACTACCATAGAATATTTTAGGATGAGAAGAGAAAGAAATACCAACAGAAAATACTACAGCATAACATTTCATGTAGACACAATGTGGTTATTCAAACTGGACTTAGTCCAAATATCAGAGTTAATAAACTTCTTACTGTGAAAAGCATCAAGAAATTTTTAATGACAACAGGTGAGTAGGACCACGGGTTAAGTCTCACAGTACTGTAGCTCAGAGGCCTTTGTTTCAAGAATGCTGCCAGCACACCAGTGAAAAGAGTTTTTAGTCACAAGCCCAAACAACTTTTTACTGACATGCATTTTAATGCTCACACAGAGCAGCCAAGGTATTTTAATATTGAGTACCAGTACCATTGTTGAATCAGGAGTTAACATCTGTGTAACGTATCTGTTACAAGAAGATGACAATTTAAAGTATTAATTCAGATGCACCATCTTGACATAACCCTATGTTAGCATTTTTGCCCATAACCCATTCTTCAGGACAATAAACTGGTTTTTCTCCAAAAAGCCTTGCAGAGGAAGAGAGATGTGCAGTTTCAGGTGAGTTTTCCCGCTAACTCCAAGTTTAAAATTGCATTCAAGCCAAAAACTGCATCAGGCTTAGGCCTAAAAAACTATCTTCAGGCTAGCCTCTGTACTTTGGTGATTTCATGATCTATTTTGCAACTATAGAGGGATGCAAGAAATCCCCGTGCTGCCTTCCATTTAACGTATTATAGAAATTACTATTGGAACTGTATTACGTATTCTAGAGATTTTAAATGAAGGCAGAAGCGTTCATGCAACTGCAAGGAATTCATGAGAAGATATTTAAAAATCACATACGCATCCTCCCGCGGAGAGCTGCAAAGCCAGGCACGCACCTCTTGGCCACCCAGCTCAGCAGCAGCCCTCCCACTCTCCTCACCCCAGCAACACTTGGGGAGAGAGATAAATGCCGATAGCCTGGGCCTGCTCTGCCTTCCTAGTCAGCTGTGCAAACTGTGCAGAAATCCTACTAAGAACAAGGTTTTAATCTTGTTCCAATACCCTTTTCTCCCAGCCCCATGCAGGCAGGCGAGCCAACCCATCTCCTGCGTGCCTCTGCTAAGCCTCAGAAGTCCTTTGTTGTGCTTCCGACTGCGTTGCCTGTAGCCCAGTGCTTTTCCTTTGAAGACTTGCCTCATAATCCCCCTCTCCATGGTTTTAGTGCTTCGGTAAAGGGTTTTCTTTGTCTTAAGTAAGTGTTTTTACAAACCCAAAAGTATGTTTTTGAAAAAACACCTTCCCTGTTTGCAAGCAAGTGCGCTGTGATGCGACACTCCATCCGTGAGATCTAGCGTTACTGAAGGAGGGAAAACGTCTCCACATTTTCAGAATACTCTTCTCAAAACTTTTCTTTGTTTCAAAACCCATTTACTGGAGAAAAAAAAAAAAACCTTTTAATTTTACACTGTCAGTTGTTCAGTGATACACCACTGAAAATCAAAACAATTCTTGCCACAAAATGCAGATATTTATATTCAGAACCTCAAGGACTTACTACAACTGATCTAGAGCTGGAAGTTAGAAAAAACAACAAGAAAACTTGTATTTTAAATACTGAGTCTTTGTCTTACTGTAGCCTTTTCTTTCAGCAACTGGTCTTAACAGAAATAGCTTTACATCACTTTGTGACCCAAAACCACCCAAAACACAATGGAAACAAAGCAGCTCAAAACCAAGTTCTGAATACATCTATCCATCTCCTGCCCTTTGCTTTTTTTGCACCAAAAGGAGAAAAGAGTGTAGGTGCAAAATAGGGTCAAATGCATTCACAGTTCAGAAAACCGAGGCTGAACATCGTCTAGGTCACTGAACACAAAACCAAGTTTCATCCATATAATCGACATGACAAAGTGCACCTCACTGAAGCTCGGCCACGACAGAGATGGTTCTCTCATGGCTATATTCCAGAACTTTTTGTCAATAAGATAAAGGAAAAATGTAACAGAGCTACCAGAACTGCATGGGGTTCATCTACATGATGGGATTTCCCTCAGAGTAACAAATGGTTATTCACAAGTTAATTCATAAATGCTGACCTTACACCCACGCTCTTGTGGCAGGCTGACAGTGAAGAAGATGTCCAGCTGTAAACACCAAGGGAGAAGTGTTTACTAGCACAGTGCGGGACTGGGAGAGCCCTGTTCCCCCTCAGGCAAAATGTGACCCTGCCCTATAAGACTCCTACAATCGAAACTCAGTATATAAATCAACTGGGAAGGTACTGAACCTACCTCACAGCTTCAGTGCTGCCCTGTACAGGGCCTTTGGCTGTTACGATGGAGCAGAGGAACGCAGGGGGTGGGGAGGAAATGTTGGTAATTTGTGCTTTTTAATACAGTGCCTACTTCAGCTGCAGGTAGCACAGGTAAAGCACCTCACAGAGAATGCATGAACTGATTTGGGATTAATACTTAAAGGCCTTTGAGAATTACATTTCTGCTAAAGCCTCTTTCAGATTATGAAATATACTTTTATTTAAAAGCCATTTATGAAAATGACTGGGATTTACTGATACACGAATTTGTGCAAGACGTTGGAGAGCAGCCTCACCAAACTTAGCTCATGCACCATCCCTGGAAACCTCCCAGGTCGGGTTGGATGGGGCTCTGAGCAACCTGGTCTAGTTGAAGATGTCCCTGCAGCGGAGGTTGGACTGGAGAACCTTTAAAGATCCCTTCCAACTCAAACTATTCTACAATTTTTTGAAACTTTTACTGATTAATGTCCCTCTCTTTGATGCAGCTTTGGACTGTTTTGGACTGCTAACAGAAGGTTTCCTGCTCATCAAAAGACATCTTTGTTAAGGAAGCCTTCTCCTGAGCCTAAGGTGGTTGGGATACCAGCTAATAAAAGTGAGATGGAGAAGTGGAACAGATATGCAAAAGGAAATGGTGGCAAGATAGCACTTCAGGATCCAGAGAAAATAGATAGGATGGGAGAAGACGTGCAAAAGCTGAGATTTTGAGCACACATTTGAGGAAGCTGTTACGAAAAGGAAATAGTGCTGAGCCTAAACTCTCTTTGTTCACATTTGCCCAATATCATGACAAACAATGCCAGCAACAAAACCATACATTAGCTCTAAGCATCCCCTAACAGCCAACACAAGCAGAAGCATGCTTACTGCTTGCCCTACGGGGCTGCTGGTAGCTTCACAATGAAGGTCTAAGGCTCCAGGACGCTGCTCAGGTTGCCAACTGCAGCACAGCTCCAGGCAATCAGGCACATCCCCAGTTACAGAGTCATCTTTCCTACCCATGTTAACTTTTTCCAAGCTATCTTCATGCTGTTCCAGACATCAAGCTCAGTGCAGAGCTTCACACCACAACCCTGTCCCCTTCCCTCTGCAATTCTGGAGCAGTGCTTGAGGTGTCTTTTCGGTCTTTGATCTACTACTCCCACCTGCTGTCTCACTGCAGCCCTGCAGGCTACACCTCACAAGACCAGGCACAAGGGAGATAAGTTTCTTGGTCCCCATATCTGTTACTCATGCTTACAGCATGAGCTGGGGTATAATCTTCCCAGAAGCACAGGTAGAAATACAAACCTTCAGTATGGCAAAGGGTTTGCTAGTCAAAAACATGTGTGTTCTTGAGGTATCATAAAGCCATCCATTTAATGAAAGCAGGGTGTAGGCTGCCTGGATATGAGGTGAAGACTCCACGAGAAGCAAGTTGCAAAGAGAAGTTTCTTAGTGTGAGAGACAAGGCCCCACACTCTTCCTTTCTTCCTGGCTAATTTCCCAGGCACATGCCACAGGCCAAGAGCCTCAGACCAGAAAATCCTTTCCAGAACAAGCAAAAAACAAAGTCCTGACAAGCTGACTTTGCACACAACAAGAATGTAGAAGCAGACCATAGGATGCTTGGAAAAATCCATAAAGGTATTTTTGGCTTCTACCCAAACAGGTAGAAGTCCTAGCCAAACGTAGTTCAAGAGCTAAAGCAGATGTGGGCATCCCAACCATGCTGGTACCTCACAGATATCTCACTTCTGGTCACCAGAGATGCAAGGAGCATGATTACAAAGCATTCCTATAGCAGATGTCTGGTCCCTTTCCTGAAAGTCACACTGGGGCATCATTAGACCATCAAATTACTTCAGTACAAAGGGACATACAAGTAAACACAGCTATGGTATAAATTGGTTTGAGGCAAAATTATACCCACTTCAAAGAGAAACAAAATTTCCAAATATGCTCCTGACTATGCCACAGCAAGGAGCTGCATTCTGCAGGCCTAGGCTTTTCCAAATCAAAGCAAGGTAGTTTGAAAAGATATTAGAATAAACAACCCCATACTTTTTGATACACAGGGCAAGAGGAAGATACAGCAACAAATGAAAGCCCAGCAGCATTTTGTCATCCAGTCCAGCCTACACCATGACACTGAGCCACCCAAGAGACGTGAACAAGGACCTTCAGTGCAGAATGTGTCGGTGTGTCTAGCCGTTCAAATGAGACACATCCAGCACATGTAAACACAGGAGGCTGAGTAGAAAAATCTATATGCAGCAATAAACAATAAAGCAGATGAGAAAACATGGTCTCAGAGTAAGAGATTGTCCCAGAGACTCTCCACTCTCACTTCCCATGGTCTTCCAAGCTTCATTTAAACCATATGTTTTACTACAGCTCTGAGTGCTCAACACTCTGGAAAATTACACCAGTAAATTAAAGGACTGTTTATATCTACTTGTACAGAAATCCTTCCTGTGCTGGCTACAGTAACGAACGAGTAAAGCTTTCATTTGCTGCAGTGTTGCTATTTCTCTAATGCATCGCTGCTTAGAGTTTGTGGAAAGATCAGTCCTTGGCGAGACGGGAACTTTGCTAAACAAGTACTTACAGGCCCGTTTGGAAAAGGTTTTGTCTAACTGCATAACCCTCTGTTTAAGCTCAGGAAGAACTGCGAGCCCCAAATCTGCCAATACTCCCTCTATTAATATTTGGAGCATTAGCTGTTTTATTAGAGAAAAAGGCCAGGCAGTCAGGAAGAGATTTTGTGGGCTTAAACTAAAAATAGTAGTGAGCATTTATTCATCTGTAAGTCTGTTTATCTTGGATAGTTTTTCATTGATTTTACTGGGGCTCTTCCAGGTCTATAAGCTTGAAAAGCTTTTAACAAATAAAGGTACTACTTTGTCAGATGGGCTGTTTCCAAGCTTTCAAAGCAAGAAGCTCCCTTTAGCCTATGTGGCAAGCCCATCAACAAAAGGGATGATCAAAGAGGGCAGAATTCTACCCTTAACAGTACAGATCTGTATAATCACACATCCCCAAAGAGCGCAGGCTCCTCTCCCTCAACACACACGCAATAGCCAAATAATCAAACGGGAAGCAGGACTCAGACACATAAGCCACATTCAACTGTGTCCGGATCTAGGTAAGCAGCACCAAGCTGGATTACTGTAGGAAGAAAGGTGATTTAGAAGATACTAAGTCATACAGAAGTAGGTAGCATGCTGCTGGAACTGTACTTCCTTTTGTATTAGGCCTAATACTTGCCTAAAGAACTGTACAAAAGCGTTAATTTGATTTGTGCTATAAAACACTCAAGAGGTACTTATCTGGAAGAATTCATAACTGAAATGCAAACTCTTCTGACGTGAAAGGCAGCAAGAATCATAAATCAAACAGTAACAGAAAAGCTGGGAAGAAGGGTAAGCGTGCTGCTGTCCTGAGTGGAAACTGAGCAGACAGGGAATTTTGCCAGAGGAAGAGGAGAGCTGACTGCCCCCCGATATCAAAGCTCCCGTGGCACTTTCTGAAGTCTTGAGGCTGATACTGTGTCTTAGTCAAACACGAGCTGTTATGTTTTCCTTTCTTCAGCTTCGCTTTCAGCATCAATTACAGAAGTTATTCTCTTGCTTTTGCACCATGCAAGCTTCTGCAAGAAGCTGCTGATTTCCCCAGCATTGGTCAGGAATCATCCGGGAGTGGATTCTGTCTCTATATATCCTGTATGCACAACCATTAGTGTCCCAGCTGCATCCTTTGGGATACAGGATATATCTTAAGTGTCCTGTGCACCATACGCTGTAAAAGTAGCTTAACATAGAGCTTAATACCCAAGCTAAACCACTTTCAAAGCTTAAGAGGCTACCTCTGCTTGTGATCTAAAGCAGCTTAGTGTGTCTAATCACAAAATCTATGTCCCACAAAAGAGATCTTGTCATCCCTACTAAACAAAGGATTACCCACTGACTGTCAATAGAAATAAACTGACTGTTTGAAGAAAATCCGTTTAAACACGTTTCTCAATTACCCATTTCCAAAACTAATTGGAATGTACTGTATTACACAAGCGAAGGATGTCACTGATTAATGTCCCCATGGAATCTTAACCTACTTTATGTGAAAGTTTCAAGGCCAGAGTTTTGAAGTACAACCACAGTAATATAAGTGCTGTCATTTCTGGGTACAAAACCTGAGGAATTTGAAAGATAATTGCTTTTCAGAGAGCACCAAACCCTGTATTCTTGAGAATTGGTGTTCAATGCCCAGCCCATCGAAGTGAAAATATTTTGTTCTCTGTAGTCAGGGGAGCATTTCACATCCCCACCCTTTAACTTTGCCACTGGAAGAGTAACTGAAAGTAGACAAACCAAGCTGGATCTGAAAAAAATAATCTAAAAGTAATTAGCTGGTAGAGTTTATTTAAACTTAATTTGTAAAAAAATTGTAAAGCGGTCATTTCAGAATGTCCTCTGATCTCTTACGTTTCCCTTCTTCACCAAGTATCAGATAAGACAAATATGCATCTCTATATTAATGGTCTTTTTTATAAGTGAGTGTATCCTGTGCTAGCTCTAAAATAAATTCTGACTGTGGCTACTTGGTGACTATAATTAAAATGAAAAGCACATAAAACCAACTATCAAATCAGACATAATATTCCTTCATTTTCAAAGAGGAAGATAAAATGTACGTAAGTAGTCATGAACTTCAGCTTCACTTGTATTCACAGTTTTCAACCTAAAATTTCATCTCCTAGTAGTCTTTATTGCTAAGCTAGCCCTAACACCTATATTTTAGCATTCGGGTAAGATCAGAAGAGCACTTTCAAAACAAGTCTCCCAATCATCTTCCCCTTCAGCAAAGTTCAGATTTTGAAGATGTAGTGATAATAATTGTTGCTTATTTCTCCATACCACTTCAACCCCACTTTTTTTTTTTTCTCTCCTCTCAGGGGAATCTCACAGAAACACTTTTCACTGTTTTCATTGGGACCACTCAGCATATCCTTTCTGCTTGCCATTTGGAAACCACGTGCTTCGAACTGCTGCTCATCACTGCTTCAGAGTTTTAAATGCCTTTCGGTACAATTGCAGCCAAATAGAGACACTATAATAATACTGCCTAAAACATTTAATGCCCAAAGACCCTACATGCCGAGGCTGTTCAAGTTCAGAATGTGGACCGCTCTTCTGTCTTCAGTCTATTTAAAAATATCATAAGGACACAGAGCTAATCTTCTTCCTTAAAATGACACAAAGCGGAAAAAAAATAATAACTCTCAACGTAGGGTTAAGTCTACTGAACCACATCAAACCAGTGTATATCATTTATAGGTGCAGATTTTATTTAACTACCATAATTTTATTACTCACATTTTCAAAAGTATCTTTGTATATCCACTGCCTACTAACCTCTACCAGACTGAATTAGATCCCCTAAAACTAGCAAATCATAATAGGCATTTTCATTAATGTCTGTATATATGCATGTTTAGAAATGCACTTATGTTCAAAACCCAAGGAAAGCAAAAAGCAAAAGCTCAATATAACCTTAGAGGGAACTCAGTGGCTTTGATAGGCTTTGTTGCTAATTTCTGTTTATTTTAAATACTATCATGAAGCAAGAGCAGAATACAGGTTTGTCACATGGTAAAATGAAAATATATGGTTTACCTTCTGCTTTTTAGAAGTTGTTTGTCTTATTATTGCTGTACACAATACATAACATTTATTTCAGCTTCAAGGAGAAGCATTGAGTATTATCAGTATCTGTGACTAAAGCAACATAAGGAGAAAGCATGGCTAAATTATCAACTGATTCAGGTTTACCACTAAGAATCTAGCTTATGTTTTGATAGGACTGATCAAATGTTCATTTCACATAGAAAAAAATCCTTTAAAAATAATCATTTTGATTGAGCAATATGCAGCCTCAGCATACACATTTTCAGATCCCTTTGGAAACTGTATTCTACCATCAGAAACACTATCATGTAACAAATAACATCTGATCAAAAGCAATGACATTTAAAGCTTATTACTAGTAAATGTTTAAACTTGAAATGAAGGCCCAGACTATCCGCTTCAACCATACCATTGATCCACCGCGCATCAGCACCCACAAAGCAGCTGGTTTTGTTACCCACCAAATCTCTGACTCAACAAAGCTGCAATGCGTGCGCTTGGAGGAACCCACCAGAAACCAATTTCAATTACTGCAAGCACCGCCAAAAGACAATTTCTCTAAATGTGTTCAGTAGTCTAACAGGATTTATCCGAAGTACCAAAAATAGCAATACATGATCTCAGTTTTTTAAGATTTGTGATTATGAAAAAGTTTAAAGAGCCCATAATTGAATCTAAGCTGATGGCTATGAAGAATAATTCTTTTTAAAAAACAAAACAAAAACACCTAGACTTGGCCTTACTAGGAAAATGGAATGCTCTCAACCAGATTAGTTCTAGGTGGTGATGAGTTACCTTAAACTAAAGGTACCAGACCAGATTAAACCTTCTGATTCTCAGCAGGACACGCCTGACAGCCTTGCAGAACTTCAGATCCTTCCCCTCCTAATGTGCCAGCCTCTCTGGAGCCGCTAACCCACAAGCCTGTCTTTACAAAAGGCTTTGACCACCCTGATCTACCTGGGATTTCAGACCTGCTTGAAGCAACAGGTTGGACAAAATGTCCTCTAGAGGTCCCTTCCAAACTCTTATTTCCCCCCCCTCCTCAGAGGCTTGTCTTAGACCAACTTTGCAGAATAACAGTGTCTCAGTAACAGCTAAACCCATTTATCTTTTTGCTACAAGCACCACTAAATAAACCTGTATAACTAGCATTAAAAAAGTGACCGGGCAAGTTGTGTAAAATCCTATAGGTTCCAAGTGAAAACATTTTCTTGTACCACTGTTATAAGCATAGCTCATCAATGCTTACAGTCCTCTGAGATTCCCAGATAAAAGACATCACGCAATCTACAAAGGTCATCCAGTCATATGTTTTTCTCTTTGACTTTGCTGGCTTAACTTGTGATAAATGCTCATTGATTCTTCTGTATGACCTAACTGCAGGCATTAAACATCCTGTACCACTGTGACATGTGTTGCAGTTCGCAGCTCCAAACCTCTCGCCTTTGAATTGCAGCAAGCTTACTTTTCCATTCTATAACGCATCAGGTATTTTCTGAAATGCGCTCAGGATCAGTTCTGACTTGTTAAGCTTTCTTATTTCCTAAGTAGACTAAATGCATCCGTTTTCTTGATTCTGCAGCATATAGAACTCGGATGCAATCAAAGTCATGCGACAGGCTGGCAGAAGTAGTACATACGCAGCCTGGGTCTCCTAACAACTGATGATAAAATGCACATAATAGGGAGACTGAAATCCAGAATATAAAAAAGATTTTTCTACAAACAAGCATGAAAAAAAAAGCTGCTCAAAAATATCATTTTTCCCTGTTTTAAAATGTTGCTCCGAGAGTTGACAAAAACTCCCACAGGAAGTAGTCAGCAAATTCACAGAGATGGCACTGAAAAGATTCAAGTAACAAAGCAACTGAAAAGTTTTAACAGGTCTCCAAGGCTGAACAATTTGCTCCCACCAGGAGATTTCTCTGTGGAAGTCCATCTTATATTACAAGTGACAAAACACCAACAGAGCAAGTAATAACTGTCTCTGAAATCAATCAAATGCAATTATTTCACTGCAGCTACATTTTTTATTGTCATTTCTAAAGATTACAATATTTTATTAGTACTGCCACCACCATAAACTTATTTTATACCACAATTTCGCCTCACAAAGAGACTTGGCAATTTTATTTTTTGGCCTTCTACTTCCACTGTTATTTTGTATTTTACACTTTTACTGTGTTAGAGAACCACAGCAGCAGGCCCTGGAGGAGGCCACTTAGTTAATCCATTTTAGCCTTCTGTATCACAGAAGATATGTAACTAAATTCTCCTCGCTAATCTCAACTAATCTTTTCAAGTTACTTTAATTTTAGATTTATGCAGAGGAGTAAAAGGAGAAAAAGTACTTTGTTGCATGAAGCAGCAGGAAAACAACCTCTTACTGCAGCGTTACTACACTCTCCGTTCTTACAAAACCAAATCTGAGGTCCAACACATCCGATGTGTGAGCAGCTCCCATACAGGGGACAAGTCATGCATACAGAATGAGTAAATCTAGTAAGAATTGAATATTTCTCCATTGGGTTATATTTGCTCCCACTCTCATTATTCCTCCTGCAGAAGAAGCAAGTGTTTTAAAGAAGTGTATAGATTGTAAAGGAGTAGCTGATTTTCTTCTGTGCACACCAGTATCACCTCCTGGGACATAAGTGAATTTTCTCTTTTCTTTCCATACATGTTTACTCTTAGGCAACACATATTTCTCAACCTCATCAATATTCATCTGCCTTTTCATGAATGAAAAATAAACAAGAAAGAAAGTAATATTTCTGAGAAGTTTAAAGTTACTTGTTAACAAACCTGTGAAAATTGGCAGGAATGCATCTGCCAGTGGCTTCACAGAAGACCTTTCCCGAAAGTTAAGTAACAAGCTAAGCAAAAAAAAAAAAACCTGCTGGCTCTCCACACCCAGCTACCTGGCCAGTAGCCCATGTTCCTTTAGTTTCTCTAGCTGATGCAGAAAACCTGAGCTGCTGGTGAAAGCCCTGGGGGTCTCCAGCACCCAGTATTTGATTTGGTACCTGTCTACTCAGCTATAAATCAATAACACTCCAAGTATAACAGAAGTAGTGAAAATCAGGTCTGGGTACATCTAAAGAGGTCTGAAAAAGTTTGCCTTCTGTACAGAGCTGTTTTCAGCTGGAGGTCAACTGCTATGGACTAATTGCAGTTTCATTTCATGAGCATTAACTGCCTACCAATCACCATACAGCAGCACCAATGAACTCTAAGTATATTGCGTTGCCCTTTTAATCGCTTCTCATCACTCATCATTAGTTTCTGGATTCACTGCAAATTTCATCATCCATCCTGGATGATAGGCACACATTTCTGTGCTACCGTCACAGGACACCAAAGGAATTGTCTTTGTTTTCTCAAATGAAGAAGAAGGAAAGCATCATAAAAGTCTTCTTTTTTCTCAGAAACCCTTTCACTCACTACCCTGCAGTTGTTCTTGCACATTCATTTGTGCTAAATTAAACATTCTGAGTGACTTTGCTAAGCTTTACTCAACTGATCACAAGGAAAACTACAGACATCAGAAAATACCTTGGCACATATCTAAACTCAGACAAAATTTCGTTCTAATAAAAACATGCAACTATACTTCATCAAATATATCTCCTTTATTCTTCTATAATTTCTACATCATGTTTTAGGGGGGAGAAAATGCCCCAGGCTTTCATCTCCAAGGACAAAAAGGTAAATTGGTTTTATTACTTTCAATAATTATTTAGGGCCATGGCCTCACAGTGAAGAATTCTTACTTGCGTCTATCCCCAGATCTATTCACTCTTACACCTACCACTTGGCTCTGTTTTGTCCAGAAAAACACTACTTTTTCTGTTGGAGTCAATTCTAATTTAAGTTTGAAAAATGAACTTTAATATATAGACTGGGAAGCAGATAAAGATAATTGCCACTTTAGTCGCATGTGATTAGAACAATTCAAATTGCTTACAGCTAATTCATTTTCTTGACTTCCACTCTGTTTCACTAATCTTCTCAGTGTGCCACACTATGCATTGAAAAGACCATCATGGAGTCCTAGATGCTAAGCTAAAACCAGAATGTAATAAAAAATATTTAAATACAACATCTTAATATCATAATCCCTTACCTTTATGTCAGTTTTGTCCCTACAGATGGTTTCTCCACAGCCCTCTAAACTTCCATAATCCCTTTCCTCATACATAAATCCTTCCACTCTGTTTGTCGTGTAGATGCTCTAGGACACATGCTCTACAATTTTAGTACATCTTTCTTCAAAATAGAGTGAACTAAGTTGGGCAATAAATGTCAGATGAAGACAAAATGAGTTCTGCAAAGTGACAGCACAACACTCCTAGACTTACAGCCCACTTTATGCAAGCCAGCACCTTATTAAACTTTATTACTGCTGCTCACTGGTCAAGGAATTTAAATAACATGCGTATTAATACACCTCAATCAATTTCTTCTTAGACATGTATGAACATATTTGAAATTCTGTGAATTGAAGCCACAGATCATCCGTCACATTCTCCTTTTAAAAGCCGTCTGCATCATCATACAACTGTACAATGCAGCAACAAAAGACAAACCTTTGTGTGAATACAGAACTATTTCAAACAACAACAAAAGGAGCACAGTTAACTACTGATTGATTCCCCTCTGCTACATATAATTGTTCCCTCTCCTTACCAGCTTGCTTCAGTGAAAAAGCTGCTTATTTTATGCTTTTGAACATGTTTTCAGAAGGGTAAGGAAAGGACAACTTTGGGAAATTACAAGATCTTTGTTCTGCATGACAGAATTATGACAGAGTGTGAATTTGCATAAAGTTCACTTTCCTTCAGAGAAATTTAATTTCTCTGCAGAGGTTTATACG
The DNA here is from genome assembly GCA_025774025.1 of Xenus cinereus. Taxonomy (NCBI): domain Eukaryota; kingdom Metazoa; phylum Chordata; class Aves; order Charadriiformes; family Scolopacidae; genus Xenus; species Xenus cinereus. The sequence goes on from JAOXJK010000032.1 coordinate 12,777,546, forward strand.
CCTTAGGAATTCAGAGGCTGGATTTGTTTGGCTTTGTGCAACACTCACCATCTGGCTTCTTGTGTCCCTTCCATAGAAAAGTTTACTTTCCTGTCAATTCTGTGTATTTGAGATGTTTTTAATCTTTCTTTTGAGATCTTAGAAATGGCTCCACAGAGTCTGGCACGTAGCGGCATTTAGAGAACTTTGCTGAGTGAAAATTAGTCATTTATTGTGCTGTGTGCCAGCTGTACTTTTGCCTGTTGTGTCTGTTTTCCCAACTGCAGAGAGGCCATTGAATAAAAGAACACAAGCACGAAGAACCCCTCTGTTCTTCATACACTGTGGACTGTGAGTGGGCTTGGAGACCCACCAGGATCTCACAGTTGCTTGCTTTCTACTGTCTATTGAAAGGCTAAGGTGACTCTTCAATACACAGAGTTGCCAAGGTGTCACTTTTTTGCCAGTATACATACAAAACCAAAAAAAAAACAACCCAAATTTAAAATGTCTGCCTCCCTGTGGTGGCAACAACTTACCCAGCTTGTTGTCTAGTCCACTGTAGTGGGGAGGAAATATTTCTCCTCCATCTGGCTGTTCATCCACTCCACAATGAAATCCAAAGTTTCCACCCCTTTGGGAACATTTTCTGTTCCCTTTTCTAACCAAATCTCTCTTCCCACTTTCTCAGCCTTTCCTTGCACATCCTCCCTGTTGCCAATCTTATTCTTCACTTCCTCCAAGTCCATTTGAAATGGGAACAACTTTTCCCTTCATTTCACTCTGAAAATAAAGCAGGAAAACCAGGGGGAAAGAGAGAGAGAAGATGAAATGTGATAAAAACCAGAGGAAGTGGTTGTTAGAAATGCATCCATCTAAGGACAATGAAGCCGTAGAGGCAAAGCTGGCAGCAGCGTAGCAAGGAGGTCAATATGGCAGCACTATTGATAGGGGAAGGAAAGCGCAGCACTGCCGGACAGGACGTAGGTCCATATCCATGTTCTACGTTCAGCAAATGCAGGTCTCAGTTTTCCTTCACTGCCTTGAAAATTATCCTTTCTCTTCCACTGGTAAATGAAAAACATCTCACATGCAAAAAAATGAAATCCTACAAAATGCTGCCACTACACACTGTTCTTGGATTATATGGCTGTGTAACTCAGGAGGAGCATTATGTTTACTTGCAGACAGCTCTGCAGGCTCTCCATGTGTAGCCATCCCACGAGAGAGAGTGGCAGCAGGAGACAAAGCCCTATCAGAGTCACACATCTGACAGAAATCTCTAAACAGTAACTGACCTGGAGAAGTAGACGACCTGCTTAAGACTCCTGACCCCAAGTGACTCAAGCCTGTTGGCTTTATACGCCTTTACAAGCACTCATACATGAAACTCTCTTTTTGCTTGGGCAAAAATAAAAGATTAGCAAACACTAGCTGGGTAGTGGCGTCTGACTCACACGGAGGGAACACAGAGGTGCATTTGTGTGAAGCAGGTTACTGCAGTATCTGAAGTCTGAAGCTACGCTTGTGGTTTTTGTTTACTGGCAGACCTGAAGTTTGAGTTCATCCTCATTTTCCATGCAAAAATGAGCTGCCACGGCAGTGAGAATCAGCAATGAGAATCCTCCCTCCTGCATGCCCGCGAGGCACTCCATGTTCTCCAAACCCACTCCTTTCTTCACTACAGGACATTTTTTTTTTTCCATAAGCACAGAGAGACAGATGAAATGCAATGAAAATACAGGACATTTGACATCCATGGTTACGTGTAGCCCAACACCATGCAGCCTGGGACACCGATGCAGGATTAGGTTGAGCCACGTAAGCTCCCAAGTGTTCTCATTGCAAACGAGACAGCAAATGACCATCAACTAAAATGTTGAAGAAGAGTCAAGAAATACACAGTGTGATACTCTACACCTAGTATAAAAAATTTTGAGTGCAAAGAGGGCCTTAAACTTGCAGTGCTTTATACCCATCTATTTATCTCAGTTGTGTCAGCAGATGCCAGTTTGGCAGCCAGTAGCTACTATCCAAGGAGGGCTTTGCCCCAGGAACCCAAATCCAGCAAGTTTCTCGGGTGTCCCCAGGAAAGCCTACATAAGCATTACCTGTAACACGCCTGTATCTCTTCTGGTGTTCTCCTGTATCACCTCTTCCAAGCCAATTCACAAATTTAAGAATAATTTGGCAAATAACCTGTCTGGGGAAAAAACATTGCAGGGGCTAGCTAGGCAAAGACATAAATATTGACATTGATGCCCAACACAGAGAAAGTTCCCAAATCAAAGAAAAAAAAAAACCAAACACCAAACCAAAACAAAACTACCCACCAAAAACCAGTAGTCAATGAGTTTCAGAGAGAAGCCTGCAGAGGTTTCAGAGAAGTGTTCAAAGCAAGACAACTTTTGACAGCCTACCCTGATGTGTCTCATTTTAACATAATGACACCTTTTTTTTTAGGTAAAGGCTTGCCTTTTGAATGACTACAGGTTTTTTTCACAGATTCCTGAACTGTCACCAGTACTGCCTCTGTTGCAGCAAGGCACCCAAGAAGGTGTGATACAAGTGATAGGGTCTACACAGCACAGGATAGAAAAATGTGTAGCCTTTCAGGTTTCAGTGAAAACACAAACTTTCTCAACCAGTAACTAATTTTGTACTTGTTTTATAGTAACTTTATGTTTGTATTTATCACCTGCAAACCAGAACATTTTCTTTGCTCAAGAAGCCATATTGTTATTGTTATTTCATAGCTATTTTCACAAGGTTAATCCACAGAACAGGATACCAAACTAATCATAAGAAGCAATTAGGAATAGGAATATTCATAGAAAAATCTGGTACATACTTCAAATTGGGACCATTTCCATCACCAAGACACAAGTTTTCAGGAGGCCAGTCAAAATACAGGATCCCTACTTAGGATCCTTCTCATACAAATAAGTTCCACAGACTTGGAAAATAAAATGCCCTTTCTACATGTGCAATACAGAAAAGAAATTTCCTTACTCAGATTTATACAAAACCCCCATATCAATACAGAGATATATCTATATTTTGAGCAAAAAAAAAGAGACACAGAAAAAGAAAAGTTATGCTGACAATGTAAAGTTCTCCTATTCTCTTTGCAGGTACCTTTGGCCATCTGACTCACTTTTAACACATACAGTGGTGTGAGCATCCCTTCAATAACCGTTGCACAACTACATCCTTTACCTATCTGCTAGAACCTACTGGCATCTGGACAAGAACAGAGTATTAGTTCTTGTTGGTCTCCAGTCCTAAAAGCATTTCTACCTGAGCCAGTTTAATAATCTAGATATCACAAAAGTTTTCTGCTGTCCCCTGTGCACTCTTTCACAAAAAGACCAAATAGGGTTTTCATCCCCTTCTTCACCTTGCTCCTAAGGAGGAAGAGAAATCAAGGCACTCAAAAACTTTTCCCTCAGTGACAGTACTCTGTACTGTTTCTGGCAACTGCCCAACCATGAACAAAGTATTTGTGTTAAATAGCATATATAAAGTAAGCACCCTAGGGTGAGACCTGCCATTTTCACCAGCAGATGGAGCAGAGATCTCCTGCATCTAGAAGTGCAGGACATGCATCTCTGGCTTTGTTTCCCACTGACAAGTTTTCCAATTTTCCTACTTGCTTTTTGTAAACTCTGCTAAAATGAAAAAGACTGCAAGAAGTGACTGATTTTTCCTCATGGAGAAGAAATGTGAGTCACCTTTTGGCTCCAGCTGCACTGCATGGGGTTTTGCAGATTCCAGGTCCAGCAGCCTATGGTGCCTTCAGGCCCACTAGCCACCAAGCCCCTTCTGAAGTCCACATAAACTCTGAGTTTATTCTAAAACTTATGATTCATATGCTGGACTGTATGTCATTTATGTTTACCTCATTCTTCCAAAATCAAAGCAGCTCCTAATATAGTACATGCCCGTGTTTAAGCATAGAAAGTAGAGTTCATGCTAATGTTTTCCTGCTCCTCTTCTGTCTCAGAGGGGATTTAAGCACCACTTGTAGGCAGAAGTGATCTTAAAGAGCTCAGGTAGCAGTTTGTTGCAGGAAGGGATATAGCTGAACTTCACCTTAGCGTTCTCTTTCTCTAAATATAAAACTATTCCATGAGAACTCCTTTTAACTATAGTGACTTCAAATAGTATTACATTCATACTTGCAGGAGTACATATACATGCATATACACATACACATCTAAAATCATACATTTCATACGTGTATAACATTGCACATATGATACACACCACAGAGAGAGCCTAAGTCATCTCTGGAGCTGGTTTTCTGAAGCTCCTTTGTGTCTTTTAGTTCTGCCTTCAAAGACCACAGAAGCCAACAGGGAGGGAAAGGTTTCAGAGGCTCCCTTGGTGACAGTTGTTAGCTGTGGCAGGTAAGCAGCCACCCATGGACATAAATTGCCGGTGGAAGCAGCCAGGTGCCCAGCACTTTTGAAAAATCACATGTTTAAATAGGAGCTAGGGCAGTATTCATAACACCTAACTTTAGGTACCTAATTTCTGTTTCCAAGTTCAACAGTTTTTCTTCCTGTGTTACCGCTGAATAGAAATAGCTCCTAAATAGGGAGATTTAGACATCAGAAACATTTAAAATCATCCAGTGTGAACACACCCCCTTCTTTCCATCTTCCAGCTCTCCCCTCCTCCCAGAAAGCGTAACTTGAAGTTCCTATTAAAAACACAGCGTCAGATGGATGTATTTCATACATAGATATACAATTGCTATATGTATATGTGTGTATGTGCTTCTACAAGGCAGGAAGATTGTTGTCATAAATTCATCACTGCTTTGCTTAGTCTTGGGCAGCAAAGCAACAGTTAGGTACCCTTTATCAGAGAAATGTTAAGTATATCCCCACTATGTGATTTCTGCATTTTTGATGTCTCTTCAGTCTGTTCTCTCCTATAAGTCAAGCAAGGAGAATATAAATGTCAAAAAGTTCCTGCATATTACCTGCTCCTTTTTCACTTAATCCCTTTTTGGTTTGTGAGCTTCAAGTAATTGCAAAAAGATGGTGGTGCTTTTGTGGGAAGGAGTTACCATTATGCAGACCTACACTTCTCTAACAAGGTCCTTGCTTAACTTCCACTCTCAATGCAGGCTCTGACAGCATCTGGGGGACACACAGGGATGCTTCATATTTAAATTATGAGAGGGTAGTATCAGATATCACAGCTCTTTCCAGTTGCAGTTTCATTGTCTTGTAGTTATGTTAAGCCTTACACAAATCAGAAAAATTACTTGATAGATATTTCTTACCTTTTTTGTCTCAAAGTTCCTTCTCCCCTTTTTTTCTTCATGGAAAAATCCTACAGTAAATAAACTCTGTTGACCTTCTTATGCCACTTGGTAGAATTTAAAAATTGTCTTCCTCTTACAAAAAAATTTGTAGAACTGCTTTCAGTTGAGACAGTGCAGGTTGTTATTTCCTTTAGATTTTTAGACCTGGGTTAACAGAATAACAGTTTGTTTCTATATAAATAATACTGGTTTGTCCTTATTAAACTCATGGAAGGCTGGTTCTGAACTTCTGTGGGTTTATTTCTTTAAGTTAATAGTTATGAAAATTTGTCCAAAAAAGCTAGACAGTATGACAATTCAAGTGCTCAACCCCTGAGCTGAAGACAGCATGCCCAAGTAGACACTTGTATTCCTGCACCCCAGTTTTCCCTGTGTCAAAGCAACCAACCACATTAAACCCTTCTAGGGACTGAGACACGTCTGTGAGCACCTGGACTGCAGCGAGCTCAGACAGCTATTCTGTGCATCAAAGCACTATATTTTGATCAACAATTGAAACAACAACTTGGGGACAACTGAATCTATTGAGTAATGAGCTGACTACTGAAATGGGAGTGAAAATGGAAAAAAAAAAAACACATTGTACACTGTTTAAATGAATCCTTTCAATTTTTTCAAACTAGATTCCCAAGCTTCTGAGGTTAGATTCGCAAACATAGAAAGAAACAAGCCTCCAGTGCCAACGACTTTCCCTGGTTCAGCCAGTCCCCTCACTGCTAGTTCCAGCCAGGGATGTGATACTCAACAGAGAAGCAAGAAAAAAATTATCCTCACATCACCAGATATCCATACATTTGGACTAGATAATCATTGTAGGTCCTTTGCGACTGGAACTATTCTACTCTATATCTGGATTTCCAGCTAAAATAACATTTTCTCCATAGACTACAGATCTTGGAAGAATTAATATGTGAATTGCAATTGTCTGTGAAAGCCTTCCCATAAATTCCAGCACAACTGTAGGCCACAAAAAACTATCCAAGTATGATTTAAAATCTTGGACCAATGTAGGTTCCCAAACAGAGTTTGACAAATGAGTCCATGAGCAAAGAACATAAATGCCAATGGCTGGGCACTTGGCATAAGTGCCAAATGTCTCCTCCTCATTTCCTTGAGCTGTACAATAAAGGCAGACTAGCGCAGTCCTTTAATGCCTCTAACAATATGCAATGACATTTTAAATTGAGTAACACCTTTCCATCCATCTGTTTGCTACACAGGCGAGTCCTACGGCAATTGTGCTAACTTCACAAATGCCTAGAAAGTTCCCAGCTTAGAGAGATTTTTGTCTTTAACTAGCCTTCATCAATACAGGCTTTAGGGATAGGCATAGCTACTTTGAAGTAAGCTTACCTTTCCATCCTAATTAAAAGGAAGAGAGAAAGAGTTGGGCATTACAGGTTCCCTGAGGGCTCTAGGGGTTAAGTCCTTACCTGTCTGTAACTCAGAGAACTCCTGCATAGCTGATGGTTTTCTGAACATAGCAGATTGAGCCGAGAAGCCAAAAGAGAGGAGAATTTGACTGCAATCACCTCTTTACTTGAACCTTGATGTTTTAAACAATGCCTGATGTTACTAAAACTCCACACACATGCTTATTCTGTAAGCAGAGCAATTATCTTTGATCTTTATACACAGCCACATGGGAAAAATAATAAAAAGGGAACCATATCTTGTTTCCTGTTTTCATATCTTTAAAACATAATGCAACAATATGCATGATGTTTTAGTCTGATAATAAAAACACATCAAAAACCTAAGGAAAAATTGCTTAAAATGATACTATTTCACTTTATAAAAGCTGCTTCTTCTGATAAATCATAACAGTAAATCATGTCACAAAATATTCTTGAGGAATCTTCATGAACCTCAAATGTTTTCTAATAGTTAGGTTTGTACTTGGAAACCTGTAAGAAGCAACACCATACCATTGCAGCGTTCACCAAGGTACATGATTTGTTCCAGAAGAAGTGTAGAAACAGAAGTGCTTGATGGAATGGAGCTGAATTACAGTATGTCATGTCTACTTTACCAACTGAGCATACAACCCTACCCACCAACTGCACAAGCAAATTATCATTATATAAAAGACTTTGTAATAAAATAACTATAAACATTCTTTGTAAATATATGTTACATTTCACAGGTGGTAAAATAGTGTAACAAACTCACCAGAAGATAAAAGTACATTGCTTCAGGTACAAAATGTTCTCGATTCTTACATTATTGTTATTTCTAAGGTCTCTAGGATTCCCCATTTGATAAATGAACTTTCAAAAACAGCTGCAGTCACACCGCAAATTTGTTCTAAAAAAGCTATTAAAATCTATTTTTGGCGTGCGGTTGTTAATAAAAGCTTGTTATCTTTAGTTACTACATGCAGTGTTAGCACACAGACTGAGGGGTCTGCCATGCCACCTTCCCACTCACCAACCTACTCTAGGAGGCAGCATGAAGACATAGGATCCAGGTGTGGAGGTCCACACCATCAGGGAAATTATTCCCTTGGTATCTGTGGCCAAGTTAAAGGAATGGCCACCTGTACTGTAAGGCTGTAGTAAAACAGGCTGTAGTTCAAGTGCAGCTGAAATCTGTGGCCAACTATTTTTTAAAATGAAAGGCAACTCATACGAACTCGAACTTTTATACTAGCAACCGCATTTCTGAACGCAAGTTCCACTTCTGTTGGACTTGAGACTCCACGCAATGGATTTGCTACTGAATTCGCCACAGCTTCCTCCAAATTACAACACCCATTTTGCTGTCACAACCTCAGGTCTGAACTGATCTGGATAAAGCAGCAGCTCAACTTCCCTTGGGGGCCATGGAGCACCTGAGCCTCTGAGGAGC
>JAOXJK010000032.1:12785815-12830114 GCA_025774025.1 Xenus cinereus
GGTGGAGGAGAAAAAACAACAAAGCACCAAAAAAACCACAATAAAAAATAGATTGTACTTCATTTTATGTAAACGACCATCGGTTACTTCATCGCTTGTTCAATGAAACATGAAGAAAGCCATCATTTTAGCAGAAATGGCCACCATATGCAGTATAAAAGCATCTTTAATGCACAAAGGACAAAAAAAACCCCCACATCTCTGTAGCTCTGCTATCATCACCTCTGAAACAAACTAGCAGATGGAAAGTATAGTGATCGCTCCTTCACCAAGCCAGCCACTGCTGCGTTATTGGAAGTCCTCTAATCAGATTTTGTTCATATTCTTTCCAGGACCGCTGAGTCGTGTCAGCAAAAAGTGTTCAGAAAATGCTAACATGCAGCATTTTGCGGTCAATTTGGTGTTTTCATTTGAACTACCTTTTGCAACCCGTGTACCTCCTTCCAGAATGCAAAAATAAACCCCATAATCACTAACCTTGAAAATAAACTTGTTAAGTTTTAAAAACACATAACAACTCCTGACATGGGGAACCAGCAAACAAGCTCTTAAATATACTGGCCTTATGTATTATTTGAGGCAGATAGAGAAAGATAATCTGCTTTATATGTTAAGGAACAACAAAGAAAGCAAATTCTGGACAGTTTGGCAGAGATGCACAGGAGAAGTTGAGCCCCTCACACAGGTCGACCGAGCAGGTTCCTCAGAGACATCACATGGACACCTCAGCCACCAGGCCACACCAGCTAATCAAATTTCTACATGAAAATGAAAGGGGAGGAAGATAAACATACAGGAGAAAGAGGTAATTGTTCAGGGTGTTTTGTAAACATTCCATGTGAAGCAAAACAAGAGCGGTAAGAAAGTCTTGTGTTCTCTCTTTCCACTCTGGGTTTTTTTATGAACTCCATTATCAATCTTTTAAGGTAACAATCATGAAAAGACAAAATACTGCAGGAGCAAACCTGTAGTAGCTAGTTAAGAGATTCTTGTTTGTCAGGATATACAGAAATGCATACAACCAAGCCCATTTTTATAAAAAGGTACATTAAATACTCATTTAGTAGAATTATAAATGCCAATGTCTTGATAATCCCCCCACCTTACTTTTATCTAAGAAATATTTGCCTAACCTCTGTCATTCCAGTTTTCAGTTAGCTACATAAAAAAGAAAAGCACCATTTCTCCTTTTTTCTCTACTTAACTCTGAAAAATAAGAAAAGAAAAATAATTTTTCCAGTGTATAATGTGAGAAAACTGGGATTATTTTTTTCCTCTTTTCCATTTATTATTATATTCTTCACAGGTATGTTCTTCCTCTCTCGACACAATATGCTATTGATGTTGCATGCCATTCACAACATCTAAAAGGTGCTGCAGGGTTTAAATGTTCTTATCAATATATGTTTTTGTGGCATCTTTCTCTAATCCTTGGAGTTTTTATTATTTCCAGAATAATACTCCTACAAGCAAAGACATGCATTATTATCTAAATCACAGTAACATCAATGAACAAAAAGATACACCACTTGTGTCATGAGGAAAATCTAAAAACATTTCAGTAAAATATCTCATTTTATTCAACCCAGGAAAAGCCTTGCAATAAATAAAAGACAGATTTCATTTACAAAACCAGGTTCCTGGTACATAACTTTCAGAACCTCTCAAATATGATGGTATAAATACATAGAGCCTGTGGGTTCCTTTCCCCTTCTTTCTACTATTTCCTAGAGTGCTTACGCTGTATGTGCTGGACCACAGACTTTTCAGCTACTATCTACATTTGGATGAAATACACGGCAGGAAGAATTCCCAAACCATTCTCTCTTTTCCCGCTTCCCACCTGGCACAAGCTTCTTCTTACACTCAAAGTATCATTAATATCTAGGATAGTTGCTAATCTCCTGTCAAGAAACTTCTGGGAATTACTTGATAGTTATAAAGAGGAGGAGTTGTAAAAAGCTGCTTGTCTTCCACGATCTTTTTGATCCGGGCTTATTCCCCATAGGAAATTATGCCTACTGGGCCATCTAATTGGAAAGTCTCTCCAAATATAATATAATGTAATACAATTTAATATAGTAATAGTAACTGGCAGCAAGTAAAATTAGCTGCTACCCATTTGGTAGAGTCCCTGCTTGCCCCGTGAGCAGGTCAGCACAGAAGAAGACTTCAGGCTGTTTGGACAACATTGCTTCCCTGTGAGATGTGGTCCAAGAAGTCTTGTATCATTTAGAAATGCTTGGAGATAAAGCCCAGGGCCCATTTCCTACAGGGAGCAGAGAAACAGTCCCAAAGATCAGCCAAGACACGTTAAACAAAACTCTATGAAACCAGAGCCTTTGAACTTGGTTGTGTTTTAGAGCAACTTTTACAAGCTGACCACGGCCATGCACAATATCAGTTGCCAAAGACCAAGAACAGGAAAAGCTTCAGTCACTTCCTGGTTAGAGACAATGTACTGAAATAAAAGAGTAAAACAAATAATATTAAAAAATTTACCTAGATTCATTACAAAGCACAGATGTAGCCTGATCTGTTTTGCATAAAAGTTGCATGAAATAGCTCGTCATCCATCCCCAGAAAAGGAATAGGTGGGTTTGTTTGATTTATTCATATTCCATGCATCATTTCAAAAAGCACTTGTAAAACCACAGCCAAGCCAATGCCACTGGTTAACTATGTCTACGCAGACGTTAGGAGATAAAATTATTCCAACATCAATCTCTTTTTTCCAGTTTCTTGCTGCAAAACACAGCAATAAATTGCAGACAGTCCACCACAAGGCTGAGATGTAATGCTGTAAAAACTTCTATAAAGCTTCAGTAGCAAATTTAACTCCAGTGATAGCCTATATCACAAGGTCCTCATGCTGTGGCAGGAGATGGCTTTGCTAAACAGTAGCAGCAAATCAATTAAAAGCTGCAGTAAATAGCACGATCTCTTAAAAGTATGCACAGTACAAACATGGTGATGCTCAATGTTATATTTAGGAATAGGATATAAATAACTTACAAGTGCATTTACAATGCTTCAAGCTTTGCTTAAAGATAAAACATACTGTATAGTAATTAGAGCTGAGAAGATTTAAGAAAATTTCACGAAGCTTTGTTATAAGTGCATTTAAAAGACAGACTTGCTGCACTATTGCAATATTAAAACTCTCTGCTAATTCTACATGAAACTCCTAACACTAACAAAACCCCACGCTTTGGTGTATATTGAAATGTCACTTGTCTGTCTACAGTCCAGGTGCCTTGTGAACGAGGGGTTGCGTTCGGTGGAAGGAGCTCCACGGGGCTCCCCCTCTGAGGGGGCAGATAGGAGTTGAGGAGCAGGAGTGGGAGACGTACGCGTGGGGCGAAGGCCAGCTCCTGGCTCCAGCACACCAGGGACAAGCCACAGTATCATTTCCTTGAACGGCAAACGTTGCTTCAGCTGCCTTGGTTGTGACTTGAGAAATGCCAGTACAGAACCATGTGTGAAATATTAACAGGGATAATATGGGATTACTATATATATGTGTATGATGTTTTCAGAGCAAAGGCAAAAGTATGAGTATGGGTAATATTTGCAGCTGGGATATTAACGAACTACTGTCTTATTTATGAAGATGCTTTATGAACCTCGGGAAACAAAGAAAATCAATGAGACAAAGATATCTCATCATTTTCAGAGAGAGGTATTTGTGTTGCAGGTAGTTACATACAGCTCAGCACTTACAGAACCCACACTTAAACCCCTGTGAACACTCCTAAAAAACAACCCACACTTTACAACCCACACTAACACAGGAAACCAGCTCATAGCTAATGAACGCATGCCATTTGCCCTGGAGTCTGCCACGAATGAGACTGACTGAAAAGATGAAAGGAACCCAGGATAAAAGTTTCATCACCTCTCTTCTAGATTTTGAAAATTATAGCCAGCTAATAAGCATAGAATGAATCATATTCCCCTTTAGTAGAGGGTCTCTTCTACAAATAAAGAAAAAACAGTAAGTGATATTGGCAATGTTGCCTGCCCAGCACAGAGCCCTGTACGGTGTCTGCCTGGGTCTTCATTTTTCCAAACAGAAAGTATATTCTTGTGCATACTGAAGGCATCTTATAGGCAGAACCAGGTGCAGATACCTTAAAAGCTCTGGCAGCCTGCCTACTGATTTGTCTCTTACTGAAAAGCTTAACAAAACAATAAAATTTATTTCTCCCTTTCTCATGAGCACCAGCTCTGCTGGAGATTAATGCATTCATCTTCTCGTGCATTAGAAAGTGCTTCAGCAGAACAGATGTGGACAGCACAGAATTAAACAGAGAGGGGGAAAAATATAGAGAGAAATGACCACAGGCTAACAACAGGCATGCGAGCATAAACAAGTATATATTTTATAACCTCAGTACATTATACTTTGCCAATTACTCATTTAAGGATTTGGCAGCATAACTGGCAGTTATAGTGACCATTATTTTCCTATTACATACATTTTTAAATTGACTGAATCTTTTGTACAGGGGTGTGGGCAATTTGAAGACATACAAAGTTTCAGCACTCCACACTGGAAACCACTTTTTGGGTACATCCATGGGGAACCAGCAGAACCCCCAAAACAACCAAAGCCTTTGGGTACAGCTATAGTAGACCTAAATATATACCTATGCTTTTTAGGCAATTTTTCTGTGGCAGAAAATTAGGTCATAGGCTTACTCATTTTAGATTAACAGCTTCTCTTCAGCTCCTTACCTAACTACCAGGGATATTCTCCAAGTGCACCATGTTGAAGATTAAGTCACTTTCAAAGGATTTTAGTGGAGAGGCTAATTCGTTATAATTGAGAGCACCTACCTGTGCTTCTAAAAGGCCATCTCATATAACGTCTATATATTGAAAACATGCTCTGGCATTAACAAGTGGAGAATTAATAGTAGCAAAATTGGTAGACAAGCAAGATTGAGGATGGATAGTAAGACATTAGCTTTTTTTTTTCCCTTAAGAAACAAGTAAGGAAAGAAAAAGAGCTGATACATTTCTGAAGATTTGGTTTTTTGAGCAAAACTCTGTACAGTAGGACATGCTGTAGCAATGACATCATCGTTCTCATCCTAGGAAAATATATGTTGGACATGCTCAACTCACACGATAATTCTTATGTCTGCCACTATAATTTGCCCTGTTACTCACGTGCTTGCCTCCTGTTCCCTCAACACAATCCTAAGAATTGTGGCTGTTGTTCCTTTCTTTGTTGCTCAAACTCACATTTGGCACCACCTTTTCAGTAACGAAATAAAACCACCACCAGCAGCAGCTGATGACAGCTTTCCCTGACGACTTTGTCCTGTGGGTTTCCAAAGCACCCATAAAGCTCCCCCGAAGGTCAACCTGTCAACCAAGGACTCCAAAGGAACCATAGAGAGAAGAAAAGGACATCTGCATGTACAGCTCCAGTGTGAACCACTAATGTTACAAGCAAACGCCAAAGTATTTTACAGCAAATAATATTATATCTTTCATTGTGTAAAGGCATTCCACAAACAGAAAAGAGAGTAAACAGAAGAAAGCTGAACATATTGCATTCTGCTTTGAACTTCGTGTGTGTTTCTTGTAGAAACAGACACTCTACATAATTCCAAAACCTTATAAAATGTTAATTGAGTAAAAATTAATTAAATACATCAACTGAGGACATGAATGGCCATGTATTGTGTACAAACTAGAATGAGCACATACAAATTATGTCAAACCCTATGTACTCTAGGCATTCATATAATTTCCATACATAATCATCAAATTCTTCATGCTAAATATGTTATAATTCCAATTTTATCTAAATTGTACCACAATAGCCATGTTTCTGTGCCACAATGTAAAATTATACAGGTTTGGGGGTGGGTTTTTTTGCATTTCATTCTAGAAATAAATTGAGACTCTGTATTAGGTGATTTAACGCAACAGACTTTTTCACATCTTTAAAGTGCCATATAGTTTAAAGAGATGAGAGTTCTAGAGATAAACCTTTCATAGGCATTTACAATTATTAGCTTATCACTTTTTAGGACCTCCAAATTCATACCTGTCACAAATACATTTTGAAACAAAAGCAATACCTTCCTCTTTCCTTTTCAAATGCTAAACTGATGCTTCAAAAAAACCTTTTGTTCTGCTCAAAAGAAACCAAAGTAAATAAGGAGAAATGTGTAGGTCTTGCACTGTACTGTTATCAGGACTGAATTTGTTAATTTGACGAATTGTCACAGGCTATAAAGTGCAAAAAATGTCTATGGTGTACAATAATAGGAGTTCTGGAGTTTCCAACTTCCCACTACCACTTACTTTGAAACTCCACAGTCATCAGTAACTTTAGCCAGAAAGCTGAAACTCACATTTTTAGTTTTTATAGCCAAAGGAGGAGATAATACAAATGCTATTTGACAAGGCTACTTTTCTTTCCATCCATGCTTCCTAAAAAAATCCAAGACAAATTCTATTTTCCATATTATCCTAAAAGGTCAAGATTCCAACTCCTCTTGTAATCATATAACTCCAGACAACTGCACTATTTGATGTCCTAAACTTATGCCTGTTTTCAGGATCAAAATCCCACAAGTATAAAACTTGACATTTATTTCGATATACTAATATTCCTAAGACTGCAAGAAATGGGTGATTACTTTGAGCTAATATGTCATGTTGACAACTCTACATATTTTGAGTCATTTACCTAAATAACTCTAAAAAGGTCACACGCTCCACATCAGTCAAGAATTTATTCCCAAATATCCAGAGACCTCAAATCCTGTCAGTCTCTATTTCTCCCCCTGCTACCAACAATTTTCTAAGCAAATCTAATTGATTCACATCTGTATTGAGAACACATATTTGACCACTTATCTACAGGCAGGTAACCGGTAACAAAAACAAAGCCCATTTCTCCTTTCCTCCCTTCATTTTCTTTGATCATCACCATGACCCATCCAGCTTCATGTTGATCTTCTTGAAAAGATGACCTTGGAAAAAATGCTCCTTAGAATCCTTCTATACATTCTGGAGGAACCAGAGTGGGTCTGCTTTTACTTTCGGTTGTTTTCCCCTGCCGGCTATTTACTGCAGTGGTGCTTACTACTTGATGCTACCACCAGCAATGCTCAAAAACCACGAGCACCAATTTTTCCGCATGTAAATGTACTTTAGGCATCCCATCTCACTGGTAATCTACAAACAGCCAAAATTGCAGAATTATTTGCATTGCCTAAAGGTCAAATCCCCCGTTACCATCTGCTTCAAGAACCAAATAGAGATTCAGAGAGACTTGAGTGCACCTATCACACACCAACTGCATGGCACAGGTATGCAGCACCTACACAGCTGCACAGACAGTCAATCAACTATGCCAATGGTGTGTGCCCAACTCCCCCAAGAAAGATCAGAGCTGGGGTTCAGTGCTCCTCCTGAGCTCAAGAGAGCGTCCTGGCATTTGCTGTCAAAATAACAAGTAACTGGCACCTGAAAATAGGAGTAAAAGGGGAAGTATAAATTTGTCTTTAAAAAAAATTAAGGTCGTGAGACTTAAATATTTTTTCCAACAAGTGACAATTTGCAGATTAGTAGTACAATGGTGCAGGTATTGAATCCCGTTAAGAATGGGATTTCAGGGCACCTCTTTTCTGCTTGTCTTCTGATAGAAATCAATGTGATATATACACATTGCACTAGCTGAATTGCGTCCTCCATTTTGTGAGCTAAATGGTCAGTAGCAAATACTTTCCTCATTGATTGCATCTTGTCTTCACTTTTTCATTTGTTAGAAAACAAGGGTAGTTGCATGTTCCAGCCCTGGAGAACATTATGCTGCCACAAAGATATAAGAACTGGGTATAAGCAGCCTGAATCTTCAGATATCTAGAGCCTTCTTTCTGGTCAAAGAAAGAGAAACAAGAAAAATAAGATTGAGCTGCATCATCTGCTGCGTGGTTCTTACAGTGATGTGAGATTATCTCTTCAGAACCCTATTTCTGTCAGCTTTATCTGAACTCTCCTATTATTTGCTTATACATTGGATTCTATGTACAGTGCTTGAGAATAAGTGCATGAAAAATGATTTAATGCGCAAGCATTATTAATAGTATCTGGAGGAGGTTGTTTTTGCCTTAAAGAGTAGTTAAATGTGTGTTGGATTCTTTGGGGAATTCTGATCTTAATCCAGCAAAGCATCTTAAGAGGTTGAAGCCTCTCATACGCTTAAAATTGAGCATATACCAAAATGTTTTGCCAGGCTGCAGCTTTTAATAGCTCCACATATGCTTATAATTAATGCTCTATGGCTATTTTTCATTATTGGATTTTTGTGAAAACTGCGGGAGACTTGACAGACCTGTCATAGTCTGCAGTCACTCAACAAAAACTAAGGAAGCCCATACAGTGACAGTTAAGACCATTTGAGTCTGGTAACAGCAGAAATACAAGCAGTAAAGGAGACAATTTTACGGTGCCTTCTTAACGAAACAACATATAGTCCTGGTGGTGATCAGAATAGCTAACTACAGGAGGAGAGTCACCTTGCTAAATAGCTGGATGATACCCAGAAGTAAAACTGCCAGGGCTTTAACTTACTTAGCTGCTGATCATTGAAGGGATTTGTCCTTTAAAGTGTTCTGCAAGTTTGACTTGGAAGTTCTACCAATAGATACCCTGAAATAGAAGCCCAGAGAGGACAAGTAGCATGAGCCCTTGCTTTCCTGAATGAGGAGGAGATGCCCAGGGCAGAGAGGCTGGCTCCCAGCCATCAGAAACTAATTTTTACCTTTCTCTTTTTTAAAATATTTCAATTATCTAAATGATAATAAAAAAGCTGACTGCTTTTTAAGCGTAAGAGCAATATGTGCCATGCCATCATGTGCAGAGAAGATACAATTTGCAGTGGCTGTATCGTAGTATGGTTTGGGTTGGAAGGGACCTCAAAGATCATTGAGTTCCAACCCCCCTGTCATGGGTAGGAACACCTCTCACTAGACCAGGTTGCTCAAAGCCCCATCCAGCCCAGCCTTGAACACTATGATTCTATCACTTCCAGGGATGGGACATCCACAACTTCTCCAGGGAACCCGTTCCAGTGCCTTAGCACCCTCATAGTAAAAATTTCTTCCTGCTATCTAATTTAAATCTACCCTCTTCCAGTTTGAAGCCATTTCCCCTCATCCCATCACTATACACCCTGGTAAAAGTACACACTCACTCTGCAGCTGGAAATGGGACTGCAAAACCATAGGAAACACCTGCCCTCCACTCAACCTAGCCAACCGGGGCAGGAACCAGAAAGATACGAAGCAAAAGGACTTGGGCAAAACTTTACAGAAGCCCTAACTATCAGTTGCCAGCATCCAGGCCACCACACCTTTGCTGCAGCAGTTAGCTGTGCTAAACGTGGTAAAACCAGTGTCAGCGTGTCTGTCACTGTTACACTATTTCCTCCAGATTCACAGCAGGTGCCTGTTTGCAGCCCTGAGGTGTAGCCACCTTCTGAGTCCCTTCAAGGTCTCGGGAAAAACCTTCTGCCAAATGAGACTCCTGCTTTACCGCTGCCCCACAGTTACCTTCCAGTGGCAGCACCAGCAGCTGGGCCAGGGCTGTGGCACAGGGCAGATACGTGGGGGCACACACCGAGACTGAATTTACCACCTTTGCTGCAAACAAGAGCCATGAAAACATGCTTGCACCTTCTATTTTGCACTGTACTCTGGGAACACCTATCTGTATGTTATATTTGTGCGTATATGCATCATGCTTTCAGTGTGGGCATATGGCTTAAAAATAAGCAATTCTATTCAAACCCGTTCCTTACACCAAAATTACTCTAGTTTGGTCCAGCTAAATTCCTCTCTGCCATTGATTCAGGAAGAGGGGTCACCAGAGATGGAAAACCAGTGGAAGCACATGGTAAGGAAAGGCTGGGAAGGGAAGGATTTTAAGGGCAAAGAGTTCTCAGACCCTATCTCTTGATCAGTATGGGGAGAGACATGACAAAGGCATGCAACAAAAATGTTATTACCTGCTTTCATTAGTAGCCCTCTAATGAGAAGGAAAGTGTAACTTCTAGTTCCTTCTAGGTGTAATTGAACCTGATCCTCAATATCAAAAGATCCACACAACATCCTGCACTGGGAGTCACCATGCTGCAACCAAAAAGGCAGGACAGTGGAACCGGGACAGCGTTAAAAGCAGAGGGGAAAGGGGGACCCATGGCCAGGAGAGAGGCATCAGGTCTGCTGGATGCTTCTGTGTCTGCTGAGTTCCTTCCATGGTGTGATCACAGGATCAATGAGATATTCTGGTTTCCTATAATTTAGGAGCAGGAAATGAAAGAAGTCTTATTACATACCTCCAAAGAGGAGCTCCTAGAAGGCAGTACTAACATCCTCAGGTAGGATTGCACAAACACACATTGCCCCCAAAATTACCACCTCATTGAGATCAAACTATATGATTTCATTAGCTGTATAACAACCTTAGTGAAGTCAGGTGTAAATTAGTTTCTGCTGTTGGCTTTACCTGTAGGACTGTATTCCTTACTCAGGAACTCTGATCCTCTGCAAACACAACTGACAAAAGATGCTGGCTCCAACACTACAACCCATCCCAAGAAACTATTTTGTTGGCCTAGTGCTTTGATTCCAGCCATTACTCGTGACAACTTACAGTGAGAGACAAGATTAGAGAAAATAATGAGTGTGTATACTTTTATCTTACACATCTGAGAAGAAATTAGTGTTTTACCGGTCAAATACACAATGAATGTCCAAATGCAATAAAACGTGCACATCTCATTTTATACCTTAATCCCCAAAGTCCACTCAAAAACCTAGATACACTCTGAGGTGCGGTACCCCCAGGGAAAATAGATACCTACTCAGTCTGCGGGGCTTAGTTCTCACAAGCACAAAGAGCGCCTTTCAGTTTGTAGAGCCAAAACAGAAGAAAAAACAGCACCAGGGTGGGATGTTAGTCATCTTCCAGTGAAGCAAGCTTATTTTCAAGTGCTCTAGCACATACAGACACTCGGGAATCAAAAAAAAAAAAAAAGTAGGAGTCAGAATAAACACAATCTCACTTAAAAACTAAACCAAAAACTTTGGATACATGGGGAAAAATATATTTAACAGAGAGAGAAACATTTAAGTTATGTGGTCACGCATAAACCCCTCCAAGGCTGTGTTTCATCTTTTAGTCCTCATAGGCCTTTTAGCAGGGCTCCAATCTCACATTAATATCAAATATAACAACTTTGTTGTTTTAAAAACAGCTTCTTAGTGCCAACCAGCTAGAGCTGTCCAGTTCTCTAAGGGAAAAGACATCTCAATAATCAGTCAACTCTGATCTCCCTCTTATTGACATGCAGAAAAAGAAACCCTTGCTTTTAATAACAGGACTTCCTTTCATGCAAAGATAGTGGAAGCTTTCAAAGGATAAATAATTCATCGTCTTCCAAGCTCTGAGAATAAATTTGTTCCTTTTCTGTTTTACTTTCCTTCAAGATATGACATCTTAGGAAAGCAGGGGGAAGGAGACTGCTCTTTGCTTCTAAGGATATAAACACGCTCAATGTTTCATTCCCCACTGCAACAAAACTATAAGATCAATAGACAAGCGCTGAAAAGCTTTTCCCACCAGGCAGAGACTCTGCCATCTAAATAGTCTCTCAAAAGATATAATCTCACAAGCAGCAACAACAAAGAAACATCCAACACATAGCTAGGGAGCATGGTCGGAATAATCTCACAAGAGGACAACTCCACAATAAGACATCAAATTAATTAAGCTTGATCATATCAGTGACTGCTGACCTATAGTTCTGTCTCCATTCTTTTAAATTTTATCTGAACTCCAAGGGAATACGGGAAAGTTGTTTTACTTATTGTGCCATTTTTTTGTAAACAACACCAACAAAAATATCTGTAAACCAGACTGAACAAAAAAATGCAACATACTCTATCTGGAAAACTGAGCTGCTTGTATATACGTCTAAAGCAGCAAAAAAACCTGAACAGAGCAATCACCATTTTTCAGCAGTGACCGATAACACCAGCAGGCTGAGCGTTTGTGCCCAAAACTCAGGGGGGCTGTTCTCATGCATGGGAGTTACTCAGTTCTCGGCCCAATTGCATTTGGCAATGGATCCAAAAATCAGCTTGGAGATGACTCTCGGGGCTCCTCTTTGGAGCATGACAGGAATCACCTTGTATTAGCTTTATTCATGAATCAAAAAAAGTAGATGCAAAAGCATAAATACTGCCATCTGGTCAGTTCAAAGCCAAATCCATCCCAGGAAAGCATTTCTTAAAAGGAAGGAGACAATCCCCAAGGATGGTGTGTGAGTAGGAACACCAGAACAAGTATTCCCATCCATCCTGCAGGATTATTCCCTTATACACATTTACTAATCTTTGTCTGGTCACAGTTTACATTTATTAAAGAATGGAGCTTTCAGTACTTACTTCTAAAAGCTCCCCCAGCATCATACAGACAGGTCATTGCCAGCAGCCACAGGATACTAAATGTAAACACCATTCTGTGACAGGGTAATATTTTCTAATGATAATTTTAAAACCATGTATCCCTCTTCAGGAGGCTGAAAGTGCGTTAATATGAATGATTTGCTGACCAAAGAGGGAATAACACCATTTGAAGCTTATAGCTGCCTAGTACAAAGTAATGTTGGGGTGGGTGAAGGGTAAAATCACTATATAGTGATAAGTCATTAAATTTATACCTCAGCACCGTGGATTAAATATTTCCAGCTATACTGACAAGAGAAACCATGAAAAAAAAAAATCTCCGCCAGACTTTTTTTATTTAATGACTGTTATTGTCAGCACTACTAATCCATTTAGGAGTCTACTAAAATGATTAAGGAAATGCAAGATAAGGCTTCCACAAATACAGTCCATCCTGTGAACCAGTTTGCTGTTTCAAGCTCAGGTCCATCTAACAGTGTGCTGCTACCCATGAAACTGCAGCTTTTACAAACCAGGCGTTATGAAAGAGGAAAAAGAAACAACAAAAAAAATTAAAACGGTTGATTGGAAATACTTTGCGCAGCAGCTACTATCATGCTGCTGAGAGGGGGTGAAAGATGAGGAAAGAGAGGAGGAAAGATCATTTACAGTGACAACACTTGTTGCTGTGGATGTCATTTTATCTGTAAGCTCTGGGAGCAGATATTCAGAGCCATTATTGAAATGGTATTGAAAATGCACTCAATGCTTCTCTTCACAGAAACTGCAGTTCCAAAATATGGAGATTTGCTAGTTCCAAGGAGTTATTTTCACCATTTGTGTGTACTTGGGTGGAGGAAGAAGATGCGGATGTCTTCCACTACTGTGCCCTGTTTATTCCTTGTCTCTGTTGGTTTTGCTCCCACCAGAGCAGCAAAGGTGAGGCAAGAACCCAGCAACACCGAGTTGGGCTCTTTGGCTCAGCACACCATACACATCATTGATCCGGTATCACGCTGGGCATTTTGCATCATCCACTTCAATAACCTCTACATATAGATATGAAAGACAGAGAAACAAACAAGAAGTCCAGTATTCCTATTTCAATCTTCACTTTATGCCCTGACACAAAAATAAACACTATCACCTGCCACATGTAGGGCAAACTTACATGAGAAAGAACATTTGGCCCATTTCAGTATCAACCATAAAGGAGAACTTGAAGAGCTGCTTTACAGCTGCTATGCACCACACTGGGAGGAAAAAGAGCTGGTGCAAACAGCACTACCCCAGCAAACGTTTTTCTGCCTCAGGACTGTTATACCCCAAGGAGAAAAGAGGCTCTCGGGGACAGAAACAGGCTGTGCGCCCGGTATACAATTGCTCCGGGGAGGGAGGGAAGGAGCCCAGGCTTTGGTCCTGTTAACCAGCTGGTAAAAATTTCATCTCTGCCAACTGTGCGCTGCTAGGACTAGTATACAACTAGCACCCAAGCTGACTACATTAAAATTAGGTCAGGTCATTCTATCCCTACAATACCCATTAAAACATAAGTGTACTCCCTGCCTAAAGGATACTGGGTTTTCAATGCTCCACTGTTACAGTCAAATAGCCTAAAGCCTATATATTTTACATACATACATATATGTATAAATTTCTTAGCCAGCACAAATTTTAAAGCAATTTGGGACATACATTTAATTAAAATCTAGAAGGGATTACTTCAAAGACATTAAGCTTTCCTACGACAAAGCAAGCTGGCATAATCCCCCTGGAATGCAGGTTACCCAGCGCAGTGCTGACCCTGCAGCCTTTGGGCTTCACTTTCCCCAGCACAGATTTAATGTACCTACTAATACACGAGGGTGCTGAAACTGGAACCTTAAACTCAGCTACACAACCAAACGAGCCACGCTGCTGCGCACCCAAGTTTTCCAGCACATTTTTCCAGGCCAAGCATCCTCTCTGTACTTTTGCCTGTGTATCTGTGTGTCAGTCAGAGATCTGGAGCCAGAAGATCAGCTGCCTCTTTTCTGTCAGAAAAAGCTGCCAGAGATGATGCAAGCTACAGGCAAAAATCCACCAAAGTTCATTCATTTTAGAAAAGAAGAATAAGACAGGCTGACAGAAGCACAGTTTTACCATACCCTTGCCATGTAGAAGACGTGCCATTATAAGCCAAACACTGTTACAGATCTGACCCGAGCAGAGAAGTGGAGCAATTCATGAGAAATTAATTTCACCAGATGACTGGAAAGACCTTTCGTTTCCCAAAGCGAGCATGCTTTGTTAGGTCAGCAGGGTTCGGCTAATTAGAGCAGTTTCCTGCTCTTCCAGAATTGAATATATCAAACAAAACTGGCTAGAAGAAGTAGTTTTCACACAGATATTAGTTTCAGCCTCTCAACATAAATTTGTCCCACATTCAAATGGCTCTCAAAAAAACTGGGAAAACTTGGAACATTGGTAATAAAGTCTGCAAAGGTCAGTCCTAGAAACTCTGTATGTGCTGACTGTTTGCACACAGGGGCTTTAGCAGCTCCTAGTTCAGTGCATTTTTCAAGATTTTGGATGTCCAACAGCTCAGTTAGCATCCCAGACAAATGGCCACTGTCATTTGTGCAGTGAGTGTGACGCATTCCGGACATACACTGTGTGCACTGCAGAGTCCGGCTGCACAGTCACCAAAAGACCTGCAGTTCCTACAGAGTTATCGCTTCAGCTCCTTCCACAAGTGCGACACTTGCAGGGTACATTTGGCCTACTGACACAAGGATTTCATTGCACGTGAACCCAAGTTCTCGTCCAGAGTTTCTCAAAATAAAATATGGAAACTTCCTGTGCAATTCACAGGTCATACAGCTGTACGGTCCCTTACCTCTCCCTAACTCCCACCCCTCCCCTCCTGTCCCAGTTCGGATTGCCCCAGCCCAGCTCACACTGTTAGTGAGTAGCCATGCTTTTACCATCCCTGAAAAGATGTTCTCCTGGATTAGCACTTTCATATCATGGGGTGCCTCCAGTTCCCAAAGGAGGAAAGTCTTCATCTTCTTTCTCTCTGTTGGGGACTTTATTCGAGTTTTGCACAAGTAAGACAGGGTGCTTTCTATCAAAAAGTAAGGCAGAAAAGTCTGCAGTATATCAGATTCCATAGTCTCAGTTTCAAAAATCGATAATGCAATTGCCTTCACACCTTGCACAGGCTTTTTCCAATGTTGAACAGTTCTATTCTTATATTATCCACTGATGACTCTTTCTCCTGTTTGACACTGTACTGCTTTTTGAGATTCACAGTTTCTCTCCTGAGCTGCTTTTGCCCCTGCCTCCAGCACACGACTATTGGAGCAAACGGGCTACAACAGCACAGGGTATCTGGGTTCCAGCAATGCATCAGCTCTCCTCAGACCCTTCCCCACTTAAAAACCCTTTCAAGGATTAAAAACTCCCCACTTAAAAATCCTTTCAAGTTGTTGTCTGAAGAAGAAAAAGTCTGTTCAGGTTAAGTGTTTAAGTGTTTTACTCTCAAAAGGCACTCAGGGTCCAGAGGTCAGTGGAGAAAGTCAGTCCACATCTCACCCACATTTCTAAATAAATGAGCCTTTTGTCTTTCATTAATGTAACAAGTTTGAATTCCTCATTCATACGCTTACATTTTATCAGTGGGAATGAGAATCTAGAGCAAGTTTAAGACATTGGGTTTTGCTACACAGGATTAAACAAGCAAACACATACAAGAAAGGGATTTCTCCGGAGAGTTGTAGCCAGGGCTAACGGGACTCCAGAAGGTATTTACACACTATGGTTTTTCTGGATGTGAACCTGGGCTATATCCAAATCCAGCTGAAGACGGCCTGTCCTGCCAAAAGACCCTGGGCAGTCTTACACTGATAACTTAACTGTTTCCAAGACCAAGTCAGATCTGGAAAATAATTGATTCCTTGTGTGCTAGAATAATTAAGTAAGAAGAACCAAGGTCTTTCTGAACAGCCTGGAGGGACTTGGAGCCCTTTCCTTGAAACTGCATTAAAAATAGTTCTGAAAACATTTAGACAAGAAAGAAGTCTAGAGCTTTTCTTGCAAATAATCTATAGGAGCCAGTTATTGTTTGCCTTTGATCTAATCAGTTGGCCAACAAATAGCAAGAGTTTGGACTAACTTTAATAGATTTATAGTGAATTATTTTTTCATTATTCTCAGACTTATTGTTCTTTTACTGTAAATTATCTGCTCTCATGTTTCATAAAAATTTCACTGGAACAAAAGAGCAAAACTAAACCCATTATATGAAGCTTAACTAGCTCTTATACAGATCTTTTAGCATTTAAATTCAGTTAGCTTGTAGGGTGCACAAGCAGATCTAAAAATAAACATGTTTCAGAATCTGTCTTCATGTTCAGACCAATCTTTCAACCCCAGTGAAAATTCTGGATGTATGAGAAACTTGCACTTGGTTCCCCCATGTATATTCTTTACAAGGATCTGTAATTAAAGAGGGAGGGAAGCAGCTTTACATTCTTACCTTTGAAACATGCCATTAGAATGTTTAAAGGAGAAGAGAGAGAATCCATGCCCTCAAGCAAAAAATACAAACAAGACAAGGGTTATTTAATGGCTGGGGGTTTATTTCAGTTTCCTTTTAAAAGAGGAATTTTGCATTGTGGTGGTTGTGTGGACAGCAACACCTGGTCTTTATACATTACTGCTGGCTCTAGGCTGGTTTCCAAAATACACCTCAGCTGGGTAAAAAGTGCACACCTGATTTATAGGCTGTAAATGTGGCTAGAAAATGGGCAGCTTGGTTTTAATGATGTTCCTAACAGCAGAAGGTAAGAGTCACCAGCTAACCACTGACATACTTGCGTAAAATACAACAATGACTTGTTGTACAACCCACAAAAAGCCCAAGGATATTTCAAAGAGTCTAATTTGCCCCAGAAAGGACAAGGTAGCACACTGACCAGAGGATCAGCACAACTTCAGCACTCCTGCACACCGTGATGTCTGCCTGCTCAGGCATTGCACCCACTGCAGACCCACACCTCTAAAGAAAGATCTTGCAGCCACCAAGTTCATTGACTTTAGACACGGCTGCTCCAAAAAGATTGCATTTTGGGGTGTCTCCTATGGTGTACAATACCAGGAAAAAGCTTGTACATCATATGGATTTTTTTTCTTCCAAATATGACTCCTGTAGCTTCACCCAAGTCCTTAATATAATTAACCTAGACAGGACCATACACGCAACAGCACAGGGCATTACTAGCACTGTAAAGTCCAAGTGCTTAATATTTAAAGCATCAAAAGATAATTAAAAAAACCAAACAAACTGTCTAAATAACTCGATCCATGCCAGTTTAGTAGACTGATTCTGTACTTTCCCCTGGGGAATATTACTGGAAACAAGAAGTGTTTCAGCAATCTATTTTTCTGAATTCTTTGCCTCATTCGCAACACACATGGAAACAGTAAAGGTATGTCCTGCTGACACCCGGCCCTCCAAAGGGACAAATTCCTACACTTCCTCTCTGGCTGGTCCAGTGCTGCCACACTCCCTCCGGATTTCTCAACACCCCAGAGAATCAGCATTCCTACCAGCATTAGGCTTTCAAACCTATAGCTCTGATATAAGTGAGTTTATTACTCTGGCAGCTGAAGGTGAGGATATCAAAGGAGGCCTCTAAGATTAAGTTTTCATCAGAATTCAGGCAGAAGGAGCATGATTGTGAAGATTAGGTTTCTCCAGGAATTGCAATACCGGTATTTTTTTAAAAAAAATAAAGATGTATTTTTTCCAAGTTTTAATGTTTTAATAAGCAAATTTTTTCAATGGAAGCATTTTCAAAAGGCTAGGGGAACAAATGGAACTGAACAAGGAGAAGCAATAAGAAAATTACATAGAAGAAAAAAAGATTATTAAAAAATAGTCAATTAATAGTTGCACTAACATTTTTAGATGCTGGCTTCCAGATCTTTCCCCAAAGCAGATTTGAACCTGAATAAAACTTGTACAGCTTCATATTTGGAGCTGTCTCAACACAAAGGAAAAGATCAGGTGACAAAGATATACTGATCTATTTACATGGATTCAAAGCACTCTGGGATGGTACCAATGAAGGTACCCTGAGGATTGACCCACACTCAGAATAAATGTGGAACATCAACAGGAAATATAAATATATAGGATCCTTACATTGTTTTGCACAATGGTGGAATTCAGTCTTTCAAAGATGCAATTTTTTTTTTTAAGTAAGTAGATTTCCTCAAATCTTTAGAGATTCCTGGGTATATCACAAGCTCAGCTGATTAGTTGCAACTTGTATAAATGCCTTCTTTCTAACGTCTGATGGCAGATCTTGTAAATTGAATAAACATTTCAAAGACAGCAAAAGCGGCATGTTTATTTTTCTATTAGAGAAGCATCTACTGACTACGATGGGGACTTTGTGTACTGCACAGCACAAACCACATTACATTAGAAAACACAGCTTTATGGCAATTACTAGCATGTGAGTTGCTTCTTAATATGGAAAACACAGAAAGACTTACTTTAACTGAAGCTGGAATTGCTCGCCCAAAATCTTTCAGTTTATGAACAATTGCAGCAGCATAGACTTGGCTAGCATACAGGTTTCTAAACAAGGTGTTAATACATGTATTGAGATTGCATTATGATTGATTATTAGTTCATTTCCTATGTGACTGAATCAATATTCAAAGTCTAAACTTTAAGCACCTTGTTAATTATGCAAGAAGATGAATGATCTTATAGGTTAGCTCTGTCAAAACCAGTTGCACCATCTGTCAGAGATTAATTAGGAAAAGATTTATAAGCACAAATGAATTTGTCACTTTCCCTAAAGAAAAATGACTTGGCTGATTAAAATTATTTTCTAATGAATATAAATAATAAATATTACTGTAACCTCTTGAACTAGAGATGAAACTTCAATTTAAAATAAGGGAAGAGACAGAAGTCTGATTTCAGAGTTGTGGTCAATTTTCATGTATGCCACATCAGGAAAATGTACTAAAGAAGATTCTTCTTGAAACTGTTTAACTTGCCTTGTATTTTCTTAGTTTAGTCTACGATTCTTCCAGGTTCCAGGTCCTTTTTACAAGGTTCTTTCTAAGTACTCAGACAATTTCTGCAGTTACTGATCAGTGAATAGATATTTGCATGCATCCAGAAATAAAATGACTGTTAGCTTTTAAAAAAGAAAACCGTTCAGACAGAGTGCTAAACATGAAATTTTGCCTGGACTCAAAAAATGTAAGTACCATTCAGAAACCAAGGATGGACATTTGCACTGAAGTACATGTTAAGATAATCAGGTTGTTCTTTCTAAAACAGGATTGGAAATCTTGCTTTATCTTTTTTGATATAGTTAATTAATTATTACTTGAAATTTGTATTGCATTAGCCTCTAGCAGATTTGTCTGCACTTACACAGAACTTTTTAGATTCAGTTCGGCTATAAAGGCTTTTCTAACAACCACATGAAAAATCTTAAATTATGTTCTCAATTTCATACAAACTCATCTTCCAACTTCTAATTTTCCACCGGCTTAATCTTAGGGCCTTTGCTTTACAGAATAAGGCATTCTGAAATCTTATGTTCCACACTGCTTTAAAGACCTGACAAAAAAACACCACCTCCATCCTGTTTGTGTTCCATTTTCTTCTGAAATTGCAGTTCCAGTTGTATATTGTGCTGAATGCCTGCTAGGGCAACAGCTTGGGAGGCGCATCAACACTGACTGCTCCAGGTGCTTCGAGGAGTTGAACTACAAGTAGGTAATAAACATGACTAGGAATGGATACTGCAGAAGAAGTGTTGATAAAGCCATCATACCTGACTCCTGCTGCAGACCTAAGCATCAAACATGGACACGTACCCAAACCCTGGCAGCCTGAAGGAGCATCGGGGTTACTCTTGGAGCAGTGACATCATTTCTTTACAAGTATTGGAAAAAAAAAAAAAACCCACCAAGAAAAATATTTAAGTTGCCTTTTCTAAACTAACTATTGGCTTTTCATGGTCTGCTTCACTTTGTTGCATCTTCTGGACAGCAGTACTGACACACTGCAAATAGTTATGTTTAATGACAGTGCTGTAAGATCTGCCGCACGGCTCTGCAACGCGCAAACTGCCTTTCAACACTGTCCTCTTTAATTAGCACTGCTGCTGCTGTTCAGCAGTCGCAGGATGAGTGGTATCAACAGAAGAAGCAGGGGCAATGTTTCTGTTGAGTTAATTGAAAATGTCTCACAGCTACTGTGGAATAACTTTTACAAAACACTTAAAGATCTTTCAACATGAATTTTTCTTTAATCCCCATCTATAGGCTCACTTAAACAATTCACCTCCACCAGCTCTTATACAATGTACAGCAAATTTGGGCTGCAGCAACAAGAGGTCTCTGATACTAATTTTCAAACGACTAGAATTTGGCCATAAGGAAAAGTGAAAACAAGGAGCTCTCTGTACACACAAACACACACAGTAGGATGGTCAGAAAGCACAAGAGCCAGAGGTAGCTCAAGTGGGAAGAATAGAAATAAATTAATGTAAGAAGGGAGACAAACACAAAGCTCTTTTGTGGGAAGGGAAAGGAAAGGAGTTTGGTTTGGTCATGTAATAATGAATTTTTTATGTGCTCTGAGGCAAATGTTAATGGTGAAACCTGTAACAGGCAACTCCGGCCAGCTGAGGCAGTATGGAAGAGAAGATGTGATCCTTTCTTCTCATCCTCAGAAGACCCACACTGCTCTCAGCCTCAGTGACCATTTACAATAGTATTGATAATAACGTATAAATTATCATCCTGTCGGCAACATTGCCAGCACTCAAGTTAACAAAAGCCCAAACAACATGAGGACCCTAAGTGATATTAGCAAAAATATGTTCGCTCTCTCTTGCAAAGAGGTATGTTCAATACTGCTCTTGATCTGGGGGGCAGACTTAGAGAACACTGTGCATTAGCAAGCATGAGAACAGATGGGCAAGAAAAGAAAAATTAGAAACAGGGCCCCTGTCCCTGTCCCCTTCATGCAAACGAGAATTTGCTCTTTTCCTTCTGACCATTTATTTTATGTAGCAATCTGCTCTATTATCATTTTAATAATTATCAACCAACACTATTTTTTTCCCCCTTGAGAAGCAAAATTAATGAAGTCTGGCTCCTGATTCATCTGTATCCTCTGACCCTCGACACTCTGTTTGCTTCTATTTCCACACTCTTTCCAGCTCTTTCCTGACATTTCCACCAGACTGAGACCAGTCTGAAGCTGCCTGTGGACTGGTCAGGCTATGAATTATCTCTTTCTCAGAAGCGGCACTAACATACCTCTCTCCACTCTTCCCCATTGCAAATTTTGAAATCAAACCAAAAAAAAACCCAAATTTACTCTTTTCTAATTAGGTTGCAATTGGCCCCCATTCAGAATTTATAAGGGGAATAGAGGAATCTTACACAAGAGCTCCACCATCATATAAAGTCTTATTTCCCACGGAAACCTGCCTAAAAATACTTAAATATAACATGTCAGATTCATATACCAATGTGGACATCATCTGTTATTTCTCAACAAAAGCAAGGCTAGATGATGAAAAGTGAATCTGATCAAAATATAAAGGGCATACACATGTTCAGCATCAGTGATATTAAATCAAGGATTAATCCAAAGAGAACAACAGCAAGATCAACATTGGGGGGGGGAATAATCTAGAGACCAGAGTACAAAGTTTATTTTCTGCTTTCAAATTTAACTTGAAAAACTTCAGCAAAAAGTCATACCAGACAGTACATTAGAGTTAACAGAAATCATCTGGATTTCTCTGACACTAACCACAACTCAAGATCTGGTTTAAATGGTTCATCAACAATAACTTGGATGAGCAGCACAGGTAAGTGCAAATCCTAGCAGCAGGATAGCAAGAAGGTCATCAGTAACTTTTGTACTTGAGGTTTTAAAAACTGATAAGTCTGATTCTTCAGACGGGTTCCCAGTGGCCGGTAAGATGTAAAGTTTAACATACAGCTAATTAAAATGTATACCAGCCTTGAACTATCTTGATAATCCATTGGGGAAAAAAAAAAAAATCTGGGTTTTTGCAGAAAACATAACAAGCTTAGTTCAAGAATCAACCCAAAGAAATCTTTTACACAGTCCTCATTTTTCCTATCCTACCTAAAAAAAATTTGTCCAAGACTTAAAAATATTTTAGGTATTACTAGCTTTGTTTATAGTTTAGCATCACGTATACAGATTTAGCTTTACATTTCTGAAGGTGGTAACTTAAGAGGACTATTTACTTGAATAAAGCTAAGCACAACCATTAAAAAAAAAACTTTCATGCTTTGTGACTTATGCTATATGCTGCTCTGGAAGATGTTAAAAGTCTTTGTCTTTTGTGTTAATCCTTAATTACAAGCCTCTGCCTTTATTTGTGTATCTACTAGCAATGCACATTTATAGGAGGAGTCTAGTGCACTTTCCCTGCCCTCTGAGACCAGCTTAGGCACGTAGCGCAGAATGAGAATAGCACCACTGTAGACTTGAACATTTTCTTATTAAAACCTCATTCTCCTCCGCCGTAGCTAGGACTTCTCTTTGGTACCACCAGTAATCTATCATAAAAATCCAAGATACATGTGTTTCTTCTGAAAGTGATTACCGATATGCACTCGGCTTCCAGCTTTACCCCCACCATAAACTCCAGAACTCTCCTTAGAAGAGCTCCAACAGCCACACTCCCTTTTTAAAATACAGGCAGTCCTAAACTACAGGCCCATGCAGTAATCTCAGATGAAGGTGTTGCTACAAATGTATTACTGCTAGGTGGAATTCCACCTTCTTCCTGGCAAGTCATCAAAATGCATTCACTCCACTACAACCATTATAAACACCAGTGGGCCAAACAGCAACAGAAGAGTTTTCTCAAGACATTTTTCTAAATAAAACCCAGAAAAAAACCAAAAAACCAAAAAAAACTAAAGACCAAATCCCATGCTGCATAATGAGAAACAAAATTCAAAAATGTTTTAAAAAAAATCTCACGTGTACTCTGAAGTCCAGATAATGATCATAACTAATTCAAAATATGTCTTCCAAAAAAACAGGTAGAGCTGTGTTACCAACTGGTAATGAGGGCAGGAAAAGGATACAATCTGCAGGAGTCTTGTAGGACCACATATATACATTATATCTTTACCACCAGTAAAATTTGCAGCAGTTGCCAGTCCAGTGCAAGCCATGCACGTGCAGAGGGCTAACTGCTGGAAGACCTTGACAGCCACATGGCAAGCAGGGCACTTCTGATTCTGCCCTAGTGCACAACTTCAGCTTCAGTTTGACCACGAGAAAGACAGTTTGAAGTGTACCAGCGGTGTGCTCAAGCGCCCACCAAAACACAAATTCAGACCAAAAAGAGCACTCAATCGGTAAAGTGAGCAACACTCAGTGAAACCTAGATAATTAAGCAAAAAAAAAAAAAATCCTGCTAAAATCTTGGACTCTGTTGAAAATGGGCAGGACTGCCAATTGCTTCTAAAATCAGTTAGGTTATAGAATAAACCAACCCAAAAATTAACCAAAGAATTCAGAACAGAACTGTGTATCCATGGACTTGCTGTTGTATGAGAAAGAAGCTACTCCCCAAGCAGAGACAGAAAATACCCTAAATGTAAAAGATTAACAGCCCTTGTTGTTCTGGTTTGGGTTTTTTTTTTTCTGCTGTCTTTCTAGCTTATGGGACCACATTTTCATTTTCTCCAGTGCTGCATGGTTCAAATTTACCACCTGATGGGACCCCATGGAAAGAAACGGAAAAAATTATTTCATCTGCTTTGTGAGAGGGGAAAAAAAAAATTCCAAGTTTCTGCCCTTTCAGAAAAGCATTATCTTCTCTTCAACATCATCTGTTTGTAAAGACTCCTTTGAGAAACCTAAAAGCTTATGAAGTCCTTCAAGAAACAAAACAGTGACTACTTTGCTGGAATTGAGAGGCCTGACTTCAAGAAAGGTAGGTATTTTGAAGCTGACCTGAAGGCATTTATTCTTCTCACAAATATATATTTCTCTTTTTCATTCTGTTCTACTGCTTCTAATTTAATGGAGAAAATTAAGCAGTAATTTCAGCCAGGTCCTGCTGTTCTATTCAAATCTATTTTCATCAGATTATCACTTCCAGCAGTGATAAAAATATTAATGATTTTTTCAAAGGGAGTGTTGTATTTAAATATTTCAAAACTATTGGTTTGTTTGTGTCAATGAGAAGGAAACATATTGACTGGAAGCTGCAGCTAATGCTGCCTTTTATAAATCTCCTGTCAGGTAAAGAATGGCTCTCCATAGATTCCAATATGATGTAGAGCTCTAAAGCAAACACTCCTATTGCCAAGAGGCTCAAAGAGAACTGCCACCGCAATATCGTGGGCTGAATAGTGGGATTTTAGTTTATCTTCCCCGCCATAGAAGCTGAGCAAAAGGAGGAGATGGCTCAGAATGCTTCAAGGAGAAAGTTGATTCATTTACTGAAATGCCAAAACCTCTAGATAAGCAAAACCGCTACGCTGAAGTTTACAGGCAATTTCATTAGATGACAGCACAGAGGAGACAATGCATTTGAAGCCTGCTTTTACTGGCAATCGGACTCTTACTTCAGCGCAGAATTGCACAGACATACGCACATGTTGCATGGGAATGTACAAGTTGTACAGCATTCTGGCTTCAGTGTCTGTGAAGTCTACAAGTATCCTTTCAGTTAACCAGTGCAAAAACAACATAAGGACCACAGCTACAACAGAAAACATAAACGTAAGGAAAAGGAATGCTTAGATTATGCTTACGTATCTAACTGCATAATAAATCAGCAACACATGACAATTTACCTAATTTAAGCTCTTATTATGATTTGTTCAGACTAACTTCTGTGAGGTTTAGCCCTATTTCCACAAGTTCAGCAAGCACTTCAGGAACTACACATCACAGTATACTTCTCAATTTTTTTCAAATATTCTGACTTTCTGGGGCACCAAGTCTTTCAAGAACGAGCAGAAACAGGTTAGAGAAAGTGCTGCCCTATGCCCCAAAACCACCTCATTGCTTACAAAAAGATGTTTTTATAGGGTTTATGCAACCACGGAGACTGCAATAGTTTGGGGTTTTGGCATCACTCGCAAGATACAATACTTCTGAGGTGCCCTGGCCACGTATATTCTGCGAGACGTAGTGCTGGAAAAAACTGCTCATCTCCCATGGCTTAAATCAAACCAGGATTGAAGGAGTTTATTGATTTATTAAATGACATGTAATTAACCAGCAATTAGTGAACTATACATTCAGGATCAGTATCAGCAACGCAGAGGACAAACCACAGCACTGGACTATTTCAAAACCTTAATAAGCACAAGCAAGTTTCTAGCTACCCTTCTACAGCTGAATCCTAACAAGTCCCTGCCCCACAAGCTAAATCCTAACAATGTGCAGAGATGTACAGGTGCACTCTTGCTCTGGCGAGCATTGCTCCCCCTCCCACGGGGACCCCCAGCCTCGCCTGTCCCACGCTGCTCCCCACAGCAGAGACAACTTTAGGTTTTCTTGCCACACACAGTGGGTACACACCCACATGCCCCATCCCAACAGCTGCTGCCATCCAGGCTGTTTTGCCCAGGATGAGCCACACGAGGTACCCATGCTACTTTCTCCACATTTCATGGGTTGAAGGCTTCAAGTTTTAAAGTTCTAACCTTTAAAGGTTGTCTCCTCGGATTTCAAACCAGCAAAGCCTCCTTCTCCATACGCAAGCAGGTGCTGCAAACCGGGGATCCCCGGTGCCCCTAAACATGCAGGCTCCAGTCAGTGCTTCCTGTGGGAGAAACACTTCCAGATCATCTCCACCAAACACTTCCCCCCGTGTCTAAAATAGCCAGGTTCACAAAGCAGTATTTTTGGCATCCAGTAACATGAGTCTTCTCCAGACATCTATTTTCATAAAATTCACAAGAACAGTCTTAGTTTGCGATTGCAACTGTGCAGACAGGGAGGGCTGAAATTGGTCATGGAGCTCAGCTGTGACAAATACACACATGTGCCCACGCAGTACGACAACGCTGGGTTGGTTCCTGAGCAAAATGTCTAAATACTAGAGGAAACAGAGCGTCTTGAGACTCTAAAGGCTCTTGGTCAGGAAGGACATCTCTTTTGTAATAAGGAAGAACATTGCAGCAAGAGTTACACCCCAGGTCTCCTCCCCACTGACCATGCAGTGGAGCACCATCTCCCAAGGACCCATCACAGAGACACCGTAGAGACCTAAAGCTTGCAGCTGGGCTCTGATACAAGTGTTAATACCAGGCACCTTTTAAGAGATACCTGCTTATCATTTCGCAAAGCAAACAGTAAATAGGATTTGGAAAAACCTTGCAATCACTTTTAAAACCACCAGTCACTAAATCTGCAGTTGTTCTCTGTGCAGATTTCTTCATGCTGTTGCTCTTACTCATACAAGCACCTGCAAAACTACTGCAAATACACATATCCCCTGCACATACTAGTTATTATGAAAAACCCTGCAATCTAATAAGATTTTTTTTTTTTATGGAGTTTATTCACAGTGAACTAATGGATTCGACAAACGAAATCCTGTTCATAGCTCTCCAGGAGCAATTGTTTTGATTACAAATTAAAGTAATTTCATCACTTTCTATTCCCCGAGTTCCTTTCCTATGCAAATCTTCAAAGCACATTTTTTAAACACATTTTACCACTCTGGTGAATGTTTCTATTTCCTGTGCCAAAACCCCACAGGAAGAAAAGGAATAATAATTAAAATATATACTTGTCTGAATTTTTAATTAATAACATGCTCTGTTTGTTCCTTTTGTTTTATTGATAAATACTTCAAGTATATTCGTTAAAAGGTTCGACGAATTTTGTAACAGATATATTACACACATCTGCTGATCCCTGAGGATATACCTCCTACCAGCCATGCAGCATCCTGATCTCTGCTTTATGTGCCACCAACCATCTTGTTTGCTGCAGAGCGGGCTGACATGGAGAGAGGACTGATGTCCAATTTAAGTTGCAAAAAGTCAGAAATCCCTGGGAACTAAGGAGTTTCCTTCCAGCAAATCTCTATACCATCTGAGCTCAAAGTATAACATAGCAAAACAGACCCAGAAATCAAACAAGGCTTAGGTTTTAAAGAAGCATCACGTTTTAAAAAGGGCACGCCACTCAAGTAATAAGCTGGTTTCGGGTTCAATTTTTCAGAAGAATATCTGCTCAGCTGCTGGACACTTTCTGAAGAAGATTAAAATAAACCTTCATCCCCTGCTACAGGCTCTGGTTACCAGTTTCTGATTTATTATCCATTTATTTGGAGCAGAGGAATTGCCTCTAGTCCTCTTATTCTCATCCCAGCCACCCACCCTCTCTATATATGTGGATCACAGAAACGGCTCCATGTTCTTTCAGAAGGGGCAATGTTTTTAACCTTGATGGGTTTAAGTGACAGGAGGGAAGCACTGCTGCAGCAGAGAACAGTTTCTTGCCTTTATTGCTTTCCAGGACTGTAAATCTACCAACGTCTAACCTAGTTTCCCCAACTTCTGGTTCACAAAAACCTCGTATTTGGTTTCAGAACACACTTTGACCTGGGGCAAAAAGAAACACACGCTACTCCAGACAAACAGCCCTACTTATTATCTAAACAAGCAAAAATTTGGTTTTCAATTAAATTTCATTTTGTATGGGCAGAGCTGTACACCACAATATCACCTGCACTATAACAAAATAACAACAGTGCAAAAACATTTAGTTCTTCGAGGTGGAGTAAATAACAGTAAAATATTTCAATTGAGGGGTTTTAGAAGTAGAAAATAAGCATAATAAAATAGAAGTCTCTAAAAGCCTGCAGCCCTAAAAGACCAGTGTAGTTCAGTGTAGCCCTGTGGCCTGAGTTGTAGGAGAGCAGCTCTCTGACAGATGGCATCAGCAGTAGAGAGAAACAGGAAGGGAAGAGAGCTTGTCCTGTGCATTTGTTGTCTACCTTTGTAGATGCATCAATGCATTTCAGCTTGCATTCCTTGTTACACAGCACAAGAACAGAAACATTCTTAATTTCCCTGAAGCGAGGCACCTTCCTGAGGACAAGTTGCTCCCAACAGCCTTGCAATAGCGTATACATCACAAGAGGAGAAATTGAAAGTATGCAGAGAGACAGGAACTTCTGGTAGCCTCAACTATCCATCAAGTGTCCTCTCTCCCCATCCCCATCTTAGTGGCATAAGGGAAGCAGGGAAGCTGGCACCGTGATCAGGAGTGGGTGGTGGTCAAGTTCAGGATTCCCAACAGAGCTGCAGAAGACAGCAATGGAGCTGAGCGTGTCAGTGTGAGGATCTCTCTTTTCAACTGCATGGGCAGCTGAAAGAAAAGAGCTGGAAGAGCAGCACCATCAGACTACAGCGTTTTAAGTTTCACTCCTGGCTTGGAGGCAGCAGGGTATTAAGGGCACAGAGGCCATCTCACCATTGGAGGCACCAACGCAACGCAACCGAGCACTGAAGCATCCTTCACAGCAGCCAAGCAAAAGTCACCCGAAGCATCTGGAGGCGGGCTTGCCAGGTGCATCTGGGATTTCACTATCAACTGGCAATAAGCAGCAAGTGAAGCTAATCAAAAAAGTGGGAAAGTGGTATGTCAAAAGGCACAACAGAACCTTATCTGCATGGGATAATGCAGGCATCATGCTGTGACCAAATTAATGATCTGTGTCCATTCATAGTCCAGGAGTGAATTCCCATCTCCCTGGAAAATGCCATGTCAGCATACCCAAAGCACACACAAGCTTCTAGACACCTGACCCAGAGCAACCCCAGAGATCAGTGAGAGAGAGAAGGTGTTACTTGCTGTTGCCAATATAGCATTGCTTTATTGCTGTTAATTCTACGTGCCTTTCCCTCTGTAAGAACATTTTGTATGACTTCCTATAGCATCATTGCTCACGAGAAAAGAGTATTTGCTTAGAGTTTTAGGGGATTAACTGCATGAACAAAGTCTTCGGGTAGACACCAATTGGAGGAGCTTCAAGAGAAATCCTGGATGCATCCAAACCTTACTGTTGCTTCCAACACCATCATCTGATGGGAAATTTACTAGCATGACAGACTGCTTATTGTCCCAGCAATCTGAATTTGTACTGAGAATAATACTTCTCCTTATACTTGAATGTATGTGCTTTATATTTTCACTTGTGTCCACTGTAAAAAATTTAGATACTAGTTGCCAGTAGCTGGTCAATATCTCACTTGAGGAAATGCTGTATTCATTCGTAAAATAATTTTTCCTTCCATATAGGACTGAGATACCGAGAAAAACTGCAATATGTTGAAGTAATACACTAAGTCCTGTAATGAAGTACATTTTTCGAAACCTTAAGTCACATACTATCAAGCATTGCCATTTAGCTAAAGATGCCATTTCTCAGGAAGTTAGATACAATGCAATCAATAAGATCACTGCAGCAATATTATCCCTTGTGCTGATGAAATGAGAAAGTTTGTTTTAAAGGTAAGTTGTAAACAGAAAACCAATTATTAAGCAGAGAAACCAAATTTTGCCTTGTTGCACTGATATAACCCTGCAGCCATCAACATATAGTGCAAGCTTGATGAATGAACAATGCCATACAAGGCAAGATGCAATAAATATTTCTAATACAGTGTCACAGAAACTGAATTGCTTCACTCCCCTCTTGTTTCTGACTCACAAACTGCCAGCAAATCTCTAGATCGCTTCAGTCTAAGTTATGAAAGCAGCCAAGGAACCAATAAAACCCTGCATACAGCACAACTGATGTTTCATGAGATGGTGGTGGATAGCATCCAAAGTTTAAGTCCTTCATCAGAAAAGTGGTCAGGAAGGGGAAAAACAGTTTAAGTCAAGTGTGATCAGCTGGGAGGCACAACCATAGGATAACATGCCAGTAGATGAATATCCAGAAACACAAACCAACAACAAAAATCAGCTCTTGTCAGCAGAGAGGTGCAAGGTGTGCCATAACAGAGGTGTAACCACACAAAGTGTTTCAAACCATCTCCTGTGCATCCCTCAGCCTGACACAACAGCGACTTCAACAGCACTCTTTTCCCCTACTGCTTATAGTGGCCAGCACAATCACCACAGCGGGCTTAGCCAGTTTAGTCCTGGGAATCAACAGTAGAGCATTTTCCATAATAGAGTTCTGTATTAAGAACTTGGCTTGAAACAACTCTATGACCAGTTAATTATTAATTGCTACATAATCCCATATTTTGAAATGCAGGTTGCAAAGCTGCACAAATAAGTTATTACAAGAGAACACTGTGTGTTATTGCTACCTGAAAACAAGAGTTGTAGGGCACCATCATATATCATCAAGGGGAAGGAGCTGCAGCACGAGGACCAGACCAAGTGGCCGGACAGCCCACAGGAAAGTGTATAAGCAGCATCCTTAGGAAAACAAGAGAGTAAGCTAGGCTCTCCAGGCAGCCTGCTAAAGCAAAGCAACATCACCTGCAACGAATTACACATCTGAAAATGCTGCACACTATTAAACATCTGCCTGACAGATACCCCGCAGTCTGACCAAAGTCCATGGGAAGTTTTCTGTGACTTCAGTACAATCTGCCTCTAACTCTCACTTGGTTTAAAAGGATCATTTTTGTCCTTTTAATGCAATCTAGGAATAGACTTAGAGCAGAAGGAACAAGGTCTTATTTAAAGCTTGAGTAAAAACACAAGAAAACTAGTTGCTCGAGGGGGAAGACATCTACTCAAGAAGGGAAGAGACATGGAAACAGAGAACCACACAGCATTTTTATATAGCTCTTACAAACCAGACCTTGATCCCATTTCAAAGCTTCTAGACTCTTCTGGAATTTGAGTGAATAAACAATTACAACAACTGCCAAAGCCTTCAATAAATCACAGCACTCCATCAATCCTAACGAGTGTAGTCCATCAGTTAAAACTGACATGAGACATACAAAAAGCACAAGGATAAACCATCGCTCCAAGAAATAAATTTTAATCCCTCTTCCTATTCAAACAGGGGGCAGGAAGGTTAGGTACAAGAAGTCACATAAATTAAACACAGGAGGGTGGGGAAGGGAACAAAATCACTACATTCCTGGCCTCGAAAGCTAAAGGCAGTACTATGATTAAATAATTAAACTGTCTCACCTTGTGCAGTCAAGCTAAATTTCAACAGGAGCAATTAATCTTCATGTGGTCTTTTATACCCTACCCTACCTGTACTTTCAGCCAAAGTAAAACATTTCCTCACGTTGCCTCTTTCTTTCCGAAAGGTATAAATATATAAGGAAAGAATAACTTCTCATTGAAATTAAATCAATGCCATTTACAAGGTTGCAATTCAAACATAAAGGCTCGTCTTTGTGAGACTTTTCACACGCATTTGCAGAGCTTAATGCAGGATCAGAAGTAGTTTGCTCTTCCTGAAAAGGCACTGAAAATTTCAAAAGATTTCCTATACCATGTCAGGACAAGTCTTAACCTCTGAAATTATTTTTTCATAAGCAAACAAAAAGCAGGAGACCATCAACAGTTCAGAGCTTAAGGTCTCACCTGTTATGTGGGATATCGGTCCCAAATGCCCTTGCTGAATTGGGGAGGCCATGGACTCCAACTTTGGTCTCAGCCAAGATGATAATTTGTTTCTTTCTTTCTAATAAGTCATCTCCAGCCTAAGAACCTAGTCCCAATCTAAGACATTCTGAAGAAAGGTTTGGCTTTCTAGACTTCATCTTTTTGAAAAAAATCTGTTTTGCCAAGTTCCTGCCTGCCTCTGGTTAAGCTACAGAAACTGATGCTACATAAACACAGCATGCTGGACAAGACACAGACAGACTATCACAAATTCCCGAGGGCTTGTCCCGCTGCCATTCCCACAG
Organism: Xenus cinereus; assembly: GCA_025774025.1. Taxonomy (NCBI): domain Eukaryota; kingdom Metazoa; phylum Chordata; class Aves; order Charadriiformes; family Scolopacidae; genus Xenus; species Xenus cinereus. Next base: position 12,818,260 of record JAOXJK010000032.1, read on the forward strand.
CACCAGCAAGAACTGCATTGCACTCAAACACTCGCAAGCCTTAGGCAAACAAGAAGACATTGACACGAAATGGCCTGAGCCAAACCATGGATTCAAAATCACATACTAAGGGAAAGATATCTCATGGGAAGGGAACTTCATTGAACCTCAGCTGCAATACCAAGGCAAAACTCACAAAAGCAGCTTCGAACGTCAGTATTTGGACCTGACTCTGAATTACAAACACTTTGACCGCCTCTTTGTGAAGAGCCACAGCTTTGTGTCACAGAAACCCACTTACAGAAAGTCTGAGAACTTCTTTTGGACCATGCATGGTACTAACAGAAAGGGAGTAAAGAAGAACTTGTAGGAAAAGGTTGCACACATATTGCATCAGCCACCAACAGCCTGCTGGAAGGCAGAGCTGACCACTGCCAGCTACCACGCTCTCACCTACCTAACCCAGCATTGAGGCTGCACATTTGCTTTCCTCAGCTGAAGATACAATTCAGATTCAAATGGGATAATGTCAACTAAGAGTGACAGCAACAGAGAAGACAAGGGGAAGGAAACAGAAGGAAAGAAAAGAAGGGCTTTCAACCCCCTCCTCTTCCCTGTAGCCTGGAACCGTTGCATATACAGATCTCACCAGGCACAGCTGGACTTACAGCCTTCTCAGGCTGCTTGTTTTAAGGGGCAACTTGCAGGCAAAGCATGCTTCCAATTTAATCTGTTAGCAGTTGTTTTAAATGAATACTCCATGTGGTTGTTTAGAAACAGAAAGGTTGAGAAGGAGATGGATAAACAAGGAATAACAGGAGATCATGGGGAAGAAAGGGGAAAAAATAGTAGTTTTCCATTTCAGGAGGTTATTAATTGTCCAGTATCAAATATCCTGGCATATCTCGATGCTTTAGTGCTATACTTTACACACTCTGACAGGGAATACATTATGTACAAACAAAACAAATAAACAACCACTACATCTTTTTTTCTGCTTTTTCTTCTCTATCATGACCAGTATTCTAGGTTGGTGTTTCTTTTGTCTTTTTCCTTGGGTTTTTCCTCTCTCATTCGTTTTGTCCCTGTACCCCTGCCCCCCACACATACTTTTTATTTTTATTTTACTCACTTTTTCATGTTTTCCATTAATGAAGGAGTAAGCAAGCCTACTCTTATCCGAAGTGCAATGCTGCCCTCCAGAGCTGTCAGGAGGAAAATTACTTCAGAAAGCATGAAACCATCTCAGAGTAAAACACAGTCGTTCAGCTGAGATTGCTGAATCTAGTCTCATATTTATTCTCCGGATTGAAAACCAGTCTGCACAGACATGTTATCTGGCTTAGCCTGGTTTACTGACAATCATTTTGCCAGCTCATCCACATACACAATCTGTGGACCGACTGCAAAGCAAACAAGGGACTTTTCTCTATGTAAGATTGTGGGAAAATTCCAACTAATAAATTAAGTCATCACTTCTTAAAGTCACTCAAAATAAGGAATGATCTTACAACTTTGCAATTGGAAGGCTCACTCAGAAAATATCAACTGAGCAGCCAAGCTCCAAAAGAATCAGTGTTTGGGTCTGACAGGAATTCAGCTACCAAAAAAAAAAATAGTATTTGATTTTAGATTGTTCTTTATTCTTAGTCCTGCAAATAAATGTTCCTACTGAAACTCCTGAAAATGACGGTGCTGTATCATCACATATCAGACATCTGCTTTCTACAAGGGATAAAATTTTAGCTATAATTGGAGAATAAAATTACTTCAATGATTTATAATGAAAAAAAATGCATGACTGGAACAATATTGTTAAAGTTCTGCCTGGAAGAGCTGCCTTGTTTATCACCTGCAAAACCATAATGTACAACTTGCGAAGAGCTTTCATTTTCTGTAACACCAGGTTCCAAGTCAGCAATTTTCACTAGCTTAAAAGATGCATCCCCCAAAAAGCAGACCTCCCTCTTCTTTTCATTAATATCACTTCCTAATGGCTTCCAGGAGGTAAAAAGCAACAGCAACAACAAATAACACGATTTCCAAGCTGTTTTCTCTCACCTCTGAAGTCTGATGAAAAAAGTCTAGAGGAGCTTAAACATTCATATACAGACGTGGATTTCAACCCCCCACAGAAAAGTCTGAGCATGATGGTACGCAGCCATTATGTCTTACAAGGCTACATCAAAATTCATTGTTGGGATTTATCTGCACCCTTGCAAAGCTCAGGGCTATTCCAGTGCAGGAAGACAAGAGGAAAGCGAGGGGAGGGCTGGTTTGGGGCTATCATGTGGGGAAAAAGAAGAAAAAAAACTCTAAAAAATTTCATACAGCTGGCTCATATTTATTTTTCATTCTAAGTGAATAGGGTGAAACAGCTGCCTTCCTCCTCATGATACCACCAACCCCAGAGCTCATCGTTTAATTCTCTCATCAATGTGCAGATGTTCTTAACTCCTTCGCACTCAAGCTGAGCTGGGTCAGACCCTTGCTGGTATAGATCAGCTCACTTCAACAGAAACACGCCAGGTTATGACAGATGGGAATATGGCCCTGTTTATTTTGCCGAAGAAAGCTGCAGGGCTGAGCAAGCACAGCTCCCCAATGTTTTGAATTAAGTGCATCTAGGCTGTTTTTGCCATTCCCAACAAAAGTGTCAACCGTTTCAAACATACAGCTCTTCAGATCCAGGCCCCAGAGAGGCAGGCAGGAAGCCTCAGAAGTTGAACGGCACAACACGGAGATCCTAAGGGATGATCTGAGCTTCCCCCCAAGCAGATGCCCTAGGAAAAAACCCAGGGCCAGATTTACAGGTTGAACCCAGCATAAGTATTTTTTGATTCGCACATTTGCTGCTGAATTTAAATGCCAAGCAGGGCAAACGAGAAGCCTGGGAAGTGCCCCCAGCTCACTCAGCTCAGGAAGAAGAGGAGAGACCTTCCTCTACCCAGCAGCCTGTAAGTGGGCTGAGCGTGGCACCAGGAGCGGTCCCCTTCCAATTGCTGCGCTACCTGGTGACCCAGGGTTAATTGCTCTGCACTTTGCAGCTCCATTTTCCAGTCTTCAAAAACTGAGAAAAATGCTTATTAATACTTACACAGCCTCTGCAATGTGCTGAGATGATCTCTGAAAGAAACCCATTAAATAAGCGGACCTGAAGACAGAAAGAACAGCAGGATGTGTTTTGATTGTTGATTATCTATTGAAGAACACAAAGTTTCTGCTAAATTTTAATTCAGATACCAATTTGCCAGGCTTTAAGGGTTTGCTACACCATAATTTACCTCCCTCGTGCCATTCAATCACTTACCCCTCACATCATTGACTAGGTATTTCTTCCTGTGTATCTGCATACTTTTTAGGTGCTAAAACCAATTATGATCTAGAAATACATGCAATCAATTTTAATACAGATATTTTAATTAATGTTACAGGAATATATTTTACCCACAGCTTTGGGCAATGGAACAAAGCCGATGGCTCTGTATCTTTTTATAACTGTAACGCTAAAGATTGGACACCACCATTTTTTCCCCATCACATTATTTTCATTTTTATTTAATTTAGAATATTTTTTTTGTGCTTAGTGCATTTTTTTATATCTCTCTTGACCCTTTTCAGGCATTCCTGTTAGCTATAAAACCTGAAAAGAAACATTGCATGGCTACATTTGCTTGCTGTAAAAACACAAATCATGAACATACACCAAGGGTATCATACTTGGTGTAGAGGGACAAGAATTCAATTAAAGTATTTGCCATATTCCAACCTAGACTCCACTGAGAACAACAGTTGGAGTTGAAAAATAGATGACAGCTTTTTTAATTATTATTATCTGTTTTAAAGACCAATTTTCCAGATTGTCTCCAGATGGTGGAATTTTAAAGCCAATTTACCTATTCCCTTAACTGAGAATTTTGCAGTGGTTTTCTTCTGAAAGCTCTTGTATTCGTAAAATTATGAACTGCTTCCAATAGGAATAATCCAGTCAAAAGAAATGCTTGTTTATTTAAATTGTTATTATGTTAGATAATTATGGTCCGTTCTTGTAACCCTCTCTGCATTAATGAATTCTGAAGTGTTGCTAGCACTGCTTGGGCCTCATCCAGTTCTCTTTGCAGCTCTTCATTTCACAAAGTATCAGCAGTGATTTCGCTGACCTTTTTTAATACAAGGACCTCTCTTTTTTTAATTAAATAAAATAAATAACCACTTTTCCATACAAAGTTTCAGTAGTACTTTAAAGCAATCCAGAGAAGGACTATCTATGTGCAACCCCATATTTCAAAAATAAAGCCACGGCTATTCTTTAAAAACATCTCTTCTATGAGACACATACAGGTTTCCAAGGACACATTGAGTTGCACCTTGTGATCCCTCAACTGATCCTTTGGTGAGTTCTCTAGAACATAATCAAAGTACTATAGATGAAGAGCTGGGTTTCTACAGTTAGAAAATCTAAATCATCTGAAAGATGATACAGCAACTGCACAGCAAGAACAATTGGTACAGCTTCCTCTTCCTTAGCAGCATGGTACAGGTCACCCTTAGTAATTTCTTAGCCAAATGAATACCCCCACAGCTCTTTAAAACTCAAAATGCCTGAAGATCCAGAATCAACAGTTGCACCACAGTTTTCTGGAAACTTACGGAAATTTCAAGGGCATACAGGCACCAATGTCATACACGTCTAGGAAGACACAAGGATATTCTTTCAGAGGATATTTACAGGGAGCAAGGGGATGAAACTGCAGATCTACATGAGAAATAGCTAATGGGATTAGAAGATCCTAGGGCCCTTGGGACTGGAAGCACAGCCAGGTGTCTCCAGTCTCAGCCCCGCCATGAGCAGGTCTGGCCATTCAGCACAACAATCAGGCAAGGATGGAGGTTGCCCAGGCTCCTGGACCAGCCTATGCCACCTCTGAGCCACCCTGGCAGGGTGAGGGTTCTCTTCCTCATGTCCAGTCACAACCTCCCTTGCTGCAGCGTGCAGCCACTGCCTCTTGTCCCTCCTCTCTGCACCCAGAGTGAGCAGGCCTGGCCCCTTCTTGCCTATAAGCCCCCCCATCAGGTAGCAAAGGACTGCAGTGAGTTCCTCCAAAGGGCTTTGGGCCAAGCACCGTTGGTTCCCACAGCATGGGAGCAGCACCAGGGCAGCAGCTCACCACACAGTAAACACATACTGCAGCCAGAAAAGAAGCATGGAGGCAAGACAGACCACCACAACAGCTTTGCACTGGGGGTTCACATTTATCCAGAGTTGTGATGTTCATCCCTTGTAGCAGACAACTGGTACCTCCAGAAATAATACTGGTAAGCATAACCGAAGGACCACCATGGAGGAGAAGTTACCGAGGACTAAAATAGCACAACACAAGGACAATTAGACACCCTCATAATGATTAAAAGTGATGAATGTGGTAGGAGGTAATGAAGTGGAGTTAACTATTAACAAATTTCTCCTTCCTTCTCAAAGCCTTGGTTAGCCAGCAGTGGCTGGGGCGGGTGACAGTTTGCCTTTGCAAGGCGTGACAAACACAGAATGAGAAAGACAACATAAAAGAGCAGAGGTGGCAGCCTGAAATGGTGTGGGATCAGTGTATGTTATAAAGCATAAAGCTTTGTATTGCCCAGGTTTCAAGATTCAGCATTTCTAGTGTCCATAGATCACAGCAACGTGTACAGTCAGAAGCCAAGCAGGGTTGTGAGTGGCAAAACAAAGCGTGGCCCCAACAGGAGCAACATGACACGCGGCAACGAAGGGGATCCTTTTTGCCCAGGCATTTCCTGATGGAGAATCAAAACCAAACACCTTGGCCTAGAAAGGCACCGCTTCATTCTGTCCCTGCACAAGCACAGCCTTTTAATTGGAAATACACAAGAGGTTTTTGAGAATTAGTGCAGCCTATTTGGAAACTTGACTAAGGCAACTTTTGTTTGGAACACTTTAATTTTATTCTACCGGGGGAGATGCTGAAGCATGTCTGTAAGGATGGGCACAGGGAAGAAAATGGGGCTGGGTGAGAGAGAGTGAAATGAATAGGAGGCAATACTACAAACAAATCATCCATCTTTTTGGCTCTGCTCTGCCAGCAGCAATAATGCAATGCAAAAGCCTTATGTCCTGTACAACCTGCCAAGTACAAAATCAGCACAGCACATCCTCTCTGTCACAGAGATGCAGGAGGAGATAAATTTCTTGAATCTATCTGAACAATAAGTAGATGATGTAGTGTCAATCCCATTAGGAATAAGAGAAAGAAATCATTCAGAGTCATCTCTCATGAGCTGCCAAAGCCAAATGGGGGGTAGGTGAGGGTATTATTTTTTTTTCTTCTTTATTCTTAAAGTGCACTCTTCATGAATGTGACAGAAAAAAAAAAAAATGTGTCTTATACTGAATGCCTGTTGATCATTAGTAACCTGAGGCCAGCCCAAATCTGCTGGCCTTGGAACAAAAATGGTTTCACAGATCCTTGTCCTGGCTTGAGCTGAGTGTATGACACCAGGGCTTGAGACAAACGGCACAGGCTGCTCTATGGAAGAGGAGAAACACTAACTCATAGGCAGAAGGCCAGCACAGAGAAGTTAGAAGGTTATAGTAACAGAAAAACAGATTAGAAGAAAAAACCCATGCTGCACTGCCTGAACATAAAAGGAAATATTCTATACCACAACTGAGGGTGCAACAACTTATGTATCTCATCTTAAATGGTACCCCTAAATTTCCTGATGCTGACTGCAGCCCTGCATTCCCAGCTGCTGCAGCTGGCACCGCTGCAGAGTGCTACAGTCTTCTGTCTTTCCGCCTTTTTCCCCCCTTCAGAGTCTGTTATCACACCCCCAGCTGCCCGGAGCCCAGCGCCATGCCAGGAACCCGTGCTCATCCTCAGTCGGCCCCTCCAGGCAACTCGTGGTGGCATTTTGGTGGGGACCACATCAGCCCTCCTCCTCAGGGACTTGCCACCACCAGAGCCTGCAGGTCTGTGGGTGGAAATGGGCAGAGAGAGGGGACCTCAGCAGCAATATTGGAGCAAGTGCAATCTGAATAAAATCAAGTTTAAGAGTCAGGTGTTCAGAACAGCACTTCAAAACACTCAAAATACATGTATTTCCCCTTTTTTTTTTTTCTCTAATTAAAAAAGAGAAAAGAGCCCATTTTTTTCAAAATCCTTACCCTTATCTGGAAAAAAAATTTTCAGACCAAGGGAAAATATCTTTAAAAAAAAATTAAAAAAAAATACTGTCACCCCTATCATCCAAGGGAAAGCCATTACAAGTTTCAATTAGTGAGTGTTGTTTCACTACAGGTAGGAGTTTCTTATAATGGAAAGATGATTATTTATCTAAGTCCCATAAAAGCACCCTCCTCTGTAGAACAAATTACCTATGACCAAAGTAATTGGCTCAGATGTGAGAGATTTCCATTACGTGCAGCACAGAGTTTGTGGCAGCTGATAGTATCAGCAGAATCAATACATGTGTGAAAAATAGACAACATTTGAGAAGAAGCCCTCCCCAATCTACCCACGCGGGTTGAACATCTCTAATTCTATGTCCACCCCACCCCGGAGGGCCACGGGGATAAACACAAACCCTGGACCCCTACTCGCCCCTCCAGTCATGAAGTAGGGAAGTGCAGGCACAGAGAAACAAACCATGACTCTGCCCACAACTCTCCAAGTCCGAGCAGGTGAGGTCTGGGATTTGGGTAGCTAAGTAAAGAAACAGACTGTGTTTGTTCAATTTATTCATCAGTGACCTGGATTAGGGGACAGAGTGTACCCTCAGCAAGTTTGCTGATGATACAAAACTGGGAGGAGCAGCTGACACACCAGAAGGCTGTGCCACTATTCAGCAAGACCTGGACAGGCTGGAGAGTTGGGTGGAGAGGAACCTAATGAAGTTCAACAAGGCCAAGTGTCTAGGGTCCTGCACCTAGGGAGGAATAACCCCATGCACCAGTACAGGTTAGGGGTTGACCTTCTGGAAAGCAGCTCTCTGGAGAAGGACCTGGTGGACAACAAGTTGACCAAGAGCCAGCAATGTGCCCTTGTGGCTGAGGTGGCAAATGGTCTCCTAGGCTGCATTAAAAACAGCACAGCTAGCAGGTTGAGGGAGGTCACCCTGCTCCTCTACTCTGCCCTGGTGAGGCCCCATCTGGAGTACTGTGTCCAGTTCTGGGCTCCCCAGTTCAAGAAAGACAAGAAACTTCTGGAGGCTCCAGCAGAAGGCTATAATTATCAAGGGAATGGAGCATCTCTCTTATTAGGAAAAGTGAAGACACTCAGGCCTGTTTAGCTTGGAGAAGAGAAGACAGAAAGGGGATCTCATCAATGCTTATAATATATAAAGGTCAGGTGTCAAGAGGATGAGGCCAGAATTTTTAGTGGTGCCCAATGACAGGACAAGGGGCAACAGGCATAAAATGGAACACAGGAAATTCCTTCCAAACATGTACCAGCTCTTTCAGACAGAACCATATGCAACATACTTTTTTCTTTTTTCTTGAAGGCTTGAGCCAAAGCCAGTTGAAGTCAATTGAAAGACAACCAATGACTTCAGGAGGTTTTGGCTCCAGCCCTAAATGCACACCACATGCCAGACCTGATGACTAGTTCTATATCTGTCTCTAGGAAGCACTTAAAAATTGAAATGAGGAAAGGGAAGAAGAGAGCAAGTCTGTGTATATCACACGCTGTATGTTCAATTGGCTTCAATAAATTTCAGAAGGAGCACACATGCTGGGAGTTGTTTTCAATCAATAAATAACACAGAGGTTGAATTGTTCACCTGCCACCTCATTACTGCCCCCCAGCAGAGGTGGAATTATCTTTTAGCCTCAAGGTTACTTGCAAACTAAAAGTTACATTTACAGAAACATCTATTTGCCAGCCTTTTATTTTTTTCCTTTATTTCCATTATAGGCAGCACCAGTATTTGACACCCACAAGGACCCTTCTCAGCAAGACATTATATATCACTCCATGGAAATACATAAATGACAAATTATCCCTGATAGCATTGTGTCTCTGCTGACCTGCTCAAGGTTTAAAGGCAGCTGGCAATTAAATGCCATGGCTACGGACTTGTTAAAGGCTTAGGCATAGTTGTATTGATATTAAGCAAAGGGAATTGTACCTAATGGTATTTTGTAGATATATTTCTCAAATGAATTTGAGTAGTATTCATTCTTTTACTTCTCTTCTTGAAATTATCTCTCCATCTCTCATGTATTATTGCTTAATAAGATGAATTCTGACCTGCATTGGCAATTGGCTGGTCTAAAGCAAGAACGTTGCTTCCCTCCTGCACCACCCCTGCTAAGTAATTTGCCAGGGACTGAGAAAGTAAAAAGATACCACTTGCCCTGAATCTACAAAAGCTAAAGATTTGTTAGTAAAACTGTGCCAGGGAGAACTACAAAGGGCTGGGATTCTATGAAAGATAAAGCAGCTGGTAGAGACTGGGTTTTTTTGCCTTTGTTTGTTTAGTGCAGGTACTTATTTTAACTATTGAGGGTCTTGGGGTTTTTATTACATGCAGTAACATTGCCTTCCTTTGGGAGCAAGCATTCAGCCTAGCCCCTATTCAGTAGACACAGGACTTCGACTAGACCATCTCACCCTTCTTGACTTGCTAAGAACAGCTACAGGCAACACACTACAGCAGACAACTACCACTCTGCTAACACCTTTCTGAGTGAACAAGGGAGGATAGAAGAGAAATGCATCACAGGCTGGGGTATCTGGGAAAGTATGCATCTCCCAAGTTCAGTGTTTCAGTATGTACCCAGAGCAGAGGCTGGTGGGGCTAAATGCAGCAAGGAACACTTCTGATCAAAGACAACCTTATGTGTGAGTAATTGCCCAAACCTCCTGGCTGAACAGGAATGAGAAGGGAGACCTGCCACAGTTGGTAGAGAGAGCTAGTAACCAGAAACAGAGATTAGAGCAGCAGCAGCTAGAGGAAAAATGGAAAATGCAAACTAAAATGTTTTAAGAGTTGGAGTGAATTTTTTTAAGAGTTGGAGTGAATTTGAAGGTACATTGACCCTACTGCTTGATCTGCCACATGTGCATGCCATAAACTGAGAATTTTTTGAACTGGTTTTACCATAGCTGGACTATTTCCTGTGTTCTAGTCCTGGTATTTTGATGTTTCAAGAAATGAAAGGTCCATGCTCAAATTAGCCATGCCACAAAGCCTCCCTCTCCTCACCTTCCACAGAAGCCCTACTAGCTTAATACAGTCTGTCCCTGCTTCAGCTGTTCAGCTATAGCAAAATAACCATATGAGAACAACTAGGCCTATAGAAATCATAAAACTTTCAAGCTTTCTAGCATAACCAGGCTTAGGCTGGCAATACTCAAAGTGAGGATGCATTACAATTCAGACCCAGAATAGAACAGCCTGATGAAGCTATAATTCTCTGTGCACACATCATTAATAAGACTTGGCCATTTAATTAATAACCTTATGATTTGCAGTAAACCCAATATCATAAAGAAACATTTAATCTTCCATGCACTTAAAAGAAAGCCCATTCCACATCAGATGAAGATGACACAACCACATCCTCAGCTCTTAGCATTCCTAGACTTTTCCCTTAACACTCAAACAAGAGACATGAGTAATAGAGTTTTCGAATTCATTCGTTGCCAGAAAAATCTCTGCTCCTATCCCAGTCGACAGGAGTTTTCCAACTGATTTCAAAAGAAGCAAAATGAAATAAAATTTTGTGCACTTTGAAAAAAGTCTAGTTCCATATCTATGGGGGTTTTGTTGGTTTAGGGCTGATTTTTTGTGTGTTTGTTTTTCAAGTCCAAATGTAATTGGTGTTATAATGTATAATAATTTAAAAAAAGAACATAATTCATGTATCACATAATTCATTAATATAATTCATAGGGACCTCAGAGGCTACAGCCTGCTGTTTTATGATCAGTATTCCTACCATGCTTATCAATTAAACAGTGATAAACTTCACAATTCAGACAGTTTTTTGTATCAGTTGTTGGAAAAGAAAAGCTATTTGATTTTGTATGATAAAGTATCATTATTAGTCATGTTTATTGAGCCACTGCCTGCAACCAAGACACAAGCTAGGTCCTCCTGTATGTGCACTGGACTAAAACTAACACTCCTTTACACAAGTCAGTCCCCATCTCCACATTGTTTATGCTAAAAACTATCAAAATCTCAGCATTGGCATGGCAATCGTAGTTGAGTCAATCTCTCTTGTCATACTTAAAGAGATCTGAAATGTGCATGGCATTAAGAGATCTGCAGATCTGACAGCCCGCTGACTCAAAGGAAGATAAGACCATGCAAAATCTTTAGTATTCAGAGAAAACCAAGCAGAGAAAGCTAGAGAGAAGCTAAGACATCCTTATGTTACAGATGCAACATCACAAGGCAGTAAAGGATTTGTTGGAAAAAATAATTGAGGCTGTCAGAGACACCTGGTCAGGAGAATGAGAGGAACCCAAGAATTAAAGTCTTTTAGGAAGGAAATGGCACTGCGGAACTAAGGGGCTTACAATTGGTGAGGAAGTGAACTGAGGAACAAAAGTGCCTTAAGAGTCTGAGAAAAGGATTGAAGTAAATTAGGATGACTGGGAGAAAGACACAAATTTGGGCATACTGTGAATGTTAAAGGAAAAGCTGGTAAGTACACCAAGGAGAATTTTCTGAGTAGCATATAAAGTGTCTTCTAAAAGAAAATGAAATTTCAAACACCAAAATCACTTACGCCTTTTTGAAATGTCACTATTTAATTTCAGAAAGGTTATTGTGAGCTAAAGGGTTATGGGTTTCTGTGAGGTTTTGCTTTGGTGTTTTTTGGGGTTTTGTTGTTGATTTTGTTGGGG
>JAOXJK010000032.1:12830429-12841182 GCA_025774025.1 Xenus cinereus
ATCAAGCATTGGAATGGGCTGCCCAGGGAAGTGGTTGAGGCACCATCCCTGGAGGTATTCAAAAGATGGGTTGACATGGTGCTGGGGGACGTGGTTTAGTGATTATTTTTTTTCTTAATCAGAGTTAGGTTGATGGTTGGACTAGATGATCTTGAAGGTCCCTTCCAACCTAGATGATTTATGATACTTTTTGTAGCATGAGGTAGAGGGGAAAGTCCACATGGGGACTGGATCTTTGTAAACTAGAAATGGTATATCAAAAATTGAAACTAGGTGGCTTTCACGTGAATTAAATGTAAAACCATAAAAAATAGCTTTGGAAAGACTAATGATGTGAAAGCAAATCTCATGGAACACTGATATCAACATAGCCAAATACAAGTCATTCATTGATTGACCCTCTTTTTAGTCCATTTCAAACAAGAAAAAAATAAACTCTGTAGTACTGTATGTACACAGATAGAGAGATATATATTTTTAAAATGTGTGCACGCACACATGTGTGTACGAAGTTCATCCTACTGCCTTAAAAGCAAGGAAGACTATAGCAGAAAGATCCCAAAAGTACCACTTTACTCTTCTGATTATCACACTGGAGATGCTTTCTTGCTGCTATTTTGCAAGGACATTCCATTTTATTCTCACACTTTCCATCTTAATTGTTCAGCAATAAAAAGCAAATGGTTCTACTGTACTTTACTACTAGGACTCTAGTGTCAAAGTGCCTCTTAACTGAGCCTAGAGGTATTTCTCTCTCACAAACCTTATTCAATCTGTTCTTCCCACGTAAGATAGGTGGGTGGCAATTGTCTCTCTTCTGTGGAATAATATTCTATGTTATTAACTGCTTTTCCATTAGAAGAAGGCATGTCAAAGTCATGCACTCTCTCCAAACGAATAGTGTGTATGTGCAAAGTACACATCTCTTATACTGTCCATTAGCTTAGAGTATTGCACTTACAGTTATAATAGTCTATTTTTCCTTCTTCCATGGGTAATGGTGCATGGAATGAATGTCTGAATCTTGAAATGGCACTATAGACTACTAATCTTTAAAAAAGTTTCCAGCAGCAAGAAAGGCACAGGAGAGCAATTGTTTGCAGTGTCTTCCTGATGGGGGAGAAGCCACAAGCTCAGTTTCACCTCAAGTCAGAAGATTTAATTTACAGCTTTGAAACAAAACAACAACAACAACAAAAAATAGTACCCGAAATCTGTAGGGAAAAAACCCCACCACTACACAGAAACAAGTCTTCAAAGCAAAACACAAAGCACACTTATCAGCTTATCAGAGAAAGACTTCTAGGAACATTTTATCTTGTTTACTATGTTGCTGCTTAAGATTCTTGGTACAAGACTCAGTGCCCTAGATAGTTGATTACAGTCCTAGACTTATGTTTGCCCTGTATTCAATATACTATTGAACTGTTCTCTCACTCCCTCAGTTTTGCTAAAGCTTTTTCTGTATAGAAGCAAGAATTTTGAATAATTGTCATGTGCTGCCATTCAGTTTCAGTACACTCTGTTATAAGCTGAAAAAAGTACAAGACAAAGTCTGCGAATTAGCTATACTTGCATGTATCGCCACCTCAGAGCATCCTACTATTGTTTGACTTTTACCATGTTAGTATCTGAGCTGTATTGCACTTATATTAATTCTAGATGTCTTTCTAGATTAATCTTAGACTCCTTGATACAATATTGAAGTCCTGAATGGCCTCCTGTCAAAGTGACACATCTCATACCAAATAGAAGCGCTGCAGATGAAGATTATGACTAGTGAAGACTGTACCGTCATGAGCATGAACACTGGGCGATAAGAACATAATTCTAGAAAAGGGAACTGGAGAGCAAGCAGCTCTCCAAAACGTGATTCTTCCCCCCCCCATTCTTATTATTGAAATATGGTTTTAGGAAAAGATTAACAGCACCCGAAAAAAGAAGCTTTATTTCTACAGAGTATACACACCACCTACACACAGAAGTCATGCTTCACCTCCTACTGCCCTTCCAGAAAACTTCTGTCCTTGCTACCTAGAAGTCAGACAGTGATAGCAATTTCATGTCCATTCAGTCCGTTGCCAGTTTTCCCCCTTCAACTTTAATAGTAGCAGCTATTTCCCACAGTCCAGGCACTTACTCAAAAACAAGCTGCGAAGCTGGTGCTTGGGAAAGCCTCCAAAAAGCAGTTCTTTAATACCAAATCCTCCCAGATAGTTCCCTAGAGTTAAAAATCTGAGTAGCTGACCATTCATGTGCCCAGGATCCAAAGAACAAGATCAATTTGAGGTAGGGGCCAGCAGCACTATGAACAAAGTCTCCCAAGATTGTCCAAAGGTCCGACACTCACCGCCTCCCAAAGATCCTTCTCATACACAAAGACACAAATACAACCTTGTGATTACCAGCAGGTGGCAATTAACATGGTCCCAAGCCTGTTAAACACGGGCTGTTAGCACACTCCTTCCTACGATGACTGAGACCCCACACGTCACCGTAGTGGTGTAACATGGATTTAACTGGCTCTGGCAGCCATAACACGAGATGAGAAGCAGTACCAAGCGTGCTTGGCAGATGTAAAGCGAATACCTCCTGATGTGATATGAGTGACTTACCAACTACTGCTCTTTCAGCCAGAGTCAGGGCTCCATGTAATTAGTTCAATTAATGACATACAGTTATGAAAGTGTGGGGACCATCCAGCACAGTTACTGAATTGTCTGCACTAGCAGAACAACTGTAGTGAGGGAAGCAGAAGACAGAGACCAGTAAACTCAAGTTGTTGCTAACTGCCATACAGTATTTGTATAGAACAGGACAGAGAAAGAAAAGAGCATTTAATGTTATGTTTACATATGTTGTCCTAAAGGACAACTTTACAAAATGGATTTTATCCACACAAGCGGTAATCAAGTCATATGACATAGCCATGATACAAGCGAAGACCAGTTAATTCTACCTACTTGTTAGATTTACACTATAAAATACAATGTTGTGTCAAGAAAAATATGGGCAATCCCTCAAAACCCCTGGCAGACGCTCTAGTGCAGAAGCTTCTGCCCTGAGAAATGCACTGACAAAGGGCTTCACCCTTTTGAAAATAAAATTTTCACATGCACATGTAAAGGTATTTTGTCAGAAATCATCTGAAAGAAAAGAGTGATATAGTGTCTGTTACACCACTCGCAATAATTATTCTGCAAAACTGCTTTTTTCCCCCCCAGCTTTTGTGTCTGTAAAGGGCATCTGTTGCCCTCATCCTTGAAAGATGGGCCTTAATGACCAGGAACCTGCACAACTCCACACTACCCAAATGCTCCGAATAACCTAACACAGAGCTCCCAGGACATGGCTAACTGTGACTCCTAGATCGAGTGCGATAAGCCTGGCTAGCTAGATGATTTCAACCATTACAAATAAACAGGTCTGCGAAACATGGGCTGTTCCCCGGTATCTCAGGAGCAAGAAAACAAGACATTAGGAGACTTCTCATTGAGTCATATTTTTTGACTCCTCTTTCACGTGTTTACAACACATTAAAAGTCTCAAGATACAAGAAGGAAAAATAGAAAGAAACCGCTTTGCAAGGTTATTCTACTAAGGTCATTTGAACAAGTCTTGATTTTAAGGCTCTTCCTCAGAAAGCTAGAGTTCATTTTCTGTAGGAAACTGCCTGTTTAGAGAAGGTGTGGCAAAGCCATCTGCTGCTTTATTGCAATGTTTTTTAGCATGGTGGAGCAGGAAAACGGTGCTGATCACAGAAACAGGCTGTTCAGCCAGAAAGTGGCACCTGCCAGACCCCACAGAATCTTAGTCCACACGCACTGAAATCGCAGGCGCTGCTTGCGATTTTATGGGTGAGTATTTTTTGTATTTATTGGGCTGGACCAAGTTCAGCTCCTACAGGAGGAATATGACAGATTTCATCTGTTTGACAGCCAAGTCTAATTGTATTTTCTGTACAAAATGACCAAAGACAAAAGTGCACGTCTAGGTACTCCAGTGATGTGCCATATGGAGGTTTAGATAAAGGTTTTGTTGGTTGTTAGAGCTCCCCATAATAACTGGGCATGGCCTGCATCCTGAGTAACTGGAGCAGAGAGGACAGATTTGAAGGCTCTTCTGGAATAGAGAATTAAAGTATCGTGTTATTTTTCCACAAAAAGAAAGTGAGGTCTCATATATTTAACTTTTCAGCAGAAAGCACATTTATCCTACTTCTTATCAGAAACTTATACATTCACCCTTGTCTAAAACTATATAGAGCATTTAATTTTACATATGTAACCATCAATATAATAAATTCTGACATGATAGTACCCCTTTCATTACTTAGGCCACCAAGTGCAGTGGAAAGAATTGATCAGACACCAACACTGCTGGTAGACACATTAGTCACCAAACAGCAAATACTTAACTGGGGAAATTCAGTTAAAGTAAACAAAATCCCATCCGGTCGATCCATGTGGAAAGCAGCAATCCAAACAATTCAAAAACTTTGGATACCTTTTCCTGCATGAGATGTACTCCATCACACCAAAAAAACAAAGCAGAGGACAATATGCCTGAAATAATAATCTCCAAACACTAGTCCAACATCACACTCTTAGTGACTATAACCATTAGTATCCTACACACATATCACACCACCCTGGTATTTTTCTTCATTTCTTAACTCTTCTCAGTTGGTAACTGGTTTTCTTCCCCTATCTTCATGGCCATCTCTTGAAAAATAAGCATCATCTAAAACCTCTTTAAAACAGAATAATACAGTTCTTTTTCCTCAGAACTTCATCCTTCCCCTTAAGAGTTCCCACTTTGACATACTTAATTTAGGAAAATAATTTTTATATCTACCACAGAAATTCCACATTACTAAGGTAACCCAAGCTACACTGCAAGTTGCTCTCCCTCTGCCCTCCTATACAATGTCTGTAAAACTCCTACTGATGTATCATTTATAATTAGCATATTGAAATTAAAGAAATCTTTGTATTTCAAATGCAAACTTCTGTTTAGTAAAAGAGCTATTAAGAGGAGAATATAAACTTTCAATATTGATGCTGTTAAATGAGCAAACTAAGGTCTTCAGTGCATCATCCTCATTACAGTCATTGTTAAAAGAATGGTCTAATTTGTATAATATAGTATTAGCCATAGAGTATTTGTAATGAAAACAAGTAACTGATTTTACTGTCCAATATATTTTTGTGAATTGTGCCGTGTTCTAATACAATGGCCTCTTCCATTTTCTCTGTGCTCCTCGGTCTCTTGCGTTGCAACGAAAGTGCAAACAGATGTGGAGGAAGGCAGCAATGAAAGATTCCCACGTGGCCCAGAGTGCTGTAGCTGTGGTTGTAACTCAAACAGTATATGGAGTCTTAAAACAGTCCTGCCCAGTCAGTGGGACCAGATCATAATGGCAACAGAACACAACGCTGCTTTAGCCTCCCATCATAAACTTCCCAGGAAGGCCCTAGTCCAACATTTATTGCTGACATGGTAAGAGGGATGTTAACTCTAGAAGGACCTCCATTAACTCCATTAATTCATGTCCTTCCAGCCTGCCTCCCCTGGCCTGTCTCAATGAGACTTAAAGATGCTCTTACATTTTGGAAAAAGAATAGCGGGTAAACAAGGAGTATTTATCCAGTAATGCAGCAAGTATTGGTCAATACAAAATGATCACTCTTAGAGTCTACACAGTCAGATTTCTACTAACATCCAAGATGTTATTGCAATGTGCTTTTTAGATACTTTGATTACTCTGACCTTCTTGCTGAAACAGAAGAAAAAAAAAAAGTGTCCTGAAAACTTCTCTGATTTTTCCAGCTAATGAAAAGCCAAACTTATTTCTACAAGTCTTTCTTCACTTCAGATAACCACAACTATAAGAGCACTATATGTACTTGATTATAAAAGGCACTACACAGATTTAAAAGGCATCTAATAATAATTCACTAATCTTCAAATTAAAATATCCTGCAATACTATGAGTGCAGTTTTGGTTACAATGTAATTGTATTAATTCAGACCGATATATCCAATATGCCCATGTGAATACAAAAAAAAAAAAATGCAAAAAAACAACCCACACATGCACATTGGACTCTCTGCTTGTACCTACAGGTAACTGCCAGATGAGCTCTAGGACCACCCTATGTTGCAATTTGTTACGTACAAGTTACAGAGCACAACAAATGACCGTTCTTTGATATGTCCTGCAAACAACAACTACAACTGTTTTGGAAGATCGCAAAAGCAAATCCCGAATGTGCTTATACTAATGGCTGACATGAGGAAGATGCCTCTGTAGAGAAGAGTCTGTCAGCATGGTGTGTCACCTGAACTCCCCATCTTAGATCCAAAGGCAATGGCTGGAGTCTTTAAAAACCTTCTGAGGACAGTATTCAAAGAAATAAAACATAATCTCTTGTCTAAAACAAACAAAAAGGTCAGAAGAGTTTAGGTTTATCTGAATTAAAAGTTAAAATAAAATCTACATTTTTAGAAGACAATAATTTGTTTCAAATACAGCAAAGACTTTTTCACAGTGAAGTAAACTCTGAGTTTCTGCATAAGTATTCACAACTCAATTCCAAAAATATACAGCACTTGTTTTACAAATCAAAAGCCCAGATGCTCTGTCACAGTGAAACTGGACTCATTATTTATCACTCAACAGAGACAGTCCATGAAACCTCCATCATTTCAACAGCCAAAGTAATGCCCATCTCCGAGTCAAACTCTTGTTAAAAAGGGGCAACTCAGGCCTGTTGTTTAGGCAGGAATCTACTCACCACATGGGCATCCAGGGAATGATGCACCCTGACTGAAGGTGACCCCAAAATACCCTGCCAGTGACAGGTTTTACTTCTTATCTTTGCTTCTCAGCAGCAGACCAAGTTCTTCTGCATTTTTACAAATAGCCATAAATTTTTCAGTTCGCGAACAAAAGCACTCTGCTTCCATTTGGTTTCCATTCCTCTTTGTTTGGCATTTGGATGGCAGAAAAAGGAGACATATCTCTATCAGCAGCATACACTGTGTTTTCCAGAAACTGTGCACAAATCCTGAGGGACAGCAATAAAAATGGTTTGTAAGTACCTTGGATGAGTTTTCAAAGTACATGCAGGATTTTTAGCTGCATGATTCCCATCTATCTTAACTGCTTCATTGCTGCTTCACAGAATAGGCACACCACGTTAAATGTGTCCTCAGAGCTTGCCAGCATACACATCACCACATGCCATCATTTTTCAATCATGGATGCTCCTGTGTTCTGCCACAGCACAGACGCCTCCACTTAGGCTGTGGAGAACAAACAATCCGGTTATTATAAGACCTAGCTAAAGCTTTGGGCTGCACATCGCCTTCTCCTACCAGCCTTCTTCACGCTGAGTGGTATTTTGCTTCAATAATAGTCCAGCTGATTTCTGCGAAACTATTACTCCACACGAGTGAGAGCACAGCAGCTTCATAACTTTTCATGTAAACATCATCAGGCTAGAAATAGCTGGGTTCCTTGCACCCAGGAACAACGAGGAGAATACGCCGCTACTTCCTGAGTGTTTTGTTAAAATTGTTATCAAATGGGAATTAGGGAGGGCGTGAAAAAAAATAAATCAATTTGCTTCTAAGATACAAAATGCTGATATATCTCATTCCACAAAACTGGCCAAATCTAACTAAGAAAAGAACCAACACAGCAAGGAAACACATGGGAACGTACCCGCACATACAAGGTACAGATCTTGCCTGGGCAGGATAGTGCTTCACAAGTGCTTGCTGTAAAACATATACTATGATAAACTGAAATTGAGGTGGTGAAGAGCTGCCCATTTGGAGCTCCATCATCCCCCTCCCCTCCCGGAGTCACTAGGCAGGCGTGCATGGGACAGCAGCCACCCAGCTTCTTGTTAACCAAAGGCTTCCCAGAGTTCTCCACTCTGGCTCCTCAACAAAAAAGCCAGACTGCCTGAAAACACATATATATACACATACACACGCAGGGGATATGGAGCTTGCTAAATGCTAGCACGCTGATCTTGCAAATGGATGTAAAAGGAGATTATTCCTAATGCAAAGGTAAGACTTCCTCAAAGATTCAGCACCTCTCTGGCAGGACATAGACAAACTCCCCACACAGTTAACAGCAAACTAAGTTTAAAATATGCAGAAAGCTTCTCCTCAGAGGTTCTCTCTATTTGTGCAAATACAATTTAATGTTAAAAAAAAAAAAGTACCAAGAAAACCACCAATACCTAGCATCCATAAACACTTGACAGAGACATGTTCAATATAGTCTGTATTTTATTCCAAGCCAAACTCACAAAGAAATTAGTTGCCCCATTCTCCCCTTGCAGCAGCTTTTAACTTCGGTGCTCACATCAAAGCTTTCACCTTTGCAGTGAAAGATGTCGGGATTCTCCTCAGAGCACTTTCACAACGGTCTTTAAATCAGGCAGAAAGGTTAACCCAGAACAACAAAAAGCTTTACTATCCTCAAGTCTATGCACACTAAATTATTAGCGATTTTGTGACAGTAAATGTTGTGTTTACTAGGAAGGATAATAAAACAGGTTGTCTGCACAGAACTTTTAAGGATCTAATCTCTTTTCAATTAGTAAAATCACAGCCTCTTTTGAAACCACCAAAAATTGCTGAATGTTTGGTTTGGATCTGCTTTAGTCCTTTATCCAGCAATCAAAAATTAATCTGCTAATTTCATTTTTCAGAGATAATGATCCCAGGCTAGTCTCTAGGGGACAAAATCCATACCAGTGAAACAGTCCAACCATTTCCAACAGCCTTCGTGGCTGTCTCGGCAAAGGCCATAAAGAGCTTGTCATCTAGATCAGATGTACAAATACACTTGTGTTGCAGATGATTCAATCAAATTTATTTAACAAAACACCTTAGTTATGGGCAGTTTAGGACTTCCCTTTCACAGTAAATTTATTTAAATAAAACAAACAGATTCCAGAAATTTAGTTCCGTTATTAATTCAGTGACAATTTGTTTAATAGAGAAAAAAATTCTTTGGAAACATTTAAGTAACCATAGCCTGTATATTTCCAAGTAATTCATTTCATTAAGAACATATTTCATCGCACACTTGTGGTGCTTCCAATTCCAGTGTTAATGTCTCTTCATGAAAGATAATAAACCCTCCCCAGCAGAAACACTAATAACAGCACCACTTCCCAAACGTGTTGTTCTCCATTTTCCTAATCCTTTGGTTGACATTTGTAGTAGGCTCATCCACACTAGACAGAATCTAGTCCTCTAGATCCCTTCTTCCTGGGATCAAGGCACTCTCAGATCAGTCCACAAAACTTATTTCCATTGCCTAGAGTCAAAATTTTATTCATCATCTTTAAAATAAGCCAACATTCATTCTTTCCTTTCAGTACAGTATGGGCAATTCCCTCCAGCAAAGGAAAATTGCTTTCATCACTGCGTTGGCCAGTCCTGCTACAAGAATGCAATATTTTAAAGGGGCTTTTTCCTCAGGAGAAAATGCCATAAGATATATTTATCTCTAACTAATCCATTTCTAGCTCTTACTCTAAGATTAAGGAATTAGAGACTGCTACAGCTGCTGTCCTTATCACATTAATTACTGTAAATTGGCTGTCATCTCAAAAAAGAAAATCCACTTCCAGCAAGTGCCTCGTTCCATGCTTCAAATACCGGGCAAAGAGCATATTGAATATATCACTGTAATGCAATGCTGAACAAACAAAGGATGCTACACAAAAGCGATTGGTCTCACTACTGCTATTCTTAGCCTGTCCACACTCCACTTGCAGAACTGTAGATCTAACCCCACATGCTGTTTATGTATGATTTCCGACCGGCACAAATTACTTCCAATCCCAGCATTTGGAAAAAAAAAAAAGGACACTTTGTATGATATATGTAAAAAGCACTAACATGCTGAAACTTACTCAAAACCACAGATTACTATAGACTTTGGGCATGGAATTACATGTTCTCCTAAATATGATTGCTCTTCAGAAATGCAACAAGATTAAAATTTATGAGTAATGCTAATACGTATATCACAACTTTGTGATGGCACTTCAGATGCCTTCTATAGCTCAAGGTGCTGCATTTTTGCCCTAGTAAGATGAGGACCAACTGTGCTCATCTTAAAAATGCTTTTACATGCTTACCTCAGTGAGATTCTATCTGTTCAATATATAAAAACACTAAGAGATATTATTTCAAATAACTCAGATACAATTTGGGGTTATTTCAAGCCATGAAATCCTATGAAGTATCAATATCTGCTAAAAAGCTGGCCATCTCCTCTGGTGACAATATCTACAGGATGGTGCTGTGAGGGGGTTTAAGAACATTAGGAGCGCTAAGAAAACTCACAAACCCTTTCTTCCTAGTCTCATGGGATGAACATGTGCATGCTTGTTTCTGATGCACAAGCAGTACAATAGCTTCTCGGCAGAATAAGAAATCCAGGCATGAAAGAGAATCCATGTATTTTGATACTTAGGTCTTGGCATTGAATAAGCCATCATCATGAATATTAAAGAAATCCCTTAATTCATACTTTCATATATACTAAAACAAATGTGAAAAATCTTCCCCTGCTTTTTCTTTTTCATTCAATCCTTTACAGGCATATAATATTGACAATAAATTCTTAAATGCCAATGTAGAAAACAATTTATGATAGAAATTGAACACAGTGGTCTGTAAATTGCATACTTTGTAGAACTTGTCATTA
>JAOXJK010000032.1:12841282-12856345 GCA_025774025.1 Xenus cinereus
CTTCAGCAGGGGAGTTGGACTAGATGATCTCTATGGTCCCTTCCAACTCTAGAAATTCAGTGAAATTCAGTGAAAAACAATTTATGATAGAAATTGAACACAGTGGTCTGTAAATTGCATACTTTGTAGAACTTGTCATTAAAGCCTTCCAAAAACTTACCCTTTATAGAAAGTCATAGGAGATTCTTCTGGAACTACCACTGAAGAACATGAGAAATGAGCAGAGATTCAACTTTTAACTTTGCTACTCCCTTTTTCTTAAACACCAGAAGTTGCCTCAGTTGCAAAATTTTGAGATTCAAATTACTGTAATAACACACCAGAAAAATTGGGCTTTGGGACCACAATAGTTAAAGTGAGTGTCTTTTATGTGATTAACACCTGTAAATAGGATTATTTTCAATTAAAAAAAAATTAAGTAGAGAAATCTTAGAAGAAACATGATGGAACAATAGTAAGTATTCATCTATGTGAGAGATTCAAGTCAACCGAACAAAGCCAGGTAAAAGTTTGATTTTTGTTTGGTGTCTGAATAGCAACCTGCTATATCGTTGGCAACATGACTGAAGCCCAAAATACCATTCAGATATACAATTACCAGACAAAGAAGTTTCATTCAGACAGATAATACTCCTGCACTGGGTGACTCTTCTGGGCTTCCACGCTATTATCTTTCATTTCCCCTCCAGACTACTTCCCCTCCCCGTAGCCCCTGTACAGATTCATTACACAGCCTGCAGCTGGCATTGCCAAAGCCAAGACATGAATACAAAGAGAATTTCCTAATGAGAGCTAATGCAAGCTCTGATACAGGAGAGAAATACTGTCCTCCCTGTGACCTTTCGGCTTCTGCAGCCTAAAAAAAGGAAAAGTCACACAGTGACTGTCCACAGACTAAACGAGCAAAGATACTTTTGACAGTCCAAGCAATTGTCAGCTCTCATTTCAGAACCTGAATTTCATGAAAGATGGATTCAGCTTTTATGAGAGATGTCATTCTATTGAAACTGCATTTATTTTTGGAGGTGCCATAAACCGGCTGAGTGAAATCTTAACTGCATTAACTTTTTAAGATACTTTCAAACAACTGTATTTCATGGAATAGCTACAAACCCCAGACTTAGTGCTTATATATCACCTCCTGAAAAGAAATCCGTTCTGACATGTTTTATTGAACATAACCCAGTAATAAACCCAGACTCTCCAGACCATACCCTGGATGCACAGCTGTATCGGTGCAGGATTCCCACTGCACTATGAGATTAGGATCTGGAACGACAGATTCAATTGCCTAAATTATGTGGTGGAGATTAGGGGACTGCTGGTCTAATTTTCCATAAAACTTCTAAATGTTTAGCCTACTCTTTCCAGCGAGTCTCTCAAAAGATATTCTACACTGCTGCTAGCTAAAAGGAAGCCACTGTTGTATAAACCAGTTCATCGTTTAAGCAGTTTAAATACAGCATCCCATTCTCCAGAGTATGGAAATTCGTTATCATACCCATAGATTATGTGGCAGCAGCAGCCTTGAGAAGTGTTCTTCAGTGACCCTTATTTATTCTAAGCCCAGGGAGCTTCTCAGGTATCATCCAGCGGAGCAAAAAAAATATCTCTCAACGTCAATCATTCTTGGCCCATGTGCACTTTCTCACTCATGCATCTTAACTCTAAAGTGATTGGTCTTTTCCCTCTGGAGTCACGCTGAATGATATAGCAGCTTTCTCAGTTGTGATATTAACATTTCAAGTCAAGCCTCAATCCATTTCTCCATCTGAGAGACAAGATATGAGACCTTAGGCCTGTCAGCACTCCAGGGAAGTTTATTTTGATTCTCAAAATCTCTAGTGTTTTAGAGATTGGAAGTCTTTCAGTAACCAAGGTGCCCCAAGTTAAAATTCCTCCCCTAGAACACAGAAATATGCTGTTGAGATTTCTAATAAATGCGTCTGTTCTGGTTTTGGTAGGATGCTGAAGCCCTGCTAGTTTCTGAAAGCACCCTAGCAAGCATGCAAGCACATTCAGATGGCACACAGTACTGTCATAAACCCGACCAACAAAAATCCACTTTGTTCACATCACAGTTAAAGCTGCCTGCGTGCCCAACAGCTCACACAGCAAAGCACATTCCTCCAAAGACCGATTAGGCTGCGTGTTGACTGGCCACGGGTCAAGCCTGCAGATGTAAGCCTCAGGACTGGTAGATTCCATTTACCTCTTTTCTGGGCAGCTGCAGCAGTCTGTGGGAGCAGCTGAGGCAAAATAAACCCCAGGTTTTTGAGTCAGTCTTAGATGCAGAGCCACGTACCCTGGTAACCCTTCTAGCCAACAGCAGCAGCTGCAATTAAGATGTTGCTCACTTGAGCAGGTCAGAGTTTTACCACGGAACAAATCACAACAAAAATAGATAATTTCTAGACTACTATTTTTCCATGGGTCATTCAAATCTATTTTTTGGCATGGTGGTTTTAAAGAGGCTTCACTTATGTTATTTCAAGAGGAAATTTTCATCTTGACTGCTTCCCAAAGACCAGCATCTTCTAGAAATAGATGTACCATCTTTGTACTACTCCCATTTTCTCACGATATTGAATGCAACTGAAAGATGCTTTCTATTTTCACAAACACAGATACATCTTTTGCTTATTCAGCTTTCACTCTAGCTTTTCAAAATCCTTTCAATATTGAAGGAGATATCCAGCTATCCAGAAGAAAAATCAAATTAGCTTTTCCACTGTGTCACGTCTACAAAGTTGAAGGAGTTATGAAAAGCTAAAGGTGTTTAGAAATGCGAGAAACAAAAGGTAAGAACCCTTGGCATTTGCTTTATTTCCCTTAGAAAAGAGAAAGAACAGTGTTTAGCTTTTCTCCCCTTTCTTCTCTACCAGTCACACTTCTAACTTTCACAGTTTTCAAAAGGCAATGGGCAAAGCTATAAAACTAAAGCTCCGAAAATAAAAAACTCAAATTGAAAATTCTGGAAAAAAAACGACACCTCTTTGTAGTACTGGACGGACAAAAAAAAAGTGGTTTTATATTTTAAATCATGTGAAAGAGACACAACTCAACTATTTGACAGAGCCGCATGGCTCATTAGCTGTTTAGCTGTAGTTCTTTATAGTGTTCTTTGGACCAGAAAGACAATATGGCCATACTTGGTGATAACTTAAGAAGCGGGGAAAGAAGATAAAAAAGGTAGTAGTTACCACTGGACTGGCTGTGGCAGTGCAGTGCTATGGGTAACCTGGAAGAGTAACTGCATAACAAACTCGTTCTGAAAAATTCTACTACTGAAATTCAGATTACAGTAAGTAATCTTATCATTGCAACACTTGAAAACTACAGCATTCAAATGCCATTTTACAATCATAGTTTAGCAGTATAGGAAGTCCCCAGTCAGAAGTCTAATGTTAAAAATTCACACTGTTAAAGAAACTTATTGAAGGAACTAATAGATATAAGAAAATAAAGTATTATTTAACATAGTTCTTAGTCTTGCAATACCATTCCACTTTAATTAATTTTAAAAACGTACAGTAATAAGTGAACTAGCTGGGTCTTTCTTGTATGATTTGATTTCTGCTCACCTGTTAAAAATATGCATATGCATCCCTTCACCCAACAACTGCGTGCCTTTTGTTCCAGTAATGACAAAACTGCCCTCTACCATAGTGTCCAAAATGCCAGTTTGACTTGGAAACCAGTTCACGACCAGCAGTTCTGCCCTATTCCTCTCTAGCTCTGTGAACACCAACAGAGACCTACAGCTGAGCACATTGAGTCACATAGCTTCACTACAGCATCTTGCCTCTTTTGGCTATGCTCAGAAACAGATTTCTGTACTTTATATTATTTCAACTGTACCCTGGCTCAGGGTCTACAGGCAGATGCTTGAGCCAGACTATCAGCTTAGATAGGAGGGAAATGGTGGAAGACACTGGCTGCACTCCCCAGGAGCCCAGGGCCGATGGGCAGGGAGCAGACCCTCAGCAGAGCTTTGTCCAGAGTGGTTTTATGGAGTCCCACCAGGACTAGCGTTTGACTTAAGGAAGGAAAACTTCCTCACTATGTTTTGTATAGGGCAGGAGGGCTCTTAAAGAGGGGAAAGGTAAGATCAAACAGCTCTTGTTTCCGTAGCACTCCTGCTGGCACCTGGAAGTCTGGATAAACATGCCATTACACGCTGGAGAACCATACATTAAGTAAAAATAAAGTGATACAGCACTGGCAGGAAACAGCTTTACCCAGGTTTAAACTCTGTCTGACACCAAAGTTAAAACATATTAGACAGATTCTGGCTTCACTGTAGTCAGTGGAAAAACTCCCGTGAATGTGAAAAGGGACAGGATTAAATTAATGTTATTCATTCCGATCACTGATGTCTACAGAGGCAAAGAGAAACTGTTGGATAAAACAAAGGGATAAGTTTTACATTATTCTGTAAAACACAACCATAACTGTAGATGTTGAATAAATAAGAACTAGCTTCAACTATAATCCATACTCTTATTTATTTATATCTTAATGAAAAATTCTCTTTTTGAGCTTAAATGTTCCAACACTTACTCTCAAGCTGTAAGGTGATTTTTTTCCAGAATTCTTTGACACACAGATATCAAAGCACTGTGAATAATAGAAATAGACAGACAAAGAGAGATTAGTCTTTAAAATACAAGTATACGAGGATATTTTTTTACGAGTGAAGTGAATCTGCTTATAACATATAAAGGAACTGAAAGATAACATTGAGTAATGTCTTATTTCCCAGAACCCTAAGCTATTGTATCTCATCCTGAGATTAGCCCAAAGCAAACAGATATACAATTTAAAAATACAATTTTTTTCTCAACATAAGCAATCCTTGAAGAAAATATTTAGCCATAAAAATGCAGAGTCTAAAAACTATTAAAAAAATTAAAGCAGGGAGAGGGTTGGACTCTAAATGATGTACTTGTAACTGCAGCACCCAGTCTCTGCCTGGAAAAAAAATTCAGATTTGTCAGAAAGGTTAGTCTTCTCTCAACATCCCCAGCCTACCCCAAATTTCAACAGCACCCAGCATATCACCATTCTATTCTGCCAAAACAACCCAAAAACATTAGAGCTTGTGACATAGCATCTCTGGACCAGGCAGCGTAGAAGCAATTAATATCCACCACAGATGTGTCTCCTGCGCTAGAACTACCCCCTGATCGCTGGCAGCACTGCACTGCCACAGGGCCACTACATCATCCAGATCTCCAACAATGGGAGGAAGCAGGACAGCAGGGAGTCGCTCATGTCAGCGTCTCCCAGTGCTAGGGATGTCCTACACACCCAACCCAGTCTATCTCCACCCCATCACTGGGTCACCTGCTGTGTTGTGGTCATCTACCACCCTTAGGCATCTCCAAAAGTCCCGGTTTCCATCTCTCCCCTGTAGTTAGCACCAGGTGGCACTTGCTCACATGACTACTTTGGTGCCTGGCCACCAGGAAAGTCAGCTACACAGCTTTTCATAACCAGGGCTTAAGGACCAGAAGGAGGCACTAGTAATACCTTAGGCACATCCCATGCTGTGGCAGTTAAGGAGATGTTGTGTAGACCTGGTTTGATTACACCACTAAACAGCCTATTTTATATCTTAAAAGACCTTACAATGGTCCCTTCTTCCCCCTCCTTTCACTTTGAAAGCAAGAACACAATCATTTCAATTTCCCTATTATGCTCTCGGTGAGCCCAGCAGGCTGTACATGAAAAGTTTCATAATGCCACCCATGACTCAGTGTTCAGAAACAAGGAGAGTTATAGTATAATTGGGGTGTGGTGCATGTATTTCTTTGTCAGCTTTTTGGACTCTACCACCATCTGTGCAAGAAAGAGGAGCCAAAACCAAATATAGAAGTCTCCATTCCCTTTCCAGAAAAGGCACCAAAGCTTTCTTATTCTAATCAAGACAAATCTTTCATACAATAATTAAAATACACCTCCTATTCAAGGAGAGAATGACAAAGGTTGAAACAATTAGCTGGCAAAGGCAAACAGCACTAGCTTCCATCCTCCCCCACTAACAGTAAACCTCAAGTTTTTATGGGGGGAAAAAAAAAGTGCATCAAAGCTGAAAGTCAAAAAACAAAGTAGACACTTAAATTAGAAATTATTTAAATTGAATTTTATATGAAGAACGCTCAGAGCTGGCCTGTTTGAGCCAAACCTCGAGTTTTCTGCATGGTTGGAATCACATTAGCAGAGGAACGATAGCCTCATGTATTCACTAATCCATTACCGTCACGTTAGAAATAGAATATTACATTAGCATGCAAAAGGATGCAAGCCAGCGCTACAGGGGAAACCAGTACTTCTGTAGTAAGCACTGCAGAATGGCAGAGCAGATTTGTATAAATAATGAGTCAAAAGGGCAGAAGTGAGCTTGCACTGTTCTGAGGCTTATGTGCCTTGATTATAATGTTGATATTACATTCATTTTAATGTGTCAACTGTTCTGAATAGCCTACAAAGGCCAATGTTTTATGTTGTTGTGATAGGAGGTTCTCCTTCCCTCTTTCATTTCCCTAAAAAAAAAAAACCACCACAAAAAAACCCACTAAAAGAATTGAAGCTCAGATGTCCTGAAATCTTTCACCCACTGATGACTGCCAACATTCAGATTAAATTTAAAGGGTTTACTGCAGCTCTCACTCTTAGCTATATAATTTACAAAACCCACTCAGAGTTGCTCCGATCTAATTTGCAGTTCAGCAGTGATTATCATTTGATGACTGCAGCTACCTGAAGTTTTTCTTTTGAAGATCAGAAAAAAAAAAAAATTAAACTTTTGACACCAATGGATTTCCTTCAGGAAATGCTTCAGAGACATTACCAGCAGGTAGCCTGGCATGCCACTTACAGCCTGATGCAAGCTTTGTTACTACCTATTCTCATTGTCTTTAGCAGAAATGAGCCAAGTCACAACCCACATTTTAGTCCCCAGAAATCCAGGAGAGTCTGGACTGTAAGTTTCATTACTGTGGTCTCAACTGATCTCCACTACTTCTTTCTGAAGAACTATTTTCTTCATTTTCAGAGTATATTAGCAGAGATGCCAACTACTGCATCATACGTGCTGCTTATGTTCAGGTCTTACACTCCCCTATAGTAACCTCGTGTCTTCCAGAAAAGTCCCTAGAAATTTTCATGTATTTCCTGGTTTTTCTGCCTTTTGAGGTCAAAATTCTGCTGACTCGGGCAGGAGACATGACTTTTTTTTTTTTAAACAAAGGAGGGAAACTAATGGTTTATTTAAAAAAAGGGTTCAAACTATGGCATCTACCTACAGGCTGGACCCTTGAAGAAGGCAGCGCAGAAGGCACTGGGGCACAGTGCTGGGCACCATTTCAGCCATGTGTATTGTGCTGCTGAAAAGTGCAGGCTTAAGGCAACTGAGACTACTGATTATTTTAACACCAAATTTGGCAAATCACTTTGGCTGAAAATGTGTTTTGCATTTAAAACTTCATTTTGACATCATCCAAATGCTTGGAAATATTTCATTTCCAAATGCACTGAAGTGTAAATACTTCAAAACATTTCTGAAATGAAAGAATGCCCAAAGACAAAGTTTGATCCAAAAACATCTTCTCCCTTTGGCTTTTCATTTTCTTCAGCAAAAAGTCAATTTTTCACTGGTCCACCTGGGAATCTGAGGGAGAATTTGGAAAAATGAGAGAGGGGAAATAGTGACAAACCCTCCAGCCTTGAGGCATCCAGACTGCTAGGTCCCACGTCATTGAAGACAGCGTGCAAAAGACCAAATGAAGGGCCAGCCAGTACTGCACTACCTCAAGGAAGAGAAACTGAAGAGTACACGGGTCCCAAGACACAGGACCCAAATAAACAGCCTGATGAGTGTTCAAGCAGAAAATTTGCTTCACTGTTAGGTTCCAGTAACTTCATGTCCTCTTACTTCCAGGTTAAATCACTCCTACTTTCATACAAGCATCACAAAAGCAGAGATCCTCAACACGTTACCTAATTATAGACTCCAATACCCCTAAATATCAGACCTAACACACAATTGCCAGAGGTGCAAGAAAACAGGTGGCTCTCTGTTCAAAAGCCACTTAAGGCAGCTGTCAGAAGGCAATATGTCAGTACCAGAGATTGGGGCATCCCACTGACCTGAAGGCAGAACCTTAACAGATTTATGCAATAGCATTTTTAAAAAATAATTTGCAACCTGAAACAGTTTCAAACAACATAGCTTGAGTGCTTAGAAACAGACAAAAATTATTCATTTTCCCATACTTGAATGCATGAAAGGAGATTATATTGATTCTTAATTAGAACAAGATATGAAAGGAAAAATCAGTATCGTTATCTTCAGTGACCAGCCTCTCTAGTCAATGTCCATTGCAGCTAAAAATCTGGTCAGTTACAGTCAGTCTTGCCTGAAGGGGAAACAGATACTAGCATAGCCAAAATCAGCAATTTTAATAAATCTAGTTGTATTTGACAACTCATGCAGATGTGCTTACAGTGGAGTAGGATTGTTCACAAAAGGCAATTTTCTAGTACCACTATGCTGGAATAACTT
Source organism: Xenus cinereus (assembly GCA_025774025.1). Classification (NCBI taxonomy): domain Eukaryota; kingdom Metazoa; phylum Chordata; class Aves; order Charadriiformes; family Scolopacidae; genus Xenus; species Xenus cinereus. Next base: position 12,849,852 of record JAOXJK010000032.1, read on the forward strand.
GCTAAACTTTCCCATTCAAACAGACAATCTCTGAGATTCTGTTCAGTAAGGAGACAATTTTATACTGCACATCACTATTTCAATGGGGGTGGAAAGGAAATGTAATAGAATAACATCAGACACTTTAGGCCCCAGATGACTTTTCAAGAACTACAGTTAAACGGTTATTTTCTGTTCTCTCTGCAACTTTGCAAGAGTTAAGTTTGAATTGCCATCTCCATGTGGACCCTGCTGGCTATTAAGATGTGCATACCCTACAGGGGTGTAATTAAGGAAGCATTAAGATGTTTTCACCAAAGGACAGTTAATTCTTTGCAGCTGCACTCTTTTTTCAGCAGGTTAACTACTTGGCAGCCCTTGCATGTCCTAGAGTCAATCTGCATCTAAAGGATGGAGGTGAGTGGGCAGGACTGGGCAGTTCATCTTCTGTCTCTCATTTATTACCACATCACTCAGCAGTGCTGCTGACCTTCCTCACCTTGGAAACAGCGACCACACACTGCTGGGGACAGTGGGACAAGACAGAAACAAATTCCCTTTGAAATAATTTACCTAATAAATGATAAAAAAAATATTAATGGCACAAGGATACACAAAAAATCCAAATATGTTCAAAGCAAGCTGTTATTTTATTTACTCCACTGTTTGCTGCCTCCTCTCCCACTAAATGGTTAAAATTACTGGTAATTGTGCAGCCAGCCATAATTATGTGTAGTTACAAACAAAATTATTACACTTTGTCTTCAGCTTGAAACAGTAGTCACTTCAGAAGGGAGCACTGGCTCATGAATGGAAAATGTCACACTCAGTCCTGACATAAGGGCCATCACAGTTTGAAACCCTTCTGCATGACAATCTATAGCTTGCAATGGCAATATAGGCATCACATACCGTGTCACATCATTTATACAACTCCGCCGCTTTCCTGAAGCAGCAACAGGAGGCCATTAGGAGGAGGCAACAATGAAGGACAGTTTTCCATTAAAGGAATGGACTATAAAACGTTCAAAGAGAAAAAGGTAGCTCCATCTCCAGTCGCCTGCAATCAGCGTGTGCCCTGTGCAACGGTGGCATGTCCCCTCTTCACCCAACCCCAATTCCCACAGAGGGCAGCCAACAGCTCAAGCGATGCTCAGCAGAGAAGCGGAAGGGAAGAAAACCAACAGCAGCAGAAAATACTGCAACTCAGTCTCTCTGAGGATAGGAATCACTGCAGGACGCAACTGCAACCATTAAGAAAGCAGCAACGCAATTAGTTTCATCCATTGCAGAAGCTCCTAAGGGGACTTAAACCCCATTATATACCTGGAGGGAGACTGTTGTTGCCATCACTGGTGCTGGCTATGCCTACTGTTCATAGCTGACCGCTGCTGAAACCCAAGGTGACATCCCAGTCAGCATTAATAAAACTATCATTCAGCACCAGCAGCCTCATAAACTGAAGTGAAGGAGGCTGGACAATGTCAAGTCAGCTGCGAGAGAGAGCAGCAACAACTCATCTCCGACACCATAATTCCCCGAGAGTTCTCATTTAGGTTTTGGGACGTGACACAAAAGAGAATTTGTTTCTCTGCTATGTTCCCTCCCGTTTTCCCCACGCACCCAAATTCCTCCTCCTCCATTGTTTACCAAATACCAATAATGGCAAACTACCCCCATTCAGTTTGAGGGAAGCGCAGACCCCCTTCCTGGGGTCTTCCACAGAGCCCAAGCCGTCTGCAGAGCAATCTCTTGGAAATAGCTGTACAGCAGCCATGGGAGAGCATAAAAGATTAATCAGGTACAGGATGGAGCTCTATATACAATTTGGTATTTAAAGTGCTTCTGCATTAAGAATCAGATAAATCCTGAGCAAGAGAATGAACTTCTCAAGCAAGTTTAAATGTGCTTAGATCCGTGATTGATAGATATGAGTGACTGCTTCATACTCTAGGGTGACCCTGTTCACGCTCTCTCCTCTGACAACAATTCCAGAATAAATTGCCCTGACTGACAAAGACATAATAAAAAACATTATTCTGGAAACCCACTCACTTAACCCATGCATCCATGACTGTGCTCTAGTTAAATTACCAGGCAAGTGAGTCTAGTAGTGATTAATTTTGGCAACTTAATCATTTTTATTTTAGGGAAGCAATGGTTGTGATACATAATGATGAAACCATTTTGATTTTGAGGTGTCTATCATTTGAAAAATGACTTTCAAAAGCATCCAAAAAATTACCCATCCTTCATTGTCATTCAACAACTCCTGAAACACTTTCAAGAATACATTTGGGATGAGTAGGGATTTTGTTAGGAGCAAAGATCTGAGGAGATCAAAGCAGGTAATGGCAGAAGGTGATTTTAAGACAAAAAAATGCCACTTCTCAAGTGACTACATAGGATCCAGGAGTCAAATTCATTGCTGTTTCTTTAACATTTTTCTTGCCTGTAGTTCAGTCAAGCCTGAACTCCACATGCAAATACATATGCCAAAAACACAATACAGAAGACAAATCACAACTGAGTTAAAACAAATTGAAGGGGCAGCTAGAAAGTGAACAGATCACAAATCTGAAGTGTGAGCTGCTCTTTTCAATCAAGGACTGGTATCACAAGCCAAACTTGCTTCTTTCTGTTTCTGACCTTCGCAAGAATAAAGGTGTCTTAGTGGAACCTTGTTAGCAATTTGGCTGAGGTTTCAGAAAAATCAGAAGAGACAGCCTAGTATATTTTTACCTGTGCTGGCTTCACAGAGTATCAAAATACTTTAAAAAAAAAAAAAAAAAAAAAGAGAGAGAGAAAGAGAAACTTGGATTTTATCCTTCAAGGAAGCAGCTATGACCCAGTCAGTATTCAGCAAGGAAGCAGCTGTACAGAGCAAGGAGTCTATTTACATATTCACTGCTATTACCTTAATAGCACTTTAAAGGAATTGGGCAATCCAAATTTAATATGTAGCGAGGATTGCTGTTAGCACGGCTAACTGAGACAGTGATTACTCTTTGCTACTGTTAGGGAAGAAAGCCAAAGAGAGAGGAAGAAATACAGTGCTCCAAGCAACCAGGAGGGCACACTGGGCTGCGATAGCCCCTGCCTCCCAGTACGTGCAATAACACTTCTGTGATTTTCTCCAAAACTGATGCATCTAGCCCCTATACAGGCTAGAAATAAGCAACTGTGGCTGAAGACACTTTAAAAAAATAATCATCGAGCAAGTTCACCAGTGTAAAAGGTCTGTGAAAGGATTAAACACAAGATACACAGACAAACTGCCTGCTGGCAAAGCACACTTTATTTCACTTATGAGCAAATGAAGTGGTAAAGCAGAAATCACAGCATTTTCAGGTAAATTGAATACAAGAAGCTGAGGGTTGAAATCTACTTGGTGGAGGCTGCAGTGTGAAAAAGCACAGCTGGAAATGCAGCTTCTAGCACAAGCAGAGGCAGTACTCTTTAGAGGACTGAGCAGGAGGGCGAGCTCTTGCAGAGAGCTGGTGCTAAAAAAGGGGCCTGGGAGGAAGGAAGGGCAGAGGCAGGCAGGGCCATCCCACGCTGCTGCTCCGCAAGAAGGTGGCATCTTTGCCCACTTAACAAAACACGGAGCTAGGCAGGTGTCCTGGTTTGAGGAAAGATGCCATACCATCTGGCTACAGCACGCCAGTTTTTCAGTTCTTGTCTTGCATAGGTACGAAAATAACTGCTAAACACTAACATTTCTGACTATTTAAATATTTGGATATCTGAATACACATATAACTACATCTCAGAGCTAACCTTCAGTCTATTCTCGTATTCTCATTCAGAACAATCCCTAGACATACTGGTTATGCAGCCTCACTGGCTCTGAACTGTACAAGAAATCAGGGCTGGGGCCAGGGGGAGAGTGTTCTATCTATAGTCCAGTGCACCAACAAGAAATCAGAAAGAGTGTATTTTCTCATAGTCCATCATACCCACATTACAATACCATGTTATAGCACAGCCTGAAACAGATTAATTCTTTCCCTTTGCTGAATTGAATTATCTCTAGGTATCAGGCAGATATTATGAGTAAATATTTACAAGGTTCTCAAGTCTTTTATCAAACCATCAGGGACTAGAATGTAACCATCGCAAAGCTAGTAATCACCTCCATCAGTTTTTACTTGTTTTCTTTACTTCAAGACCTTGTGTACTGTCTGTTCCAGTAGCATGAAAACCATAAATTAAGGTGTGCTAATAAGGAGCAAGCTTCCCTGTATTTTTCTTAGATTGGCATCCTAGAAAAGATCCCTATTTGGGTGTAATCTGATGGCCCTGGCTTTTAGCAAACTTAATTCATTTAAGGTGTTAACTGTGCTTTATTCTCTTGGAGAGCATCCACACTCAAGCCACGAGCAAACTAAATCACTTTCAACAAGAATCTAGTTAAATTGGCTCGTGTTCAGTACGCAAGGTAAATTGTATGCACTGGTACACAACGCCTGCTAGTTGTTGCCTCGATTATTTACTCCCCTGTTGAGTCCCCTCTCACCCCTAGAAAAACACAAACTGTAAGGAGTGAATGTAACTTGGGGCAGAACCACTCTTGGTGGGACTGATCCTGCGGGGTGTTGAGCTGCTGCAGCTCTCGCTGAAGCCACTTAAGGAAGAGAGACCCATCAGAGATCACTCCAGTTACATGCTGCAAGTGGCAGAGGAGCGGGCAAAGTGGGATGCTGGGCTGGGTACAGTACCAGGCCCAGGCTTCCTCCTTACAAACCGAGCTGGATATGCTTCTGGGGCACATCTGACACCATGAGAAACAAGTTATTTCTATAATTCTCTTTTACATATGGATAAATTTTTGTGTTTCAGGGTTTTTTCTGGCTGCATTACAAATGCTAAATGGTGTATAATGCACATGATAAAACTCCAAGCAGACTACACACAGATTGTTTGTCGGATATCGCACCTTATGGACTGGCTGCATTAGCGCAGCAAGGAAGGAGAGAAGAGTGCTGGCGAGCGTGAATAATATATGCTGCCTACTCAATTCTGTAATAGCAGTTAAACTATTTGTTTTCCCTATTACCAATGGAAATAAGCAACATGAAATTGTAGGCTTTAGTAAGTGCATATTTTGTTTCACACGGAGGAATATTAAGTCATGGGTACAGTAAGACTATTAACTAGGCTTGCATTTTCTAGGTACTGTAACTTCAGGCATAAAAGGTTAACAGTTATTGGCAACACTACTGAATTACACTGACAGGTGAATAGTTCACAACTAGGCCAGACATTTTACCACACTGCAGGCAGTTGGCATATACGAAGAGCAAAGAAAACAGAACTTAAGTACTTCCCTCGCTTCATTGGAAGACTATTGTAGCGAGACAGTAAGTAGCCTTATGGTGCTACTTATTCTCTCTTTTTTCATCCTTGCAGCGCATGTCCCTTCTTTATCCACAGGGGGCAAGGCAAGCAACTGATGTAAACCAAACATTCCTCTGTAATGGTCCAGGAAACAAAACAAAAAAAAAAGCCGGTATCAAATTTAGAAACACAAAATGAATATTGCTGGCAAAAGTAGCTCAGCCACCACGCGTACTGTGCATCCTTCGCATGGGATAGATGGTCACTTCAGGTGAGCCAGGCCTGAGAGTCAAAGAGATTGTCATCTGTAAAATCCCTTCTGCATTTGCTGAGGAGGTGGCAAGCACAGCAGGAACAACAGAGAGGATTTCAGGAAGAAAACGTACTTTCTTTGCCATGACAAGTGAGAAGGGAAGCGTTCATCCTGCCGTTTCACAGCTACTCCTTTACCACTGCCACGCTGCCACTTGTGCCCTTTGCATCCAACCCCCTCGTCCCCCCCTTCCCAGCACCCGCAGGGCAGGCAACATCTCCCAGTGGGGATGAGGATGCGCCTCGATAACCCTTCCCTCCGCTCACCTCACAGAGCCCCTGGCAAGTACACACTTGCCCACAGCTGTGGGCAGCTGTAGCATGTAGCCCAGATGTGGAGCTGGCAGCCGTGGGAACCCACCCCTTCAGCCAGGGACCTGGGGACCGTCCCAGAGCATCCACACGAGGAAGCTGCCTCTGCAGCTCTGTCACCCCCAAGCAGGATGGAGGTCGGGGCCTGCTGGCGGCTGCCAGCCCCCAGGCACCCAAATCTTTTGAGGTTTGGGCTGTAAAGACATGGTGGGCTTCCCAGGTTTTTAAGGCTTGCAGCAGAGCTCAAACAAGCAGGATTTTCAATGGGGGAAAAGAAAAAAAAAAAAAACAAAAAACCCACCACAAAACACACAAACAAAAAAAAAAAACACACCCCCACACAAACCAAAAAAACCAAACCAACCAACCACACACCACCAATCAAAAGAAAACCCATCACTCACACATACAAGGGAAGACTCCCTGCAAAAAGCTGTATCAGATCTGCCCTGAAGGGCCAGGGAAAAGAGGAGAGGCCAGGCCTCTAAAGAGAGGTGGTCACTAGGATTATTTCCTTTAGAGAAAACCCTTTCTCTGCTTCTCTCCCTTCC
>JAOXJK010000032.1:12856445-12904881 GCA_025774025.1 Xenus cinereus
TCCTCCCCCCCCAAAGATAGCAAACAAAAAACCCACAACACTGAAAGTTCCTCTAAACAAATGAACACCACAAGAGCTGGAGGCAGTCACCCAGCATGGAAAATGAGCTCAAATCCTGGAAAGTTATCAAACGGAACAGAAAATAGCCTTATAATGGGAAATGTCAGGCAACCCTAGTAAAAAGTGAAGCTTCCAGTCCCACCTGTAATCACCCACCACTGCACTCTTAATAGGATATCTACAATTATACACAGATGGTGAGAGATGGCGCAATCTTCTGCTGATGCTTGTGGTTATATATTTTGTTTAACGAAATGCTCAGGCAAATTAAGGGCACTCCTGGAGATTTCTCCTTTATCTCTTAAAGATCACCTCACACATCAGAGGGTGAGACTTGGCAGCCATAATAAACAGTCTAGAGACAAACTCCTAAGACTTCTGTTTTATGTTAGAATTTTATACTACCTATTGATCTAGTGTATTCTGAAAGGTTATTTTAACATTTATTTTGTAAAGTCTATTTCACATAAGTCTCTTTTACTGCAAATGACAAATAAATTGTCTGAGAATTCTGTTTTGGACAAAACACAAAGGAAAAACAAAATCATCTTATGCACAAACAGGGCGTGATGAGAGATCATTTTGAAGTAAGTTTGGTATAAATAGAATTTTATTTCTGAAAAACAAATTTAGTAAGACATTTTAGAAAAGCCCTTTGTGTTTTTAAATTAAATTGCATTGTGCTCTGAATGTTTCAAGGAGGTGTTTAGGTTGAAATCCATAATTCAGAGTTGATATTCAAGTATTAAGTTAAAGTAACTCCACTTTTCACAGGAAATGCTTATTTAATTCCCCGTAAAGTCTGCATAAAAAGAATTTTATAATAATTCTAAAATATTTCCTTCTTCCGATATCAAAGAACATATTTTACACAGAGAAATTACCTGTAGAAGTTCTTTATTACCGCTAACATTTTTTTTTCTGTTTAAACATGAAAACTTTCACTTGCTCCTTAGACATTTAAAGGTGGCTTAATTTCTTGAAGACCGATTTGCAAATCTTTTTCATCTAAAGAAAGTTATACATGACAGCTTCATTATATCAAAACTAGATAAGTGCTTGTAATCACCAATACAACAACTTCACAGTAAGTTGCAGGTAATACAGGAGGCTATTTAAGGATAAAGCTATGAAACTAGTTATCTGAAAATACTTAAGCAGCCACTTCACTAATCACAGAAAGCATGAACTACCTGTTCAAATTATTCTGGAAAGAGCTGACATTATAAGTTTTGAAAGTTTTAAAGGTAAAACTAATAGCTAACTAAATAGTTTATCTAATTTGTACTTAAAACTTTTTCTGTAAGAGCATGGAGCATTTGAAATACATGATCTTCTCTGAAACCCTGGTGAAATTTCACAAGATAACACAGAGAACAAAAATAAGTTAAATTCTCGTGTTAGAAACGTTCTGATAGCATCCTGTCATAAGATAAAATCACTATAATTAAGGTGAATTTTGTTGCACACCTACTCGCAGATCAACTATTCATGAGAAGAGACAGCTAACAAAGCAAACGCACAAAGACACTCAAGGAAGGAAAGATCAGAGGGGTGCATTTTGAATACTGTTAAATGCTAACAAAGGTATGGTTTCCTTCTTAGTCAAATATCCAGAAGGAAAAAAAAATATAAAATTTTTCTAGACCAAGAACGCAAGTGGACTCTTTGCACATCCTTGACCTTATCACCACTTTTTCTGGTCTTTCTGCAAGCAAACCACTAATTAACACACTCAGGGAGAGAACAAAGAACCAAAAACCTGAGCTGAGAAGCAACCGCTTCTGAATTCAGCACTGTTCTTTCATCATCACCAGCAAAACGAAGTTAGCTTGAGCAGAGGCAAATAATTATATTCATTATGGAAAAAAATTACTTTTAGTCAGATATTAAAACATTACCCTTGCAGTTTAAGATAATAACAGCTTCTCCTGTTAAACACTGTAACTTTCACTATGTATTCCTAGAAATAAGAATAAATGCAGATGATAAATAGACAAATTTAAAGAAAATTGAAGATGCTTAGTATTAGTTAATTTATAATCTTAAAGCTGGTCTTAGAATGGAGTAACTTCTGTGGAGTAACCAACTCTCTTTGATTTCATACAACTTGGGTAAGATCAGTCCATTTTATCTGCTGGAGTTAGCACAATATATGTGACAGTGCCTTTACACTCAAAGTTATTTTGTCCATTTAGAAACAGTTTAGTTAAGCAGGGTAAGAGAAAAGAGTTCACAATCAGTTGCAGGAATATTTTGTCCTCTTTGATTGCAAATTCATACTTAAAACTACCACTTTTGAAGCCCACATACTAACCATTACTGGTTTAGGTTTTATGGTTTTTACTTAAATTGTAATTGTTTATTTTTTTCCTCCTCAAGACAGAGCAAGACAGCCAGGCAACGGCTATCTTGTCTCTCAACTAATATCACAGAAACAAGATTTGGCTGGTATTTTCTTGTGTTTCTACAGATAGTATAGTTTTTATTACTTTTAAAATAAATATAGCATTCAATAATTTTTAAATACCTCTTTGCAATCTTCATACCTCATGACCCAAACATTATTGCAATAATTACATCACCTAAAGGCCAGGAGAGTCAAGTATGGGGAGCAGTCACAAAGAGCAACCACGTACAGTGTACAGACATACTGAGTTAATATCATGGCTCAGAGCAGAATAGCCATAGGTCTGCAACACCATCAAAGAAGATAGACCTGCACAAAAGAAAAGGGCTATCAGGCTCTTAACCAGACAGTATTTGCTAAACTAAAAGCTTCAGTTACAGCCACAATAACAGTAACTCTGGAAAAAATAATAATACCAAGTAGAAAAACAGATGCCTCCTCTCAGATCATCAGCTGTATTGTCACATATCCTTAAAGTAACATCTCAGATCTTTGTCTTATTTCCATTGATGGCTTATATCAATCTCCTTGTTGCAGCCAAAAACCTCTCTGACAAAAGCTTTCTTCTGTATCTAAAGGGAAATAGTTTGTTTCATCTAGTTTAAAGTTTAATTATGTACCCTCTGGGACTTTTTCTGATCTGAAATGCAATGCCTTCTAGGCAACCCCAAGAACGCATGTACTAAATAGCCCAAGAACAGCAGTCAGCCTGGGCTATAAGGAAAAACATTGTGCAGAAATGTCTAGGCTCAAGTTGGACGGCTGCAGCAGAGACATTGAGAGTGTAAGTGTAAAAAAGTGAGGGGAAGGCTTGGGCTAATTGGTGAATGAGAGTCTTGAGTAGGCAAAAAAGAAATAAAGGAGCCCATTCTCTGCTCGCCTGGGACACATGCAGACCCACGATCAGCATCACACAAGCAATCTTTGCACCAAATTTCTTCAGATTACCATGCAGAATGAAGGAGACAAAAGAGATTCAGACCCAAGTTTCATTAAAAGTTTTTTGCCAATATTGCATCTGTAATGCTATTTCAACAGTGGTTAACCAGGACCACGCACTCACTACAGGTCAATTCGCTGGCTTAGACTGCTAATCACGCTTCCTATAGAGGACTGCAAAAAGAAGCTGAATCCCTTCCATGGATTATTAATCCGCTTGGTACACTACCTCCTGGAGACCAAATCCCAGGACCTTTTGTCAGCAATAGTTCAGGTCCCCAGTGTTACAGAGGTTTTTAATTCATTAGTTATCTTTATTATGAAAACTTTTCAGTGAAGACTTTGTCTTTTGGGAATTGAGATCACAGCCATGTGCAAGACTTTCTCTTTGCTATTATAAAAGTGGTATTTCTGGAAAACCAAACATGTGGAAAACCAGAACAAAAGTAAATTGGTTTTGCCTCAGAAGGAAGTTGAAAGAATTAAAAATAGAGGAGATCGGCACCATTCATCCACCCGTGGTACAATTTTCTTTGCTTAGTTTGTGATAAAACAAGCCTCATCCTCCTTGTGTTTTCACTTTGGGTTTCTTCACACACATTAAATATTACAAGTCGAAAAACCCAATTATTTCTTTAACAGTGAAGACAAGGCTCTTCATGGCTACTTTATAGGGATTTAAATAGGACAGCACAAGGTGAAGAAAAGAGTTGTGAAAAACTTGCTGACTACATTTTGACCTAATTCTCTGAATTCCTGATTTTGAAGGGACTACACCACTGTTTAAAATCCCAGAGGCACAGATATCAAACTTCAGAAAACAAACCTCATCAAACGTTGAGCGCTTCAGACTGCACAAGATTAAGAAGTGGGATTTTGGTATAAATCCTTCTTATGTTCAGGATCACTAATGCCAGCCAAGGGTTTGCTCTTAGAATTAAGAAAAGGGAAATTACTAGGCAAATACAATGCATCAAATTCATTTTTAATTATTACTTAGGAAGAGGAAACTTCTGAAGAGAAGCCTTCCTTCAGCCTTTCAGCTCAAAGGAACAGATCTGTTCAAGAAGTACAAAAAAAAAAATCTGACACTTTTCTCACACGCCTCATCGATACCAAGGCTTTTCATACCTACATACTACTTTTTTTTTTAATCCAAAGTGCAACTAACCCAGTTGTGAAGCTCAAAGCATGAGAAAGAATGATCAAAGTCTGCATAAGAAGAAACAAATCATGGCCCTTCTCCCTGGACACCTGGTGAACTGAAAAACCTGTCCTCTCAGAGTGGGCACTAGGAAAACTGGAAAATAGGACACAGCAAAGCTATACATACAAAAAAAACCACACCTAAAAAAGATACATTATTTTTTAATGGAGATTCCACCAATACATTTCCAGGAATCACCTCTCTGATAAAGAACCAGTTGCTAATCTGGGTTTCAAACTAAGGGCTTGAGCCCGCGTCCCATTTATGCTTGATTTATGCTGCTTTCCTAGAGCCTATTCTTCAACTCCTTACTGATGACTTCACACAAGAAACCTCCTTGAACGGCTTCATTTCCTTCCCAGAAGTCATACTGAATCTAAGCAGAGTAATGGCTACTCTAGCATCAAGTGAGAAGACTCCTCTTTAAGAACAAACCCATTTCCCCTCGTTCACTACACTTCCTCCCATATCATATACTACAGTAGCAAATTACCATGTTCAGTTCAGTATTGGCCAGCCTTGACAATGATCTCATAGAAAGACAAAGGGTAAATTAGTTTAATGTAGCCTGAATAAAGATAATCATCCAAATAGAGAAGTGGACCTACACAGGTGAGTGTTTCATGCAAAATCTATTGAAGTTGGAGAATATCCCACAGACCTCATCTCTAAATGGCTGCATGGGAAAATGAGCATTTTCGTAATTATTTGAAATTACTTTACAATCAGAAGATACCTCAGTAAGCACTCCCAAGGCAAGTAGCTTATCACCGGCCCCAACGTGCCTGCTGTGAGCAATGGAAGGAGAGATCCAAAGGGTTTCATACGCGCAGAAGTCTTTCACAATTGAGGAATAAAATTGTACTAGTGCTATTCTGAAGCTTCTTCTCCTTTTAGCTCTGCCAATTTCACTGTCACGTAAGATTCCAAATGACACAGCTCATGCTATGTGATGCAGAGATGCAAGTGTGACCTTGAGCATGCAATGTTTCTTTCACACGCTGTTGATTGCATCAAACAAACCAACCAGCACTCCTCCTCCCCGCAGCGCGGCCACTCTGCCAGTGCATTCAGACCTGTTCAGGATACTAACAAATAGCTCACTGCAAAGGAAGGTGCATCCTATTTGAGTGCATGACAGGAAACCAGTTATAAAGTAATTGCTGAACTTTATCTTTAAACTCAAAGTGTAGTGTGGAGAAATAAAAACAATAAATCTAAAAAAAAAAAAGCATCTTCTTACCAAACACAAATGACTCTTTCAAGCGATTACAAATATAATCAGTGAAATGCGAAGACCATAAATACTTCCTAGGGTTGTGGGACTATCATAATAAACCACCAGAACAAAATTCATGTGGATTATCATGTCACTGTTGCTATGAAATGTATTGATGGTCCAGTTCACTGTGTTCCCATATTTATGTTTCTATAATATGTGGTTGCAACCACAAATTTTGATGGAAAAACAGTTTTATTTAGCAGAGAACTATACCTTGGAAATCGAGGTCTCTCTCCTGGCACTTATAAATTGTGTTCCTCAATTTCCACGTTATCCAGAAAGGATTGGCAATACAGAATACAAGGGATATTGATACAAGGTCTTGCTGACAGGGTATAAAGCCCTTGATAGTTAGCCCTGGAGTACCTAAGTGACAAGATGCCTAGGCCAATGTGGCCAAGACTGGCCTTATTCTTCTTTTCTGCCCTAAATCTCCCTCGGAACCTTGCAAAGGACCCATCCATACACCTCAGTGAACAGCTTCACAGTTTGCTGCAACAGAACAGCGTGTCCTTAACCTGTTCTGCCTCTTTTCAATTGCTCATGGTTCCTGGGACAATTTGTTTTGCCTGTTTTCCTTTTTCTTGTGATTGTTGTTAGAGTAGTTGATGTTCTGAGCCCTTGAGTCCAGCTTTATTTCCATCATGCTTGCAGCATCCCAGATCACTAGCTATAGGCACTTTAAAAAACAGTATCAGGAAACAGGAGAGCTGCACTGACTTTATTTAGGCAATAATTTAGGGGGAGTCCCTCTTTATAATGCAATCATCAACTTTAGGCAGAACACAGAGGCAAGGTGCTTAACAGTGGAGGGTACAGCTCTCATCTTATACACATGGAGCAACCTAAGGTCATCGCATTGAAATATATTTTGTCTCAGCCTTTTCCTATCTCTCCTCTTCTATGAATGTGCTCCAACCACCATAAGGACATTTTTTTTTTTTAAATAATAATCAAATAATAATTTGTACATTGGCATAACATCTGGTTACAGGCATCAAAAGCGTTGTTTTGCAGACCCCTTCTCAGCACTCCTGGCAACATTTTGTCATGGAGCCCAGTTCTCCCCTAACATAACGCTGGGGCACCACTAACAATGAGAGCCACAAGGGTTTAGCATCACTCTCTCTGACCCTTTTCTCAGCTGGCTTTGAAGCCACAATATGACTGAAATGACTGTTTTGCTGCACAACAGTGCCTATGGGAAGCACAAGCAAAACACCACCAGGGTAAGAGAGGGGATATTTCTTATGAAGACCACAAAGAAGGTCACCACCTCCTTCAGCTAAGCCTGGTTTTATCAGACATACTTCTGAGGAGTGGTGTGTTTCAGCCACATAATCAGAAAAATGAATTATAGCAGAAATACCATTTTTGCAGCTATCCTTTATGATGTACAACTGTTTCTTCAGCCTCAGACAGACAGAAATTACAGATCCCAGGAAATACAACAAATCTATTACCCCTTTGATGACATGTATTTCAGCTGATACGATTCATTACTATTTTGTAGATCTTGAGTATACTATTTATCAAAAATATTTACTTCTAGCTACTTACGCTTTAAGGGCTGCTCTCATAATTATTTTTTCATAATTGAACCCCAGTAAACTTTTATGCAGACTTCTCGCTTCCCTTTCAATGCCATAGCCAATCTTACATACTAATTAAAAACAGAGTATGCCAATTAAATTGCACTTTGTTTTCTTAATGAGATAGTCTTTTTTTCCCCTTGCTTGCTTATTACTTACTGCATAAAGAAACTATAAAGTTACATGGCCTTCAACACCATTGGCTCTACCTTCTGTAGTAGAAGAAACAGACTGCCTTTTCCCCCATCCTGTCCACACACAATAAACATCAAATCCAGATCAGTAACAAGTCGGTGGCATTTGACACCTTGCTGCTTCCGTTTTGTGCCTCTGTTTCTAGCTCTAGGCTCTTATTGCAATGAAGAGGAGTAAAGATTCTGGTTTCCTGCCTCTCCTCTGTAACATCAGAGCAGTTCACCCCCCTTCGCAATTCCTTTATCCTCACCTTTCCCTTGGTTTAAACTCCACCTAAGCATAGCTGATCTCTGCATTAGAGAGCACGTTTGAGGAAATAAGGATACTAGAATGGAATACAGGCTTTTATAGAGTAAAATTTCCATTGGTGGGGAAGTAACTGACATTTTTAATTCTCAGGTACGTAACTTGAGGGAGAAACATGCTAGCTGACCCATAACATCATATTGGTTTTCAACAGTGTAAGGCTAAGGCACTTACCAGCTGTCGGGCTCTCACACCCTTCAAAGATTAACTCTTACTATACACTGAACGTGTTGCTTCCACATTCTCTGTGGCAGGGCTACCCATTTTCCATGAAGCACTCTCAATTCCAGACCTTGCTCCCAGGCAATGGAATACAGCCAGAGACAGACCCATCTTCAAAACACAAGACAAGGCCCACACACACATCCAGATATCTCTCTGGGAGAATTATTTTTTTTTTTTTAACAGCCAAATTACGACATCTGATTCTACTATACTCATTTTGGCTTGGTTTGCATGTCTTGACACATTCTGTGGGCCATCATTATGACATCTCCAGGTCCAAACATGTTGAATAAAGTGAAATAGATGTGTTTCTTTGTAGTTCAGTAGCAATTAATCCAATTATTCACACCAAAAAGACATGTTCATGTGGCAAATGGAAGTGAGTGTACCTATTGCAGTTAGTGTTGCACCACAGATTACAAGATTTTTTTATAACATCATAACTGCAAATTAGTATTTTTTCCTCTGCTTCTGAGCAGTTAATTGAATGGGATATCTATCTGTTATAGCAGTCTATTACAACCATATAGTTTGTCTTAACAGCTTCAGTGTCCTTGTCTAAAGCTCCATCACTGTATAGCAGCTGGTCCAGGCAGAACTGTTCATTTAACAAAGTGATTGCAGAAGCTGCTAACTAGGAATCTGAGACCCAGTATTGCTCTCCAACATTCTTTCTCAATTTAGTCATGATTTTTCCCCCTCTCAGACCTTCGTTTATCCCCAAACTTGACATTTATTTTTCCTAACTCATGACTTTCATACGATGATTCTCATTGACATTCCACTGTGCCATAGAAAATTCCTGAAGAAGTTATCATGCCAATAATAAATATATTTGTAAACAAAAGACAGTCCTAAATTATAATATTGGGTCTGCACACTCTCTACTTTTAGAGCCAAACCTAAAAGTGTCTGAACTTTGCAAGTGATTCTTCAGTTGATCAAAGTTCCCATTCTAGATATTTTTAAATCTTCTTACGTTCTCATCAGCTGACTACTGAAGTTTATCTGCAGAGTTATTAAAATTAAACTACTGAATTATTTTACCTCTAGGAAACAGGTCAAGTTCTGGAGGAAGTCTGGTCAGCAGCATGCCCTTCTCTGCATCGAAGCATTCTTCCACCACTCGGGAACCTGTGATGACTTGTCCCTAGAGGTGCCACTCCTAAAAGAAACATTAAGGAGACGTTGCAGGTAGCTGTGACAGGTATAACCTCAGAACACATTTCACATTAATTTAGCCTGCTCTGGCTCCATGGCTCCAATGGTCTTTGTGCCGCTTTACTGGGCTTAGATCATTGTTAACCCTTTAGCCTGTGAACCTAGCTCATGTTGCAAGACTTGGGTAGTTTCTTAGCCTGAAAGGTGGAACTGTATGCACTCAAGTACTCTTTGCTGCAATCTCATTTGTCTAAAAAGAATGTTAACACAATTCTCCACAGCAGATGTCAATGACAAAGCTCTGAGGTAGATGAGACTGGGGTGTGCAAACACAGCTAAAGACAATCATTTTCTTATCCCCACCCCTGCTCTCAGTTTGTAACAATTCCTGGAGAAATCCCTCATCTATCATCTAATTAGGGTGAGGTTTTATAACCTTCCTTTCTGTTAGAAAGCACGGTGTTACCCCCCTGGTTTTTTTGTGCTGGCCCAATCAACGTCCCCAGGACTACAAGCTCTCAGCCTCATCAGCTCAGCCCTGGCCTGCGCAGGCACACAGAAGTGGAAGCCAGCAGGGGACAGGACTACACACACACACTATGTTACCTTTGCATCTATCTCTTTCTTTTTTTCCCCTTTCTTTAACCTGACCAGCCTGAATCCTTATCATCTGAGGCACCCCTTGCTCCCTGGCCTATTGCCAAGGGAGGGCTTGCTGCTCCCTCCAGTGCTCACTGGGCAAAGGGGTGTTGCATTGCTTCCTCTGCTCTCCTGGAAAAAAAGGGGCTCAGGACTCCCACCACCTTCAGGGAAAATCTACGGCTGCCTGTTGATCAAAGACTCGCTCCACGGCAGCCGTTAACTCCTCTCCAAACAGCTTTATTATTTTATTCACACAGTAGTGCTGCTGTTAAGCAGCTGGTGGCTCACCCTGGAGGGGACTGCTCTCCAGTGGTGGTTTCTGTGGCATGGTGCCGTACAAATAAAGGTCATTTTTCATTTTAGGAAGCTCTTCTCAGGCAGTGGCAAACATTTGGCCATGGCATAGCCTTTAAAAGCTGTTTGGGCAGCCAACACTGGTTGTAACTCAGACTACCAAAGTAGGAAAAGGCCCTGCACAACCTCTGGCTGTTTTATTTTGTCAACTAAAGCTACATCTAATCAGTATTACTGCCAGGATTTGCTAAGCTTTTGCTGTCTCAAGAGAGCTTAGGACTCAGAAGAAAACATTCCCTGTGTTATATAAAGCTATTCTTAGCACACATGTAATTTTTAAGAAGCATAAGTCACAGTAAGTGTTTTAGAGTACTTCATAAGAAAAATGGTAATTCAATAGGAAGTTTCTACCCTACGAGTCTAAAGCAGGTGAATTCACATTAAACTGTGCATGCTGTCAATAGGAATCTGTTGTTCTCAGGGATCAAGGACAAGTCTAGAGTTTGTGTTAAAAAAAAAAAAAATCACATAATGGGGATATGCTGGGATTGTCATGCCTAAGTACATTTGTTCTCCTGAACAAAGTGGTTATTTTCACTGGCCCAGCAGCACAGTAGGCTCATCTCCAGGACACAGCCCATATGGGTGAAGTGATAGGAAAAACATGTTAGAGGATGATGGTGCCCCTTCACAGCTTCAGCTGCCAGAGGACAGAGCATACCTGACTAGGTAGTGCATGCAAGGCTCTAAGAACAAAACCAAAAAAATATCAAGGAAGAACTACCAAGGCAAATGTTACCTTAAAAGTTTAGTACAGACTGAGGTCCTTTCATGAACTCTTCCTTTCTTGAATGCTTTACATATATAGCTAGATATCTTTCCTGTCACAAGAGACTGACAGCACCCATCTGAGCAGACTGCTCACCTATTCTTATTGTAAAAACCTAAAGCTCTTGGCATGTTCTCATATACGAGGGCTATCCATTCTAAATTCTCGCTACTGACAAACACTTTCTCCTTTGTTCCCTTGGTCCCATATTAATGGGATATTTTTCTCTTGAGGGCAGACTCATTTACTGTCATGAAGTCCACACAGCCAGTGGCAAATTGCACCGTGAGTCTAGACCGCAAAAGGCAAGGCATCATACTTGCTGGGCCAATTACATGAGATGAATGGAGCTTGAATGCCCAGACCAGAATTGAAGATAGAGAGGGTGTCTGATTAAGAAACCATTAAGGATGAACCATGTTTTAAAGTGCCCCCCACATGCACCTTTTTAACTTCTCGCTGCAATTGTAATTTTTTACTTGGAAGCTCGGAAAAGACCAGGTTGCAGCCCTAGGCTGCCACAGTAGATGTATATTACGGGGAGTATGCTTAGGGTGACAGTTATAAACACACTGTCTCCAGAAAAACACTTCATTTACAAAACAGATTTGACAGCTCGGTTTGTTTGCAATGCAGAGCACTCCTCCCAAATCCCCACGTGGCCCTGTGAGCCTTGATTACTTCTTTGATGCCAGCTCTTCCATAGAGACCTCTGAAATGGAAGTGATGAATGAGGTCCTGTCAGGCTCCATTCCCTGGGTGGCCTTGAATCCATCCAGTTATCTGTTACACTGCCAGCCCTGACAGTGATGAACACAATGCAGGCAGCTGACAACACCCCTATTCATTACAAAAAGAAAAAAAGAAAAAAGAGATAGAGGGAAAGAGGTATGTTTGCCACCCTTCAATGCTTCACTCATCTACTCTACCTTCAGAGGACCTGCTTGGGGAGGAGATGATGAAGTCTGTTTATACAGCTATGTGGAGCAGGAGATCCAACATCCCTCAGCTCCATCCACTAAGGCTGAGCATCAAACTGCCCAGATGCTGACATTTCTTTTTCTTTAATTAAGTTGTCTGCTCTTCACATTTATTGCAGACATGCATTCAGATGGGTCTGTCACATGCACAATGGCCACAGAGCACCCTGATGACGCTTCTATTCCCACGTGTCATGGATATGGTGTCTCTGCTAACCAAAGAAGTACCTCACAAAAGGATGTAAGCTGGGAAGAACTGCTACCCTGGTTTGTTGCAGTTATGGCAGATTACGGAGCAGCCTTGTTTTCTCCTTATTCCTAGCATGGAAGCAAAGGTTCCTGCATGTGAATTGCATCTGGTAATTCTCTCTCATTTTCCCTCCAGCAGGTCGTCTGAACCACTGAGTTTCCTGCTTGTTGGCTTGTGTCATCAGGACTGACCCATATGAGCTCACAGACAAGTTTCTTCATTAACAAAGGCTGACAAGGCAATATATATCACCTTCTAGAGCCATCACACTTCTAAAGCTACAGATCAAGCGAGAGATAAACATTCTGACATAAAACACGCAGGAGTTCTCATCTTCCACCTGGATGGATGCTGTCTCACCTCACTCCTTCATTGTGTACTCCTCAAATTAAGAGTCAGCCACATGCGCCTTTTTTTAATACCTTAAAACAAAATGCACAACACAACACTCATATTCCAGAGATACAAGAGTCTCACGTGTAAGGCAGGCTGAAAAATTTCTGTCTAAACCACTATGAAAGAAAAGTAGGGGTTCAGGGGTTTTTTGGTTTGGTTTTTTTTTTTGGTTTTTTTTGCTTTGCATTCATAAGTCTTTTTCCACAGCATCTTTTAATTTTCCACTACTAACACATATAAAACCCAAAACACAGAAGTGTGTGTCCCCCATATGCCACTTCAATGTTTTATTTAAAAAAGAGAAACCTGGTTATTTCCTGTCCTCATTATGACTCAGATTTCCCAAGCTCTCTTTCACATACTGTACTGCAGAAAGCTTATATTAAACTGGAAAAGGAGGCATAGCAAAGTAATTCCAGAACAAAGATCATTTCAAACAAATGCTTATGCTTTGATTTTGCTCAGAGCTCACAACTGGCATAGAAAGTTTAAATGAAATGGCTTTGTTTATTTTCATTTTCCCAGAAGGCAGAAGTTTCACAATGTTGGATTTATCCAACTGACACTAACCATTTAAATGTAGGCATTTACTTATGATGAGGTACCTGCGCTCTGTCTACAGTCACTGGAAAGAAACATTTCCAAAAGCAAGCTGCATCTTAGAAACCATTTTATCTTAGAAACTTGTCTTTAGATGCACCAATCCCTTCCGGTGCTTCTCTCTTGTCATTTACTATTGAGGGAGTGACAATATCTATTGTAGACTAGACACCTAAGTTTGGTTAATAGTAAGCAAGGTGTCAAAGTAATGAGTAACATCCTGCATACTTCCTCTTATTTCAGGAAGTAACTACTCCTTCACTTACAAAAGATATTACAGTTCTTGAAAATTCTATTTAAAAAAAGAATATTTCTTGCATAGAAAGCAACCACTCCACTTCTCCTGTTGTAGGACAGCCCTTCAGGCAAATGTAGTGGAAGAAATACAAATACAGAAAGTACACTTGACAAAAGAATTTTTGCAGAGGGAACGCAAAAGACTCAGTGCCAAGATAATGTGTAGTTTTAATTTCATTTCTTTTAATTATTTTGCCTATTTAATTCACCGACATATACTTTGGCTCTAATCATCTCACAAATAGAAAACTAACCCAGAGAAAGCTGAGCCTATAAATTAGTGGTTACTCGTGTATGTCTCCATACCTCCCTCAGCACAGCTTCCACAAACCACCTGGTAAAACCTAATGACTTTGATAAAACCTAATCTAACACAAAATTTGACTTCTATTCAAATAGATCACTACTTAAATATATATGAAAAAACAAGCTTTCATAAATCCTGGGGACTTACTAGTTGAACCCTCCAGACTGACGCAACTGTTGCAACACCCGATGAGAAAGGGCTGTCTTTCCACTATGCACTTCCCACTGTAAAAGCCTGGGACAGATTTGTCCTACAACTTGCATGATCCACTCTCCTGTGCCCACAGCAAGGACTACCTTTTCTGCACAGATTTTAAATCCCCTCTTATTTAAAACGTGGGACAAGGAAGGAGGAGGAAATCCACAAGATTTGTACTGCTGAGAGCATCGTACAGAGGATATTTGCCACTGGATTAACCTCTGGTAGGCCTGGTAGACACTGCTCCACTGAGGACACTGAGTAAGCCCTCTTTATGGCAGTGGTAAATTTGGTGCTGGGACAATAACTGAAAGGAGCATAAATAGTAGAAAGCCTGACTCTTATGTCAAGTTGAAAGACACAGGAGAAATGGCTTTGCCTGTTGATGAGATACTGTATGAGGTCCACAGTACAATTTAGAGAACCAAATTAATCCAGCATAATTCTGTTCTCTCAGCCTTAAAAATGCAATCAGTTAATATTTATATCTATATTACCTAGGTGCACTACAGAAGAAAAAGAACAAAGTAAAGAGAGTCATGTTTAAAACAACTATACCTTTAACTACTGAAGGAAGCATGCTGCAAGCAGTTATTGAACTTGCCTGGCCAGCAGTAAAAAAACAGCAGAAATGCAGGAAAACAGGAGAAATAACTAATACAGGGGTTTTTAAATGCCAGAACCATAAGTACACATTATGTGATAACGACCTCAAAAATCATATCCAGTCCTGACACTGGACATCCTGAAAATGAGTAATGGTTCTTTGGATGTCTCCCCATGGAGACAAATGCACACACTACTCACAGTCTCTTCTGCCTAAATCCTAACCAAAAACCTGTCATTTAGCAGATGCTGTTGGATGTGCATATAGGGAGAGAGCTGCAATTACATCAGGAAGCACAAAATTATACACCTCACAGACTGGTGGCACAGAAAAGCAGAGAAAGACATTAAAACCTTTACCTTGCCCATAAGCCTGCACAACTCCCCCACCCCCCAGTAAACTCATCTCCAAAGGATGGGTGTAGCAGTAAGCTTGAACGTACACCACAACCTAGTACCATCAGATAATCACAGAAAACAGGACTGGAAAGGGCACCCGGTGGTGCAGGGCACCCGGTGCACTCCCTCCCCTGGGCAGCAAGCATCGTTCCTGTACTACTCTCAATAGACTTAACCAGTCATAGTCATTTACTGATCTCCCACATCTTAATTTACTGATCTCCCTCATCCCCCAAGTAATCAGCAAGATGTGGCAAGGAAATGCATTTATTTTCTATTCTAATATAAGCAGAGCATATGGAATCGCCATTCAAGAGTTCCCAGAAATGCCTGCAGTTATCTTCCCCAGCTTATTATTTGTGAGCAGGAAATCACACTTGTCTAATTGTTGGGGCCTAGGATTGTGCAAATAAACCAAAACATACACCACCTAAATTTTATCCTAAATGATCTTTTCATAACACAGCATTACATTTAGCTAAAGCTACTAAAATGTAGTGTGTGGTGTAGTGCGCATGTATTAAGCTCAAATGACCCCTTTTTTGGCAGGTAAATAAAATTAAGAACTCAGAATTAAGACTCTCTTGTATCAGTTCCTTCCTCTTCATCCTACTTAATGCAGAAAATACACACTGTATGCACCCCCCGAGGCAGACAAAAAGGACCAAAAATCAAGCCCCAGCACCTTTTCTCCTTTATCCCACTTCAGCAAAGGAAGCCCGCACCAGGCTAACTGCCTTCACACTGCAGGGGTTTCTGTTAGTCACAGAGTCATAGGGCTGGAAGGGACCACAGAGCCTTGTTAATTCCAGCCTCTTCCCCCAAGGGGGGTTTCGCTGTACCTGTGTCCCACATACATTTCTCAAACTCCTTTCTAGAAGTCTGCAGCAAGGAAGAGTCCATGACACCGAAATAATATTTTCCAGTGGTTTACTGCCATTGCATTTGGGAAAGCCTTCCTAGTATTTCATCCAAGTTTCCCCCATTGCAATTTAAGCTCATTTTTGTCCTACCCTTGGTTTTGATGAGTGAACAATTTTCTTCCTCGCTGCCTATTTGGAAGCCATTACAGTATATGCCCTCAACCTTCCCTTCTCTAGGCCAAGCAAGCCCATCAGCCCGACCTCAGCCCTTCCTCCTGCACCATAGAGGGTCCAGGCACCCCTCTTGCTTTTCTTGGTTGGTCTCTATCTGAAGGCATAGAGACAATCTGAATAACCACTATAATGTCAACCTGAGTTTCAGATCTGAACCAAAACCAGAATTCAAAGCTACTTTTTTTCCTCATTTTGATGCCATATCTACTATAAGCCTAAGCTCTTTTCCATTTAAATACTGGCAAAGTAAGCCTTTCTACCCACATATTTCATACTGCCACAGCAGAATCCACACAGTCTGATGGACCCCTCTGACAGGCAGAATGAAGGAAGCCAAATGAACAGTTTCCAACAAAATATTAGGTATTCTGATCTTTTAAAAGACCTACAAAGCCTGGCAACTTCTTCACTGATAAATTATTTGGGGCTCTACAGGAAATTTTTGTGCAATGCCAATCCACTGAGAGCTGTCTCTCCTAAACTTGTGGCTAATTCAGTCCCTGGTGTAACTCCTGGATTTACTTTAGAGATTAATTTTACTCTAGAAGTTAAGGATGGATGGCTCCTTTAGCATCCAAAAAATCAGATTTCTCACTTCACAGCTCAGAGCTGGTTGTTGAACTTCCTGCCCTTTGCTGAAAGTAGCCACTGACGTCTGACTAATCCAGACCCATTTCCATTGCCTTTCTATCCACTAGTGACAAATAAACTTCTTCATTTGCAAGTTCTCGGTAAAGCACAGAGCTGATGGACAAGAATGAACTGTCAGTGTCACCACTGGTGCAAAAGAATCCATCAATCCTGCTAGGACTCTTTTATTTGAGTTAATCAAAAGCATAGTAACATCTTAACTCCCAGAGTCTGACTCAGAAGCTTCCAGAGCTTCCCAAAAATGATTCTGATCAATGGACCAGATTAATCAAAGAACGGAGAAAGATTCACAGCTTGCCGCTCAATTACAAGGGTGATTCACTTCTAAGGGTACAAAGCCTTAAAATGGAAATAACCCAAGGAAAGGAGCAAATCAAAGCTCTGGAAGAGCCCTACCAGTGCAGAAGCAGGGTAAAGACAGGAGTTATTTTTACTCACTTCTAACTCCCACCCCATAAAAATTGAATGCAACTCAAACAGAGGGAGAAGTGTTTAAGTGAAGACCTAGGCTTGTAGCACCTCCTGACAGAAATATAAGGTAACTCAAGCTACTGCGGTGTCCTGCAGTACCAGCCATCCCACCAGCCCTCGATGCAAGGGCAGACAGTGAGGGAGAGGCATCGGCACGCTCTCGCGCTGTGCGGCTGAGCCCCTAGCAAGCACAGCCCGGCTGCCTGGCACTCCTTACACTCCTTTGACTTTTTAAAGATTACACACAGGGTCTGAGGGCCTGTTTCATCCTCCTGATGATCTGCATTTGTTGCTGAACTCGCTCGGCTTTCAAAGTTGAGCACTCCTTATAAAACTTCTCAGAAAGGTAAGATTTGGAGGCTGAAAGGAAACTCTAAGCTGGTGTCCTGCTTTTCTCTCCTCTCCCATTCCCTGGAGCTCTTCTGTTGGAGGCTGTATGTGCCTCCGTCTGTCTTCAATTCTGTTTCTCTGCTCCCTCTGATTGCCACTTATGCACACAGAGGTCTCTGTAAGGCTAACTAGCGGGGTCCTGCTGAGGAAAATCTTTTACTTTAAAAAAATAAAAGAAAAGAAAACCAGGGTCAGAACAAAGCACTTGTTTAACTTGAAGCCCAAAGTGCCTTTTTTTTTTCCCCCCCTCATACTGTATGTGCTATTGTTAACTTTTATCAGAGGAACAGATATTTCAGGAATCACTTCAGAGTTACCACCACAATGATTGATGACCGGTCAAAAGAAACATCCAGAAAGCAATAAGCTGCAAAAAGGGGAATGCACTGAGCCTGGTTCAGGATTGCCTAGCTGTGCCTTTCAAATTTCTTTCATCACATCTGTGACTGTAAGCACTGCAGGGTGAGAACAGGCAAGGACTTTGTGGAATATTTGGAGGTGCTGATAGGTAATCCGTATTGCCATTGGTATCAACCTGAGGATAAAAGATTTAAAGAAATGGAAACACAAGGACTTGGGGTGTTGTGAAAAAAAAAAAAAGAGCAAGAACACTGAGATTTATGTAAACCCGTTGGGAGTGCAGTAGAAATCTCTTTGATGAAAGATTGAGATTGCTTTGAAAGAGACTTTATTGAAGAAAAAAGCAAGTGTTGTGTGCAGGGAGAGAGGTTACCTGGGTCACTTATCAGTCTGTCCTGATTTTCCCCCCATCTTTCCCTGAAACAGTACGCGTCCCATATGAGTCTCTCACACCCTAAAACTTGCTCTGATGTGAAACATCACACAGAAGGGGAAACTTTTTGGAAGTTGGTTAACTTGTGCTGCCATTACTGGCAAAGCCCAAGGCAGTTTATGGATGGGAGGATGGGGGGGGAAGGGGGAAGAGACCACAGCACAAAAGAGACTTAGCTTACATGGGGAGCACGTACACAAATATGCCTCACAACAAAAGCCTACACTGTCAATGGGATGCTAGTATTTACAGAGCCAAGACTCAGCCCCATACACCTGAGCAATTGCATGCTACCTACCTCCCATGATCTCAATACAGGTGTGGTTTTTTCCCTGCTCTTCATCCTGTTTTGGGTACAGCAGGAACCTTTTTTTATTCTGAACTAGAAGATATGGACTTGAGTTCTGACTAGAAACGCCTGCCAGTGAGCGTGGCTGACCAGCTGCTGTGTGTCATTGGTTCCCGTTGCAGCCAACAGATAGCCACAATCCAACCCAAGTGACCAGCATCCTTTGGAAAAAAGGACACATGATCTAAATGTAAGCCCTCAGTGTTATTTTTGGTGAGCTAGTCCCTTTTAGTTTCGCAGGAAAATAAAGAAAATTTCTTCTAACATAGGCAATTACGGCTTTAAGAACATGGGCCAAACTGTTAGAAGTTTTTAAAACTTTTAAAAGTCCGGAAAAGCAGAGAAACATGCACCACTAGCTATGAAAGCAAAAATGGAAGTTTGATACTGTAAGCCAGACATGTCTGAATTTGGATATTTAATACATACATCCCCCCAAGACTTTAATTCTTGTCTTTTTTTGGTGTGCATTTCATGGAGAAGCACAAAGAACTTAGTGTTTCTTATATTTTCCCACTGCAGATCAGAGTACTTATTCATGGGAGGAAAGTACATTTCTTTGCCCTTGTTCTCTTCCCTTTATGCTAGTAATTGTCGGAGGTTTGTGCTGAAAGACACAGCAACATGTGACACTGGCTTGCAGCGATTTTGAGGCTCTTCTGCCACACACACCAACTTCCTGAGATAGCAAGCAAGCATCTCAAATCAAACAATGTAGAATCTAGAGAAATATTCACTGCTATCAAAACTTAAAGCCATCTGTCTCTTGAAGGCAATTTGATCCATTTACTGCACTACTAGTCATTACTAAGCTCATCCAAAAAGAATCAATTAAGTTTCCACCCTGCCTGCTCCACTGATTCTCTCACTAGATTTGCAGAGATTAATTTCAAGCAAAACACATTGCAAAAGAGAGCATTCTGTGGTAAGCATGGGAACCTGTTTCTACAAACAGGTTATACATGCAGATGTATATTGACTTCTGCAGATTCCTCTGAGAAATCAGTAGTCTTTTAGACATACACAACCATTCTACCAACAAAAATGCAAGTACAGCAATTGACCCTTCTGACAAAGCAAGGCCCATCTTCCACAAGGGCGGCTGTAGGGTTTTTTTGTTACTTAAATAGCTCAGTTGGTAGAGTGTGCCAGCAAAAAGCAGAAATCCACTTGCATACAACTCAGCATCAGATAAGCTAAGGACTACACAG
Organism: Xenus cinereus; assembly: GCA_025774025.1. Lineage (NCBI taxonomy): Eukaryota > Metazoa > Chordata > Aves > Charadriiformes > Scolopacidae > Xenus > Xenus cinereus. The sequence continues at coordinate 12,876,583 of JAOXJK010000032.1, forward strand.
CTGAGGACCACTTGTCTTCTTCATGATTTGACCTAAATGCATACAATGTTATACTTAAGAAGAAATAAAATCCTCCTCACCAAGACTGGCTGATAGGAAGGGTTTTTTAGCTTTTCTTTATTTGGCAATATCTCTCTGCTGACAAATCAGGACACCTTTCTCCTGTTGTTTGCTATCAGTGTCTCCCATCAGCCTATGTCTAACAGCTGTAGTCCCAATTTGCCAGCAGACTATACTGCACAAGAGGAAATTTCAGAAGTTTCTCCCTCATTGTCAGACTTCTCATTAAATACAGTAAATTTACATTTTATTCTGACTTACTGCACTATTAAAATCAAGATGAGAAACTTCCTGTTCTTAGCAATTTGTCTGATACACCTACAATAGTGTCAAACGTGATGTAACACCACCTTAAAGCAAGTGCCAATCATTAATGTAATCCTGGGATTGCTGAATTCAGTAGCAAAAGTTAGTAGAAGCAAGTCTAGTCAAATCCTTTCATACCAACTTCAATTGAAGTGGCCTCTTGCTGCTATGAGAACTGGGTTCTGCAAGAAGCATGGCCACCAGAAACCATCCAGGACTGTGGTACAGCACAGAGCGCACCAGGTTATGCAGTAAATAAGTCAGCAGGATTTATCCCACTTAAGGCGAATTGCTCTCTGATACAAAGGTGCTGCTCCTAAGTGCAGGTATCTCTGCAAGGTACCATACTGTACTTTTGAAGCACACCAAAAGTTACTCATGGCAAAAAGCAGAGACCATGTGGTAATCAGATTAATATCTCTCTCTCACAGCAAAGTCTTCATTCATTCAACTGACTACATTGCTATCTTTTAGCACGTGACTTTTGTGAGGCTTTTTGCCCCATCTCAGGCAGACTGAGAAAGGACAGGTACAGGTTAAATAACACATTAGCCATGCTGTTGCTCCTGCACACCTCTGCGCAGATCAGCAGCACCATCTACCAGTGTACCGAGCAGACCTAGTTCCCTCTCAGGAAAACAGACACACACACACACAAAAAAAAAAACAAACACAAGATGCACTAGGGAAGAGACAACCTTCTCCATCTGATGGATGCAAAACAACTCCCACTCCTCTGTGGGAATCCGTGTTTTGCAGTGATACTGCCCAGGATAATGGCTGAAGAACAACAAGCCCTCACAGTATTATGCAAAGAGACACCAAAGGATAGTTTGACCATAGATACTTATACGTAAAATAAAAATCATGCCTTAGCCTCATTTTTGTTTGCAAATCATAGTTATCAAATAGCATTCATTTTTGACAAAGATGCATCTCTGCCTAACTCACTGGGAGGAGGTGAGACTGATTAGCATCAGGATGAAACAGGTTGGCTTGAAATCCCAACCACCCTTTGGTGGGGCTCCCTAAGGACTTCAAGCAGGGTTTAGAGATGAGAGCAAAAGAAGCTTAAAAGGACACTCTGAAGACCCAGAACTGCATGTGATCAAAACCAAACTTTGTTTAGAAATTCCTCCTGATCCTCAAAAATCTCTCAGTCATCCAAAACAAGAACTCACAATACCGAATGATCTGCTTGATGCTCACCAGTCCCTGGGTTTTCTAAAAGTTGCAAGCATATCAAGATAAACAGTGTGGTAACTCGCAGTCACACCATGCATTTATACTCCTCTAGTTTGAATAGGCAATTGTAAGTACACTAAACTTGTACTCTGAGAGTACATTCCTGAGAACACACACAAAACTCAAGTAAGTGGGATTTGAGGTTGCTCCTTCAGCAGGATTAGAGAAAAATTTGCCTCTACAAGCTAAAGTCCAGGCATGGTAGTCAATTCTCAAGAGCATTACCACACATCCCCTTACACTCTCTGTACAGCTGTGCCCAGATCTGTATCAGCTTGTTTCAAGTCCCTTTCCCTGGCTCACTCTTGCCTTCTTCTTTGAGACCATCCATATATTGCAGAAGCCAGCCCTCTTCACCCAGACACGTGATCTGGGACTTTTCTGTACAGTCAGTCAATTCCTCCACCCCATTCCCCCAAAGACAGTACAAACAACAGAAAGGGCAAATCAGTCCAAAAGACAGTTTTAAAACCAAACAGCTTGAAAATTATTTCAGTGTCAGACCCAGGTTTGAAGGCCACCTTTATATTAGCTTTAATGCTTGGAAGACAAAAAAGGAAAGATTTCAGAGGTGCCGAGTGCCTGCAACTGTCCACATCCTGTAACGTGTAACATTTGTGCTCTCTCTTTCTCTCTCTGAGACTAGAAACGAGCTACCACACAGAAATGAGGCAGAGTAATAAATGCATTAGCAACACATCTACCTTTGAGAGGGCATTGTTCCTTATATTTCCAGCTCCCATTAATACATCTTTCTCACACAGTTCACATAGTTCTTTCACAGAGAGATATCATTAGCTTTTCAAAAGACACAAAATAGAAGGGCATGCCTTTGAACTTGGATCAATTCAGCAATACAAGGCATTATCCAGTAATAATCCAGGTTTTTCTGAAACCTCAAGGGATCCAACAACTGCTATTACATGCAATTGCTTAGTAGAGAATACCAGGCAACATTTACACCTTACCAAATTATTATGGGCATTTTTCATATTCTGCATGGTTCTCCACCGAGTCACATTCTTTTCAAAAAAATGCAGCTTTCCAGTTACAGACAAATTTTGATTACACCAGCCAATACCACTAAAGTAACACCTATCAAAGAAAACACAGACAGACTGGCAAAGGCACCTTAAAAGAGCTTCTGACGTTCTATTCTGAATCGTGCCCTGGATTCACACTGCCGGCTGCTTCCACTGAATCCAGCAACAAGCTGATACGATTCCCTGCTTTTCGATACAAACCACTAACATGACATCGCTGTAAGGGGCCGATGGGTCACCCAGGCTCAGGCAGGCGAGGACTGAAGAGGCACAAGCAAATTTAGGTCAGCTGGATGTGGTCCTTAAGGCTCCTATTACATTTGCTGCAGAGGATAAGCCACCGAAAAAAAGCTCTTGGGTGTATCTCACAGCAGGCAGATAGCCTTCAGCTGTGGGGGGCATTAACATCTAGCCATTGAAAGCAATGGAGCCATAACAAATTGCAGAGCTCTGCCCACAGGCCTGGGGCTTTTTGCAGACCCTTTTTGTTTGTTTGTTTTTAAAAAGGTCCATTACTGCTTAGTAATAAAGAAGAAGGGTAAACGAGTTGTACTAACATAAAAACATTAAAGTGATAACACAGGCAGATAACAAGTGCTGATTTGAATTATAGTCATGTGTACGGCAAATGGATTTTTTTGTATCTATTGATCAGCGTGTTTAAGAAATGCTTAAAAAATACTGAAATGTGAAATAGATTAAGTTTTAAAAGGCACATCAGCAGCTGCAATTTCTCAGAGCTTCCCGGAGTATCAAGTTTCTAGATATCTGCTTCAACTATGCATTGTAAGATAAACAATGTAAATAGATTCTTCACTTTTCTGAAGTAAAAAGGATTGATCTTACAGGTTGATTTTTGCTGAAGTAAGCCTGCATGATTCTTTAGTAATTTCACTGTAACCAATGGGGAAAAAGCATATTAAGATTAACAAGTATTATGCTCACTAATCTTAATCTAAACTAAGAGTCAATAAAACAGATCCACACATTCTCAGAAGGATTTAACTGTAAATGTGACCTTTATTGTTAAAACAAATTAGACGTTACCTCAAATACCTGCAAGATCACTTTTCTTTAGTGGTCAGGCTAGAAAAATACTCAAAAAAGACATGAATTTGTACTCACTTTATCAAGTCTTCTGTTTCACAGTCTAGCTACTGATAAAATCCTCTGTAACTTGCTGGCTTATACATAAAAAAACCAAACAAACCTTGGTTTATGCCATCTATCCTTTCTCTACTATGTGAATTCAAAGTGATGCAATTTTGTGCCCCCCATCAAAAAAGTATCCCATTAGACTCCCAGGAACCTGAGTTTAGAGCACACCATTGCGAGGATTTAAAGTAACGCACCTCAACAAAATTACTGTGTTTTCCCTAGAAACTATGGGTGTCAGCTAAAAGACACCAATTTATAACAGTTATGTTTCCAACATAATTGTACACTAAGAAACACTTTTAAATAAATCCCAAATTTATGCTGGAATTCTCTACCTTTAGGCTTACCTGTTTTAGTTCCTCTTTACAATGAATGAGAATCACACGAGATCAGGTGCTGCTTCTGAAGAGGAAACAGTTACTGAGCTTGACCTGACCATTTATGATGGTGACCACACCTGGAAGCTGTTATCCCAGATTGGGCTCTTCTCAACATTTTTTTTTTTCCTTTGCAGGAAATCTTCCTTTTTTCTTTTTGGTTTTTTTTTTTTTAACTTATCATCTATATAAAGCTTTGGAAAAAAATTATAACTGTTGGTTTAAAAGGACTAAACTGCATTACTAATGTAGAAATACAGCTTACCTTGAACAACCTACACACCTGAAAATTAGTTCCTTGTATTCAAAGAACTTATTTTAAAAAAAAAAAACATAGGAAAGTATGAATTTTATAATGGACTAAATTTCATGCTCATTTCTTTATGGGATGTTCTTACTCTGGACTACAAATTGGGATTCATCTGATCCGATTTAAACATCTGTATCTGACTTGTTTGTCAAGGCTCCGTTAATAATCAATGAAAATTAAAGTGGCACTTCTAGGGCACCATTAATCTCATAATAAAGCAGGCATTTGAAGAAAGTTATGTGAAAAATACCTATTTCTCTTGGGAAAGGCAAAGTGAGTAACTCAAATGTAGACAATTCCCTTGTACCTGCATAAAGCTAATAAAATTAGTTCCACCCAGATATGATCTGTGGTGTACAAAGCATTGCTTGCGAACTGCAATAAAAAAAGCCCACACTGTGGAACCACTGTTCTATGCTGTTTATCCACAACAGTTATTCAGGCCTATTCCGAATAGAAACAGGAGGCATTCCTTTATGCATTAAATTGTCTGCTCTCGCTACTGCGGTTAGCTTGAAGATCTTCTTGTATTTGAGAAAAGGGAGATGCCTAGATGAATAACCCAAGGAGAAAACAACAGGCATACAGTGTCCTAATAGCTGATTCCAGGCACTTTGTTTCAAGAAAAACAGGATGTGGTTGGTGCCCTGTGGATGGTCATGCTCTAGCACTGGCTGGCTTCTGGAACTTCTGAGTATACTCAGAACATATCCCAGGCTTCCAAGAGTAAATCCAGAGGAAATCATTTTGGTGTGAGGATGTGAAATTTTTAGCCCAGTGAGGTTACCCCCAGCCAGCAGCTGGACAGTGTTTCCTGAGGGAATATCACAGAAGGTGTATCACAGACATGCTGCTCCATCTGCTACTCGGAAAAGCTTTCTTCAGTTTGGCATTCCTTTTGTACTGATAGAAACTCTGGACTGAGACAAGCATTTTATACTGCTTTTTATACAAATTTTATTTGGGAGGTTGGAAGAGGAAATAATATGACCTATAGGCTAAAGTTCATGCAGATGCAACGTAAAACTTGATATTTTCAGACGGTAATCAGAAGAATTCCAAGGAAAAAAATGTGGGACTGACAAGAGGAAAGTGAGAAAAGTGGAATGAATTATAAGAATTTTGGGGAAAACATGATTTAGTGGAAAATGATTCTGCACTGTTAGTATGGGCTTTAAGGAGAAATTGTGGAGCCAAGTAATGTTCATACCACATTTGTTCATCCACAGGGTTTTAGAGTTTTATATCAACATGATATTTCCAGAGTGCCTTAGAGATATAACAGAATAAAACCAATGACTTCCCTGCATTGTATTGTCTGTTCTTTTTGGCAATTTAATTTTTTAAGATATTTTATATAGATCCCACTATTTTCTTCTATTCCTACAACTACAACCTTAAGGTGCACATGGGCTCTTTTTGCAATACAAGTCAACAAGAAGTATAAATGCAGAGGTAGCAAAAATTGAAGCACTATCTTCAGTCTATCACTTAAGAAGAAAGAAATTTTTGACTGATACCCAAAAGGCTGTGCACCGCAAAATTGAGGCCAAATCACATCTTCATTGCTTCCATAACGTTATATCTACACACTAACATCACGTTCTCGCTATGGGGAAAGTGAGTGGTTTTTCCCCTGTAATGATAACAGAACTTTCTTCCCAATCCGTTCTGGAGATTTGACTATCCCAGGAAGGGGATGCTGTTCTCTCTGGCTGGCTGTGAGACACACAGGGACTCTCCACATTATGCTGTGAGGACAGGGGTCACTTGCATTACTTACAGTGTCTGTAGTTTACACTTTTCAATTAGGAGGTAATCAGCATGCCATTATGAGTAAAAATTGTTGGAATGACCTTTGGACTGTTTTTTATCTGGTGAATCCCCAGGGGCAGCTTGACTGAAGGAATGACAGGAGAATGAGCTGAGCTAGACTCATGATAAATAAGAACAATTATCACACTTATTATCTGATAAATAATGTATCATGGTTTGCCATTAATCCATCACAAAACACCTACTTCGGGAAACAGCCTGCAGCCTGACTTCCTTTTATGCATCCCCGCTTAGTGTCAGGTATTTGTGCTAAAAGAACATAAAAGGAGTGTTTACTCGGAAGCAGAGAGCCGCCTCTGCATCCTTGATCATTTCAATCAGGGAGGATGAATTATGGCCCTCATAGAAGCAACAAATTGATTCTTCTGACTCACTGCTGCATGTTTAAGTATCAGAGACCTATCACAAGAAAAGTACTAAACACTCTGACCCTCTAGCTCAGAAAAGACTTCAAAGCACTTCACACATTAGAGAGATTATTCTCCTTTTTTCATGGGTAAGTGCACTAAGATACAGGACAGGCAGGCCAAGTTTTTTCCAAATGCAGTGCCTGAATAGCAGAACCTGGACTCGCGAGCAGGGCAGCCTCCCCTGGGGTTTCTCCAGGGACTCCCGTGTCTGCTGCTCCCCAGCTCATGGGTCCTCACCCCTGCCACCGGGATGGATAAGGGTATTACATGGCACACTAACGTGTATCAAGGAAATCAGCACTGATAATCCATTTTCCATAGGGTACATTAGCCGCTGCCCCACAATCAGCCTGATTTGTAATTGCTGCAAGGATCAGGGGCACTGGGCTAGAAAAGATAATCTCTGTTTCTGTCTAATTTTACTCTGTCCACATTTGTGAATGAAGCTCTTTTCTTTCTAGCATCCTAGACAGATCCCTACATAAAATGTTCAGACTTTTCAGTTAAGTTTCACCATTCATATTGGACACCCAACTTTAATAGAAGTGGCTTGACTGAAATCACAGAATAAATTAGTGCCAAATCAAGCTCAAAACCAGATTGTGTACTCCTGTCCCTGTTATGGTTATCTGGCATACAGAGGTCCTTTTGCCTGAATGAAGTCAGTGTCTGGAGATTAAGCCCAGAGTTAAGAACTCACTAGCTAAATAATAATGTCCTCTAGCCAAAAAAAACCAAACAAACAAAAAAAACCAACAAAAAAACCCAAACAACTGAGCATGAATTTACTAATCAGTATTCAGCAAATGCTGAAACTATACATAATCCATTAAATACACTTTAAACGTAGGAAGGAAAGACAAAATAATTTCCTGCTACGGGCTTTCAGTACAGGAATTCCAGCGAGCAAAAATGCATTCTAGCCACTGACATGCAGTAAACGACCTGGACTTTTTGGAAATTCACTACTTTTGTCCCAGGATATTTAATTTATTGATTCAATGCCATTTTTAAAGCATGTGGTTTTCTTTTTTTGTTACTATTAATATTTTTTTTCCTTTCAACTTATTTCAGCTTTTATAGCCTTCAACCCCAGTCCCCATTATAGTTCTAGACTTGAAAGCTGATATTTAACAGCTGTCTGTATTTGTTCAGGCATTTTAAAAGTCTTGCAGACAGCTGTTCCTAATTTTTTTCAATATTTTCTTCATACATTTAATAGAATTTCTTTTCTATCTTCACATATCCTCTTGTGTGCCCCTGATCCTCCTAAAACCATGTTTTACCTCCACACCATAAACAATGAAGCCCTAAGTAAATCTCTAAGTAGTCGAGCTAACGGGAAGAAAAAATATTAATAACTTTAATGTAATATCACTAGTCAAGAGAAAATACTGTTTTCCATTCCAAAACACAGAACTATAGCTGTTTCAACTACTGTATTTTCAAGTCTAACCCAGAACTCAGCAATATCTCTTTAAAAGGATATTTGAACATAGGCCTTCAGGTAATACACACTTTCAGGTAACTCACACAAAATCAGAGGCAGCAGGGGATCAGAAAGAGGAAGGGGAATACTGAAGAGAAGGCAGCAGGCTACCAGAGGAAAGGACCAGAAAAAAAGGAGGCTACCAGCAGAGGAAGAGTCTTAAGAGAAATTTTACCTTAAATTTTACTCTGCCATGATCTAGAAAGAAAAAGCCCTCGCAGCAGTTAACCTGCAAAGTGGAGCTTTCTGATTAATTTGGAATCCCCTCCTCCCCAGCACCCTCCCCAAAAAAAGCCTCATTTTTATTTCTCAAAATGTAGTTCAAAAAATATCAAATTCTTTACAATGACATGGTCACTTTTCCTGCAGGTATCCAGCTGTATCTTCTCAATGGTCCAAGTCTTGAAGGCTTCATGGCCAAACATACACAATATCCTTGTCATACACAAGGACAAAAATTAAATTTTTAGACCTTTTACTTCTTTGTTGAGCCCCTAGCTTCTTAGAAATCTTTTTTTTTCTTTTTTTTTTTTTGGAGGATTAGCTTGCTAGTAAACATTTTTCATCAATAATCTGGCTCAGCTGGAGTTTTTAATTAATAAACTATATTAATCACTAATCAAGTTTCCTAAAGCTCCATTTTACTGAAAGAATGACATCTTTATAGACTGTTCTTGCCAAAATTTTTATACACCAGTTACAGTTACATCAAAGGGGTAAACACATTTTGAAGGAGTGAAATTATCTTAGTCCAAGATGGCCACTTAAAGGTAAGTACTTTTCCCCTTTAAGTACCTGCTTTCATGTCCACATTCATGCTTATGTGTTCAGCACTCTTAAAGTTTCAGATTATGGATTTTTCTGGGACTACTCTGTGCCTAAGTAGCTTTTGCATTTGAGCAAAGCTTTTTCGGCCACTCAAGGAAAATACATCCATTATTCTTTTTTACTAATGTATGAAACAGAAATACAGTAATAATTGGAAACTTCTATGAGGAAACCTGAATCTGGTTGTCCTTAAAATACATGCAACTTTATGATATTACCATTATTGCATTCAGCCATCCGTTTTCATCAACCTCCTCCATATTTTGTGCATCAGACCTTCCCCTTTGCAGGGAAGACTCCAGAGAGCACAGCTGCACAGCGGAGGCATTTAACTGCCAAACCATGGCCAAGGCACTAGTAAATAACCCTGGGGTGACAAATAAAGATAACAGACCACTATGCCTAAAACTGTTGGGGTAATTCTGTTCTCTAAAATTTCCTGGAATATTCCCACAGTAAAATAAAAATCAGATACATTTTGGGTTGGACTAAGAACAGTATCTCATCTTTGAGTAGAAAGAACAGGCAGAGGTGAAGCAATTTTGTCCACGGATTGACTAATGAAGGAAGATAATCAGGAATTTAAAGGCAGACAGCATTGTCAAAGCAGATGAGCAGGCCCTGGCTGAGAAAGGCATTTCTCCTGTTGCTCCTTGCTTGTAGTGCTATTATTCTTACATTAAAATCCAGCAGGGGAAAATACTGAACCAGAATGAAGCAGTCATTGCTAAAAGGCAAAGGCGGGAAGAAAAGAAGGTTTACTAAGAAAATATGGTCTGGTAGAGCACTAAAAACTGAGCAGCTCTTCCTTAGGGCACCCTGTGTCTCCAAGGAAGTGCTGTGCATCGCAGCTCTGACTGTCATTAATGGGGTTCAGATGCAGCTGGGTTCATGGGATCTGACAGTGCACAGCATCTCTCAAGAAATTTCCAGCACCCAACTAGTCGAGCTGGAAAGTAAAGTAACAGAGAGTGTGACAAGCTAATGTTTTCAGTCTTACATGTGTATGCACACACACACACAAAATTAAGAAACGTGACAACACTGCAAATTAAAGGCTAAAAACGATTTACATAAAACAAAGAAGCAATAAGATGATTGAGAGGGAAAAAAAATGTATAAAATCAGGAGGCAAGTGCTAGAAGAATCAAAAAAGAGATCAAATAGAAAGAATAGCTAGTGCCAATGACTTCCTAAAAGTCTATGAGAACAGGCCCGGTCTCAAGGGGCTGCAGTGAAGGAAATAAACTGCCTGTCTTTGGAAAGGAAAACCCAACAACTGAAAAGACGAGAAACTAGAAACTCATATTCCCGTCATTGACAGATGTGCAGCCGCAGCGACTTTGAAGTATGTTGGGAGAAAACAGGCCTAACAACCTGGATAGCAAAAAATGTGGAAAATGTTGCGTGGGGGGGGGTAGGAGGAAGTAACACAGCCCAAACACTGTTCCTTTCCCATCATGAATACATCAGTTGTATTACTGAAAGTGTCCTCTATCACTCATTGAGGTAGAAAGTATTTATTAAACACTAAAAGCACAATTTATAGCCCTCTGTCTCCTTGTCATTCTGCCTATACTCAACAAGCCATTGAACACAATGGGATTATGTAATGATTTCAATGTTGATTTTCAATGTTGGACAAGCCACAACACCCTTTTTTATCCTCTGAAATTAATGACGCTGGCAACGCAATGAGCTGCTGAGCCAGCAGAGGGAGCAAAGAAGGATGTGTCACTCTCTCAGGTACTGTATTGTTAATTTGAAGTTAAATTCCAATTAAAATATTAACTGCAGGAAAAAAAATGTTGCCTTTTTAAAAATCTGAAAACCTATAGATTAGATTAGACTGCATTTTATCCTGTCTTATGATGTACTGAGAATTAGAACAAAAGTTAAAACGGCAACCACTTTCATAAAACCAGGACTTTCAGCACCTCTCTGCTTCAGTTTGGACTTGTAAAATGGAGACATAAGACTTGTTTGCTCCATCATATTTTGTGGGGGAAAATATGTTCAGATTGTCAAGGGTTCAGATTGGCTGGGGAACTGTAGATGTTCCTTAGCTCAGCTGGATGTGACCTCCAGATTGCAACCACTGAAGCAACAAAACAGGATTTGGTCTGATATGTCAACATCAGCCCGGTGCTCCTGACATCATCTGCTCAGCAACACCATCAGAACAAGCTCTTCCAGTAGCTTTAGGCAGAATTCATTATTGCTCTCTTACGTTGGCTTGGCCAGTACTAGATGACTGCAAAATATCCGTAAGGTCTGGTTTGGGGGCTTTGCAAAGAGAGGTCCTGGCAGGAAACCTTCGAGTTTGTGCCAGGTCAAGAACAGGAATAGGGAATATGCCAGGATGAAGAAGAGGTGCACTTATATGTACCCCAGTGCCCTGGCTGCACCCCAGCTCTGGTTCTGTGCCACCCATATCAAGTGGGGTATCATTTAGGGGAGCAGAACAACACAGGAACCTTGCCAACACAGGAACAGGAGAGGAACAAAGTACCTCACCCAGACCTTTGCAACGTGCTGTGCAAGAGCACAGGCATTGACTAGAGTAACTACGGCTTCTCCTGCATCTGAGCAGCTCTGCTGAGCTGCTAGCATCAGGGTTTGAATCACTGCCACTAGCACGCTCATACTTGCAGGCCTAAACTGATAGACAAGAAATTAAATCTGAGAGGATTCTTCTCCTCGTTTTCATCAGCTTGCATTTCATTAAATGTCATTCATTTGCATTTTGTAGCACCGCGTTACTATACTTATCCAGCCATTAATTGCAGAGCTGGTGCGTAACGGCAGAGCAGCCTGCTGTCCTCTCCGCCTGCCTGGAAAACTTCAGTGCTCACATGGGCTGGGGGAGCTGTAACTGGAAAGAGCAGCAGGCAGAAGCTGTGGTAGCCTCCCAGCAGACAGTCTTGGTACGTCGTGGCTCTAAGTGGGTTTTTGGATCTAGAAGCAATGCAGGTGACCGCTCGGCAGCCAATTGCTCTTTTGGCCTCACTGCCTTTTTCTTCTCTACTGTCTTTTAAGGCGCCTGTCAGCCAACTTGGTCTGCTTTTAGCACAACATTTGAAACAGGAGTGGCTCAGGCTACAAAGCCTGAAAAGCAGCCGCCCAAGCATGGCAAGGATGTGAAACTTGCAAACAACAGTTAATAAATCTCTGTAGTATTTTAACCAATACTTAAGGCTAAACAGAATGCATGTCAAGAGTAAGACGCAGTGTATTTGTGAAGCGTTGCTTATGAAACTCAGCCACTCTGAGCAGCTCCCAGATTGCTGCTGCAGGCTTAAGGTTACACACCGCTGTTTTTCTGTGACAGCTTAACAGATCTGCAGGGCGACTGAAGGAGCAGGGCAGCTCCAGCTTCGCCCCTTGTCCCATCATGGTCCACCTCGTGCCTGCCCGCGCAGGACTGCCAGGTGCCTGGGGCCACCCTAGGCACAGCTGCCCCTGCCATGCCTTGTGGCCCTGCACAGCAAGACTGCACGGGAGGTGCAGATGAAGAAGGAGCTCCTCTGAGTATCGTCTGTCATTCATGTTGTCACTAGAGAATTAGGAAGATCAGCTCTATCAAAGACCCCTCTGACATCGTGGGAACAGCTTAATGCACTCCATCAATTCTGCGAAAGACTTGTGTCAAACAAAATTCAAAGATTGAGAGCACGCACAGGTTAAGAAGAAGCCAGAAGCTTCCCGCTAGCCAGCAGGATCCACACACCACACCACCTCCCTGGAAGGTAAAGGTAAAGAGAGAAGCATGGGACCTAATGCAGCTGCATGCATTGACACCCACACCCTGCCATGGCTTGCTCTTGTTTCAATGTAAATAACACCCATGCATGACGGAAAAATTAATGCCAGGCACGCAAAGAGTGCACTGCTGCCTTCTGCTTTGCAAAAGGAATACAGCTCTGCGAGAGCAGCAGGCACAACAGGGCCTTCTCTTCGCCCTGTACCTCACCCGTCGGGGGTAAACGAAAAACGTAGAAAAGAGCCTGTGAATAACAAGAAACAAACTCTTGCACCAGCACACTTATTTTTCATTCTTTGGCTTCAATGGGTACATTTCAGGCCTATTTGGTCCTCTACCGAAAGTAACACTGTATTGGCCCTAATTGCTACTTTCTGTAGTTAAGCCTTTTACAGACAAACAAAACTGTTATGCCTGCACTATTACCAGTTTGCATCTGATTTACAATCCTGCAATCACTGGAAACCTCAGAGTCAATACTCTATTCTCTCCTCATTTTTAATAACGCCCTCATCACTGTAAGTATCTACTGCCTTCCAGGAGTATATTAAATGATGCAACAAAGTCATCTCATTTTCATTCCAACTGGAAACTGATACATGAGATTTTAATTATTGATTCATTGTTGGTTTGTTGGTTTTATTTTTAAAAACACAGTGCTCTGTGCATGCTTGTTATTGAAAACAAGCTCTGCCTACACAGAGCAGCTGCAGGATCACACACTGTGGGAAACCTCTCGCGTGGTGTTTGATGTACTGTATCACAAATCTCTTGCTTTTGATTTAGCACCTTTCTTTGGATTCATGTAAGCAGTTCTTTGTTGGTACTGCTGTGGTTTTTAGGAAATTAAGAATAATAATAATTAAAAAAAAAAAAAGAGACTAAAACTATTCAAAACAATTTAGACCAGAAATTCAGTTTGGTTTAGAATAAATGGCAATCACAAAAGGAGCTTTAATTAAGAGGAACTGAAGAAACAAAAGGGCTGATCTTTCAAGATCTGAGATCAGTGATGAACTTCAGGATCAGAGATTTCAAAGACTTCAACCACCTTAAAGTCATATGCCCCAAATTTATGTGCCCAAAGGTTTCATATCCCTATTGCTGCAAAAAAACTAATTCCTGAGCTAGTGTCAACTGGCGAATGCAGATTGAATTCAGTGCAGCCATACTGGTTTACACAAACTGATAGCCCCATCCTTAGAGTCATATGCTTGTATAAACTGTAATTCTTCATCCAAATCATAGGCTGTAGAGTTTATTTTCGTTAGGATTAGTTTTAAGAGTTCAGATGATGAGCTGTACATGTTACATCCTAAAGAATATGCACAGCTGTGTGAAAACCCTCAATTGTTCTCCTAGGTTTAGAGATCATTTTTGAGGACTTGGCCGTATGTGTTTCCAAGATCCTGGAATGTCAAGTATAAGAAAAATGGAAAAAGTGAATTTATGCCTACGAGAAAGGAGACAGGAAGGTGCCCATAACTCTCACCATTAATCTGATCTTTTAACTAGCCACCTCTGTGTTACGAATACACAGGAGAACTACAACTGTACCTGCCACAACCTAACACCAGGATTTGGAAGCCTGGCTAGCGAGCTGAATCAGCAGATGCAATCATCTATCTTGCCAAAAATGATTCAACTGAAAGCCCCCCTAGTTAAAGCAGCACAGACCTCTGCAAGTAAATTAGTCAGCTCAGAGCTCCATATTGCTGCAGCTAGCCTGTTTCCAGCATCTAAGCTACCCAAGTGTGATGTGTTTATACCGCATGAAGGTGTAACCTTGCCCTCAGATGTGCCCTCGCGCACAGTTTCTCTTTGACTTCAACTTTGTAGTAAGGGACAGTAGTTTATTGCTGCCTCACACTACCTTCTGTGGTCAGTAAGGAGAGGAGTCTTTACTCTCCCCTTTACTCCAGCGTCCTCTCACACTTCTCGCCCATCTGCTCTGGAGAAGAAAGGCACCTAGCATATTTGAATTAATCCCCCATAGCGACTGCTTCCTACGGCAGGCGTGTGGTCCAAGGCATAATGTCATCCTTAAAGGTTATGCCCATCCCGTTCACTCTCTTTAAGAAAAAAAAAAAACCCACTTTTAATGATTTTCTCCTGAGAGGCAAAATGACCTTTCATTGCAGAAAAACATACTAGCTGCACCATTAATGCTGAGGAGTGAGGAGTCAAGTCCTCACTGCTTTGATTGAAGAGATGTGTGAATAGCTGGCTTCCTCTCACTACTGTAAAACTGGAATGCTGCATTTTGTGCTCCTTAAACTAGTTGCTGTCGGTTTAACTTAATGCAAATGGTACGTATGCCTGTTAGTGTACATTGTAAGATTTCCTTTTATTTAATAGAAAGACCCCTTTCCACCCAAAAGTCATGACATTTAATGTGCCGCATCAAGGATTGCCAGACATGCTCTGGTATCAATGGTTTCAATATTGCATATGTACCTATAGCTCTAGGATGCATATATGTTAGAGAAAAACTTTTAACAACATATGATATGCCATCATTATTGAAGTACCTTATCACCTTGTTTATGAAAATTAATTTAACTGATATAGTTTATTATTACTTAAGTTGCTCTGTGCAGAGATGTTTTTCCTACTAGAGATCCAAAAGATAAGTGTTTGGCCAATTAAGCCATTTGAATAGACAAGTATCCTTGATCATCTTGGTTCACATACTGGCAGACCTTCATTCCTAAAATAAAACTCTGTCTATATAGGGATGTGGGGGAATACTGTCTCTCTATTTCTTGCCTTTTTGTGTCAGAAAATGCACACTTTTGAAAAGTGAATAATACTTTTTACTGTGATGACTAGTTGTAAAAAGAAACCGATACTCTAGATTACTGTAGGGATGTACAGGCTGTGCCTTCATTTAGCTTTTTGTTTAACATACTAAACTTTTGAAAGTTACCCAGAGTATACAGACTACTTTACAAACATCAATACCCAAGACATTAATGGCAGGTATTAATCATACAACCTACCTGCTTTTTGAAGACATGTATCTGGATATCACAGGTGATGCCTGAAGAAACCCAGGCACTCATGGAGTGTCTCCGGACCAGAAGTTCCTGCAGACTGGAGTTACCCACTGCTGTTACACATCTGCTTCCAGCTCAGTAACAGCAGGGATGTGTACTGGTCTGTTAGAGCAGCACAGACAGAACACCTGTAAGTTACATGCATCGCTACTAGTTGCTCTGTATACACTCATGGCTTCAAAACCGCTTCAAAAATCTCTTTGTTTAGTATTCCTTTGCCCTAATGCTACCTAACAGTATTAGTAGATATTTTCCTCCCTAAAACGCCCTGAGTCCAGGATGGTACTACTTCCTCAAGCAGAAAGGGACCGTATGGTATTCTATGCGTTCACCAGGATGCATTTGAAAGCCGTTGCCCTTCACAGTGGAATCAAACTGACTTTCCCATGTCTTAGTAAGCTCACACATAAGTGCCTGTCCTCAGCAAGGCTCGCCCCTTGTGATTACTGCACCCCTGCAATCTGCAGCAATAAGCACAGCCTTTGGAACCATCAGGAAACTGAGCCACAAACCCAATGTGATATGAGGGAATAGAATAGTGAAAAAAAAAAATCAATATGAATAACCTCATGTTTTTCAACATTAGTAACTTGCAGGATGTTTTTCAGTTAAAGATAGTCAAATGAACAGCTAAGCTGGCATATGAAATTCAGGGGGCAACTCATGTTGCTCGGGTCTAGTATTTGGATGTTTATAATTATAAGTCAGTCGTACTTAGTCTTTTATAGAGATGTGGCCTTTCCTGCCCTGTTTCCAAGGCAAGCTGAGTGTATCTGCCTGCAACACCGAGCCGAGCCCTGCAGCGTTCCACCAGCCAAACGCCCCAGATCCCACCATGACTTTGCCTGCTCAAGAATGGCTGCAACTAGGAATTTTTTAGTGATAGCTTCTTGTCTGCAGCTCATTTCAACAGAAAAACCCCTGGAAACATCCTCGGTGTACCCCAGCCTTGCCAGCCCTGCCGCAAGGCCCCTGCCCTCTCCTGATTTGAGAGACACAGGATTGATTACCCTTTCAGTGATTTTACTTTGCAGTAAGATCTCTTCTAATTCTTGGGAAAACTGCACTTTTAGAAGACTCTAATGTCTGAATTTGTGAAAATATTTACTTCATAGCCAGTTATGGTATGTGGGTTTCAAGGCCTCAGTGTTTCCGAGCTCAGCACATGCAGGCAGGAGGAAGAGCGAGGCCCAGGCACTTGACCTAAACTGCCCAACAGGATTATTTCATACCATGAAATATAAATTAGAAAGTTTGCTGGGAAGTTTTCTTTCTTCTATGATGGGTGCGATCCTGAGAACTTCTTGCCCCGGTGCCGGACCCCTGAGCCCTTCCCTTCCTCCAGAAGCCACAGCACTCACAGTGTCCGACATTTGCTGTCCCCTGGTGGGAGGGCACAGCTTCCTGTGATAGAATGGGCCGAGTATAATCCTGTATATGTTAGACTGGTGTCTGGATCAATATTGGTTCTTTAGTATTATTGCTATTATTTAGTCTTGTTCTATTAAATCTGTTTATATTTCAACCCTGAGGTTCCATTGTTTTTTCCTGATTCCCCTGCCCGGGTGGGGAGGGGTCATCAGGTGAGAGAATAATTGTCTAAATGACAATAAATTCTTGTGGGTTCCTCAAATCATAACATGCCCCCAGACCCCATCTCCTCAGAGGGAAAGCCCACCTCTTCTCAATCCTCTCCCACAGACACCCTCAGGCGGCTGGCCTGGCCAGGGCAGGCTGTAAAGGACTGTGGCCCAGTTCTAGCAGTACGATAGTGTGTACAAAATGGCGCCTCGCACACCTACTAGTAGCTACCTACCCTGGCTGCGTCCTTTGTTATTAAAAAAAAAAAAACAAAAAAAACGCTGTCTGATGTGCCCTCGTATGAAAGCTAGTGATGGGCAGTTAAATGGGGCCATTACAGAGCGAGAAGTGCATAATTAACAAACAGCCACCATGTATGTTTGGAAATCTGTGACCGAAGACGGACGAGGTGCCTGAACCACTAAAATAAATGGTTTGTCCAGCTCATTACCTGATCAGTGACAGCTTCGGGGTTCTTGGGTGCCCTATCAACATTCTAATTGGTGCTACTTGCATCATATTGTTTGTAGTGTGTTGTTACAAATGCTAATTTATGCCTAGATGGTAACAGCTTCATTTCTTACCTCATGGAGAAGCAGAGGAGTGAGTGAAAGCACACTTCTGCAGGGCAAAGGAGATTATGGGGGGCTCAATGACTATTGGCTTTTGCATTTGCCAAAACGCGTCCCGCGACTCCACGAGGACACTTTGGGAGAAAGCAAGGACATTCAGATCCTAACACAAAGCAGACAAAACAGGTCCGGGGGGAGAGGGAGGAGGGAATCGTATTGAGCACGCAGATGAGCCATCACCGCTCATCCCTCCGGTGGGCAGGGGAGCACCGCTACCTTGTCCATCTCCAGCAAAAGGCATTTCAAAGGCAGGAAATAAAAACCAAAATTAATTCAGAGAAACCCTTGCCTGCAGCCCACTGCCTACAATGCAGAATTCATCCCCACGGCAGACCATGGGGAAAGGAAAGAAAGAGCTGCAGATTCAAATGGGCCTTCGGTCGCTGCTGCCGCTGCTGGTAGCATGGCTTGGGGGGGGGGGCAATCCTGCTTTGACTTCTTCCCCCTCACTGGGGCAGCAAGAAGGGTTTTTGCTCAGGAATGGTGGAAAAGAGAACCTCTGCTCATCCCAATGAGTCTCACACTGATGCAACAGGTGGATATTTGGGGGGGGGGAGCGGAGAGGTGTTCCTGCAACTGGTCAGTTGTGCTTACCAGAGAGGAAAAAAAAAAATAAATATGCATTTTAAGCTGTCAGTGGCTGAGGTTTCATTTGGTTTTCTGCCGAGAAGGGTCCTGACAGTCTGAGTGATATTCCAGCTAAACAATGCATTTCTGAAAGCCTTAAATAAAAGAAAGATATAGCTGGAAATAGCATGGGGAACCCTTACTCTCCAAGCATGTATTTTTTATAGCAGAATCCAAGTCCCTGACCAGCAGTCCTGCTGATAAGAAAAAAAACATGTTTTTAATTCCAAGCTAGCCACACTCAGAATTTGGTGAAGGGGGAATATTACCCAAATGGAGAACAGAAATAAGCCCCAAACAGCCTATACTCTTCCCACCAGGCCAGACAGGGGTAGCACACACAGCACAGGCTCCCTTCCCGTCAGGCGGTGAGGCGGTGCTGTTTTAGCCAAGCTTATTCAGGAATAAGTCAGAACTTTTCTCTTACTGGCCAGGTCTCATCCCTCTAAATGAGGGGGAAAAAAGGGAAATAGCGGCTCTGATAGGCAGTCCTCTCTGTACCCAAGCACAAACCACACAAGTACATCTGGGGCGGAAGAACTTTGACTCACTTCCAGAAAAAAAAAGACAGCAGAAGACAGCAAAGTGAGAAAAGGGAGAGCAATTTTAATAGCAGGGATCAGCACTGGCATCTAGTATCCCCACTGCGATAAAGGAGACAACCGTTTCCTGGGAAATTTAAAGTCCAGGCTGTAGAGATTTTCATCTGCTACTTAAAAAAACCCCACTTTTATACTGTGTGTCACTATTTTCTGCTCTCTCCCTGTCATGTACAATTGCAACACCAATGGAAAGAGATCCTGCCTCCATCTTGGATTAATACAAATGACATTTCTCCTCAACTATTTTTACATAGCTACTGTCAGTCCTATCAACTTTAAAATCTCATTTTTGTCAGGACAGCCTTGAAAATTCTACTGGATTTCCCTGGAAGTATCTGCAGGTATTTTTATTTATTCTTATTTCCATGACGATTTGATTTTTTTTATTATTATTATTATTATTTATTTATTTATGATTTCTCTTTTCTGTAATCTGGCTGGCAATCCCACAGAGCAAGTAGAGAGCAAAGAAGCAAGCCCTAGAAGCTATAAAGTGTGGAATAATACCTAAATAACTCGATTTTAAAAGCACTTTTCCTCTAAACGTCCTTCAAGCTTTAGATTTACCTTCTGGAGAGCTTGATCTATTTTTAGTTCACAGAGTCAGGAGACCTTTCTTTGCCAATTGCTAGATGGTCAACAGTTCAAAAGTTATTGACCAACTAGGAGAGCAATAGCATAACATCGGTCTAGGTCTCATGACCCTGTCTCAGCCAAATGGATTGTTTTTGAGAAGCCCCGAGGATAACAAATTATATAGCCAAATAGACACATTAAAACACTGTGGCTGCAGAGAAGACCAGAAAGTGCTGTGGTGATGATAGGCCACGTTTTAACTCTATAATGAGCATAGGTCAGGTAGTGGCTTTTAATTTACTTGGAAGGCAGTTGTTTGCGTGTTAAGACCTTAGTTCCTCCACCAGGCAAGGGAAGCTAAATACATGACTCTGAAATCTCTTCACAGTTTAATCCCAATGAACTCCCCTCACACCATTTACCTCCCATGCAATTAATTTTGGGACAATGTCAGGCAAATAAACATACAAACAAAAACAAAGCAGGCACCACTGCAGCAGTTCTGCAGCAATGCAAACCTCCCTCAAAGGGAAAGGAGAAGAAAAGGGAAGGGCTGTGAAGGGAATAACGAAGTAAGTAACCCTGATTTTTTAGTAAATTGCCTGTGAAGTTTATATAAGGCCACAGGAAGTAGAGAAGGAGAAACTGGTAACAGAGTGCACAATGCTGAGTTTCTTGCATTGCGAAACCAAGACTGGAGCAGTGGTACACAAGCGTAATGGGGTGTGTTAGCTCTTCAGAGCCAGGGCAGTTTTGAGCAAACAGGATGGCAGCTGAGGAGTAGAGGGGACTGGCAGAGAGGGTCCAGGACCTGCTGCGGTGGCCTTGGATGCCGCTTTCCCAGGGGAATGCTACAAAATGTCATTTCCTAATCCTTACAGTAGCCTAATTAACTCTGCAAAGCTTTCCAGAAGAGACAGAAGAAGAAAAGCAGAATGTTTTAATGACCCATTAACCCTTTGATGTGGGTTTACTGAAGCAGAGAAGCAGCTTTGTTGTTGGCCCAGCCCAGCCTTTGCCAGAAGGGGTCAAGTTCATTTTTCAGACTTTGAAGAGGGTCCACTGAGAAGGTCTGAGATAGCATAAAAAGGAATAAAAAAGAAATTAGAAGAGAAGAAAACCCTTCAAGATTCTTCTAAGAAAAAGCCATGGCCTTTTTGAGTTCTCTGAAGTTACAAAGCATCCCTTAATGTTCTTCAGTCCCTCCCTTCATGCAGCGCAGGGTGGCTATACCTGTGTCACCACTGTAGTGGGACACACCACCTGAAGCAGGCCACTATAATTCTTTTTCTTAGTATTCCTTTCTGTGGACTGACAGCAGCTCCCTTCAAATAGCAGAGTCCTATGAACCCTCTGAGTTTGCTGACACAAATTCATTCTGCATCCGTAATGCCAGGCAGCTGCAAGTGATCCTAAAATCCACTTAGTTCACACATACAAAAAAATTTGGATTATTAGCTTAAATATAGCTTTCCAGGTTAAGGCACATTAAATGCCAGGCTAAAGAGTTTTATATTGACAGTGACAGCAGGATCTTAGTCCCTAGGGCTGGGTGTAGGAGTTTGGCAGCTCAAGACAGTCAGACAGATGTCTTCCCCTTCCCCGCCTTTAGTCATCCAAGTACCTCTGCTAGTTTGTTATTCTAGGCAGCTGTCTGTTTTACTGATATGACAAGGCTTGCATAAGTCAAGCAACTTAGATGCATACTTCATCCATTTTCTCCAGGACTGGTTTTGTTCTAACACATACAAAGACAGCTTGTTTTATCAAATCAGGAAAAAAAAAAATAATAATCCTAGAAATCAGGGAAAATACACACAGGACATCCTACAGAGCCTGTGCGGCAGAGAGCAAACACCGCATCCCAAATTTGTCTTTTGGCGCGGCGAAATGATAACCAGAAGCTCTGAAGCTCTAAGGCATATTTGGATTTCAGCTTCAACATATGGACCTACATAAGGTCACTAAAGCCAGAAAATGCCTTTCCTGCAGCTTTTCTGCATGCAGTTCACATTTTTTTCTTGGTAGGGCGTGTTTTCTCTCATTACTATGCACAGCACCAGGACTATCTGTTACTTGTACAGCGGCTGTTAACTCAGGTGATTTCAATGGAGAACATACAAGCCATGGTAACGAGTCCAGAGCTGCCCGTTACTTTTATCAGCCCTATCCTCTCTGTATAGACATAAGAAGCAATGAATCTGTCATCAGTATTTACTCATCCTCCCTCATCCTCATACCTCAGCACCTCATAATCTTTAATGCACTTGCCCTCACGCTCTCTGAGGCAGTTTTGACGGTTTCATCTCAGAGGTGAGAACTCGAGGAGAGGGATGCGCACAGGCTTGGTCTCTCTCTCTCTTTACCTCAAGTTCTCCGTTTGTAAGCTAGAGACAAAATCGCTTCAGAAACCTGTAGCAGATCAGGGAACCAAACCCGCTTCCCACACTAGCACAGCAGCCAGGGCGGTGCAGCTTCTGCCCCAGCCCGTGGCCAGGCACGAGCACCGAGAACCGAGCATTTCTGCTGCTCAGAGGCAGGAGGGACTCAGGCTTGGCAGCACGTTTCACCACAGATCCATCTCAGGCGGTACTGTCATTAACTGTTAATTCCCTACAGCACGCCTGATGCTGTGCGAAGGGGATGGCTGTTGAAAGCAAGCTGACTTCACACAGCGAGTTGATATGGTTTTCGTCCTTTACCATCTCCCTCTCCTGCTTCTTTGTCTTGTCAGTCAATCAGAATTCTTTAAAACTCCACATGGAAGGTAAATAACCAGACCCAGCTCATTCCACCTCCTAACACGAGCTGTAAATAACATATTCCCAGACATTCATATTCTGCGGCTTGAACTTTATGCTGAAGGGGTTTATGTGTGTTAGTACTGGAAACACATCTCTAAGGCAGACTGTGCTCAGTAGTTAATAGTTATGTGCTGCATACCTGGGCTGAGGAATCATTATACCCCCTGTAAGCAATTCGGTATTTATATATAATGATCTCATTACCAGGCAGCGATTCCAGTTTTATCTAGACTTTAATATTTCTTGAAACAAAAAAAGCATACAAAGGGGGCTTAAAATGCCAACTCAATCAAACTCCATATTGATGGACAATTACTAAGTAAGTAGCAGGTCAGCATAAACAGAAAAAGAAAAATGATTATCCTTCACCTAGACTAAGCTGTTTTCCCTTGCTTCACTGTCTCAATCTGTACCTACGATTGGCAAGAGCTGCTTCCCAAACGTGGTACCTAAGTGATTTGGTGAAGTTTCCACCAGAGTTGTGCAAATGCAGCACTGCTGCTTCAGAGGATGCAGTACAAAGATTTTCCTTCTATTTCCATCCAGATGGTTCTCTTCTCCTTCCTCTTCTGTCCTCAGAGTTTCACCCCCAAAGTCTTTGTCTGGATAAACTTAAATTCTCATCATTGCTTCCACAACAGGTGACTGAGCTGGGCTGAGACAGGAGACATGCTGAAAATGTTTAGAGGACGGAGGACAGGTAATTCTCTCCTGTACCCAAAAGTTCTTTTTCCACACAGCAAGATCCTGGTCTCTATTCTGCTCCTTGTTAAACCAGTGACATCATTTTGTATTTCCCTCAGATAAGCAAAAATACTTGATATTCCCATAGTATTCCCCAGCAGTCAGCCTCGCAACCTACCACCTTAGCCATGTCTCTTACCATACTAGTTAGGTTAATGTGTCATTTGCATGCTTTACAGGAACTTCCCACATGGAAGTAGGCACTTTTTTTCCTCACGTTATTATATCAGTCATAAGGACTGGCTGGCTCCTTGCAATATTTGTCACTATTTTATCTTCCTTTTGGTCTCCTTGCTTGTTCCAGGGCCTGCAATGAAGATTGTAACAAGAGCACACCTCATGCTATGAAACAGATTCATTCTAGTGCCTCAAAATGTAATGAGAAGAGGGCAGGGAATTAATCCTGTCTCGTCATGACAATCTCGAGATTGGAATCACACAGTTTTCCTCAGACCTGGGCACTGCAGCATCCATCATTCTCACCCCAGCAATACCTATTGGACAGCAGAGAGAAAACACTTGCGCTGTGCTCCCGGCATGTATGACAGTGAAAATAAAATACAACTGGCTGCTGGTTACAAATTCCAAAATATTACTTTCTTACCTAAAATATTAAGCAAAACCCATTTGTTTTAAAAAGTACCTCAGAAAGAAAGAATGCCCTACCGACCAAAATTTGTTACTGTCCAGTCCTTTACATGAACTGTGGCTTCAGTCCACTGAGCCCCAGACATACGCTCCTTTGCTGTAAGGAAACTCACTAGGTTTTGCTTCAGGTGGTTAATGACATATGTGAAGTGAGTACACATGAGTATATTTTTCTTGTCTGGCGGGTTAGTGGCTTTTTTATCTGCTTGAATTTCTTTTAAAGTAAGTATTACTTTACTAAAGGAAATTAGTAAGTATCTCTAGTAGATTTTGGTTTCCCCAATCTGCAGTTTCTTCTGCTGTGTCTCCAGCGATGGTTGTCTGATGGTATAAAGATAATCCCACATACAGTCATCATCCTAATGGCTGATAACGTATACTGGAATTAGACTGGAAGTGGTTAAAGTTTGTGTGCCAGCACTGGCACAGCAGGCCAGGCTTGCGTTCTCAGCTCCACTGTACAGTCACGCCATTGTGTTGCTTTGACTGTTTGCGTTATTTGTTCCTGTAACAATGCCTTAGTTATTTCCCTGGGAAATAAGACTGGTCTGTCAAACTACATGACCAGATTTCTGCTCATTTCCATTAGGTACTTGTGCACTACAAAAACACGATAATCATAGCCTCCCTCTGATGACTGTTCTCCAGCATTACACAGAAGAGGGCTGGCTGACCACCTACAAATCTCACAAACTGCACTTACATTTACAGTAAGCTCACATTCTGTAACAAGTAGTCATAAATACTCCTTTCAGAGTATTTATTGCCGCTGCAAAATCTTCTACACAAATTGGTAACAACTCAGCTAACTGTCTCCTCTTGTATGTTGTTATCCATTACTTTTCACTCCTAATAACGGAAGTTTTATATTGCATGTCGGATGATTGTGATATATCATGTGATGCATCAGGCAAAATACTAAATGCAGCTTCCTGGCACCACCAGTAGCATAAAAGGCATCTAGTGTAATGTATTATAATAATCCGTCCTGTTCGCTATAACCCACAATTAATTTTATTCACTTGTGCATTTTTTCTTTCAGACATAGATTTATTTTCAGCTAAGTTCAAAGGCTGAAAGAGGGAAATTAAGCGTTCTCATCTTTCATTAGAGATACGGCAATGCAGTCTATACCTCCCAATTCCTTGTACAGTTTACGCCAGTGCAAAATACCGGTTTGATACAAGCAAAGTGATTGCTACGGGTATTGGCCGTCATTAGATAAGGATGCTAATGAAGATGCAGTGGCACCACCTAGCAACTGGAGCATGTGTACAAGGTTGCTGCAGGGCTTATCCTCCAGTTGCACACTGCATACTAAAGCCTGCTCTGCACAATTTCATTAGAGGGGTTAGGGCTGGCAGAATTAAATCTACGTTATCCCTACCTGTACTGTAATCACACCTGTGCTTGCTGCATAAATATACTTTTCAAATGTACCTATTTAATGGCAATAAATATGACTTTTTGCAAGGCAATGCGGATTGCCTCCTCCCTGTCCTCGCTCGCCTTAAAGATATTGCGCAGCCCTTGCCTTCTTTTGAGACAATATTTGAAATGTCATCCGCTTCTTGCTTTCAGAACAAGAAAGCATTGCTAAGGGCAAAGGCCTTTGCTTTACAGTGTACGAATTTATCTTTCTCTTATTTCCTAATCCTATTATCTATATCCACTTTATCTGTTAAACCCAAGCTCAGCTGTATTCTAGCTCCATTAAAACCATCCAGCAGTGTATCTTCAGCAATCAGAAGCTCACTTCCTCATGCTACTTTTCGGGTAACGCACTCCAAACTGCCCTTTATGTACTCTTGTCTTCAGAAGCCTTTGCTACTATTCAGGATCCCTTTATGATACGAGCACTCCTCTTTGAATCTGTCACCCGAAAGCACTTTCTGAGTGCCTGCATTCATTAACCGAGGGAAATAAGTTGTGCTTGCAAGAGTGGAGTCTTCTTAAGTGAATCTCTATTTTGAAAGAACAGACTTCTTAAAAAGATAAGATCTGGCACAGCTAAACTATACACTCCACGCTAATGATTTACTTAACATTAGTTAAGGAAGCAGCCGGGTGATCCTAGTGAAAACAGGGTCGTGCAGTAAATAATATGCATTATAGCACTATCCATTAAAGTTGCAATTTGATTTTCCTCTGGGTATCAAACACATGGATTATTAGCCAATGCAGCGGCATCCAGCAATGTGGAAAGCATATGTCAGACAGCAAACCTAGCTCTAAGGCAATCAGCTGCCTCCATCAGTGTTCAGTTTTGCTGCATTTCGGGACCATTGCTCTCACATTGGTATTTGGACTCCTCGGTCTATGTATTTCCGTGGGAGCACACCACAAAATAGAAAGCTTTTCTCCTTTTTCCATTTTCTCACCCTTGTCATCCCTACCTCACTCACACCTGTTTACAGAGGGTGTTATCCTACAGTCCTACCGTTCATGTGGGTTCTTCCAGCACTAAGTTCATGCAAATTTGTTTTTTTGGGTTTTCTTCCCTAGGAAATCTGTTTCTAAGACCTGGGCAGCTTTCACTGCGATATTTGAAAACAACCTAAGTCAGCAGGAAAGTTACGATCCTTCTGACCTGACTGTTCATTGCCCCCATTACAACGTCAATATGTGACTTCATGGGGGTAGACAGTCAGTCTGTCTCAGGGTAGATTCTGTATCTTTAACTTAAGTCGAAACCGGTCTTCTTACTATGTTTTGGTAGCCCAAAGCCACGGGAAATAGAGAGCAGGCTGAGCATTTCTGCGCTTTGTTAAAGTGAAAGGACAATCAACATCAGGAACATTAGTGGTGGCAGAACACAAGATTGCTCAGCAGTGTATGAAAAGAAAACTAGTCATCTGAATTGAATTTTCAGCTGGGGCCTAAGAGGCCAAATTTAATCATCCACCTAAAATTATCACACAAGTCAATATTCCCTACTTCCCTTTGCAAGAGAAAGAAACTGATTCTCTATTTTTCAGTCAAGCAGGTGGCCTTGAGGCAGCTAACCAGCTGGCTGATAGCTAAATACCTTTGCCAAGACAAAAGCTAGCAGCATGATTGATTATCTTCCTATTGTACTGGAAGTGGACCCTCCTCACCAGTCAGAGTCCCGAGCTCCTGCTCTGCTTGCATGCGGCAAAACTCTTCGGAGAGCTGGTAGAGGTGGTCCAAGATGCCAGCTTCTGCCTGGCCTTTGCGTTAGCTACCTACTAGGTCGATTTACTGATGGGGCAGCAATAAACATGCTTGAATTTTAAATTTCATTTTAGAGACACCAAAGACATACCAGTAATATCAACAAGGCATTGCGTCCCACACCTTACCCATGGTGGGTAATGCCACGGGGACGCTTGGGGCTGGAAGAGCATCGAGGGGACATACCCGTCTGGAGCTGAATAGCCTCCCGTGGTGCTGCAGCACCACCAAGCTTAGCAAAAAGCTGCAAAAAAAAACAAAAAACAAACAAAAAAAAAAACCCCAACCTCCCAACAAGCTGGATAAACACTTGAGTCGTGCAAGCTAAGCTCTACACTGCTGTGGCTGCACAGCTAGCAGCATCCAGGCTAGCATTCACTTTGCAGACAGCCCAGAGTCTGTCTACACTACCTTGCAGTCACACTTTTGATTACTTCATTCCCTGCAGTGCCTGCTAAGATCAACCGTAGTTTTATGTGCTCCTGGGAGAAAGAAAATTCATGAGTCCCATCACACCTCCTTCCTTCTCCTTAGATCACATCCTGACCTTCTTGCATACAAAAATAGCCTTCTGGCTAGTCTGCAGCCAGCCTGTCACCAACAGGCACTCACCTGATACAAGGTTTTGCTGGGTAGTACAGCTGTGATCACACACACAAGGAAACTATGGGGTGGGACAGAAGCAGAGTCCCAGGCAAAGCCTGCAAGTTCATGTCAGTCCTTTAGCAGCTCAATACTTGCCCTCCACAACTACCTGATTGCCCTCTACAACTACCTGAAAGGAGGTTGTAGAGAGGTGGGGGTTGGCCTCTTCTCCCAAGGGAATGATGACAGGAGCAGAGGAAATGGTCTGAAGCTGCGGCAGGGGAGGTTTAGATTAGATCTTAGGAAGAATTACTTTACTGAGAGGGTGGTCAGACACTGGAACGGCCTGCCCAGGGAGGTGGTGGAGTCGCCATCCCTGGAGGTATTTAAGAAACATGTAGACATGGCTCTTCAGGGCATG
>JAOXJK010000032.1:12942035-12960330 GCA_025774025.1 Xenus cinereus
CTCCCCCCCAGCAGCTCGTGCCGCTTTTCTGCATCCCCCAAAACGCACCGGACCCCTTCATTTTAAACCTTAAAAGCGCGAGCAAGTGACATCCGGCGGCGGGCGGGGTGAGGGGGGCTCGGTCCCCAGAAGCAGGCTGGCCGCTCGGAGCCAACCCAAATTCTCCCGGGTGGGTCGGCGCCTTTACCCGGCTGTTGGCGAGCGGGACCCTTCCCTTCTCCCCCAGCGCTGCGCGTGGTGTGGGCTGTATTTGACTCACGGTGGGGCGGGGTGGTTTTTTGGGGTTTGGTGGTTTGTTTTTTTTTTTCCCCAGTAGAGCCAGCGTGTGGGAAAAGCCCGGCTCGCCCTCAGGCGGGGGATGCTGAGGCATCGGGTCCCTGCTTGCCCGTACCATTAGGTATCGGTGATTGCTCCCCGTTCTTCGTTCCCAAAATGAGACTTGGAAAGCGCTCGGGGTCCTGCATGTCCTTGGATGCACGCTGTGCCCGGGGTCCATGTGAGGACAGCACCTTGGCACCAGGCCCCGTGACGCGCCCTCGGCGGCTCAGGTTCGGCCTGAAGCCCCGGCGAGCAGCTCGCCTCCTAAAAATGCTCGCCGGGAGGAGAGGTTCCTGGGGGAAAACTGGGGGCAGCAGCCACAGAATGACAGTACGATATGGGGTTGGAAGGGACATCTGGAGATCGTCTAGTCCAACCCCCCTGCCAAAGCAGGTCCACCCAGAGCAGGTTTGCGGGTTTCCACCTTTGCTCCAGGCTGCTGCTGGTGGGAGAGGTGGTCTGTCCAACACCCTCCGTGCCAATACCTGAGGCTGTGTTCCTCACCTGGCATGCAGGAGATCCACCTTTCCCTGCTGCCCTCAGCTGGGGTTGGGGTGTTTGTTATTATTTATGGCCTCAAATCGCACCAGGGGAGGTTCAGGTTGGATATTAGGGAAAAATTTTTACACGGAAAGGGTTATTAAGCATTGGAATGGGCTGCCCAGGGAAGTGGTCGAGGCACCATCCCTGGAGGTGTTCAAAAGATGGGTTGACATAGTGCTCAGTGACATGGTTTAGTGATGGTTTTTTTATCAGAGTTAGGTTGATGGTTGGACTAGATGATCTTAAAGGTCCTTTCCAACCTAGACAATTCTACGATTCCTTGCTGGTGCTGTTAGAGGAGGGGTCTACAAGACAGGCTCGGGGCAGGGTGCTTCCACTGCTGCTGTTGAAGCCAGGCGGGGATGAACAGCAGGATTGGAGCTGCAGGGAAGGGGAGCACGTGTGCCTGGGAGCTGGCAGGGTCGAGCCCACGATTAGAGCAATCGGGAGGAAAAGGGATTTCCAGAGCTTGTGCCAGGTACTGATTCTGTGCATTGCTCAGGGCAGAATTTGAGGCTCCCTCTTCTTTCTGGTGTTGCCCGTTGACCGAGGCAGCGTCCCCCTTGCTGTGATGAGCTCTCCAAACCCCCCCCCATGAGGGTCCTGGCTGGCCTAGGTCTTAAATCTGGCCAAAATCAGGACTCTACCTCCAAGCAGCAGCAACCGCCGCTTTGAATGCGGGTGGCCCGGGGCTGCCATCCCATCGCTGGCCCAAACAAGGCTAGACATGTAGTACGATACCCTGTAGCATAGGATTTGTCACATGGGGATGGCGTCTGCCAAGTTTCTCCTAGAACTGGGGTTGCAGGGAGGGCACCTCCAGCTGCTGCTGGCCTCCTCGGCCATTGGAGGCTGATGCAACTCCTGCTGCAGGTGTGGTGGAGCCAAAACCCTGCGGCGAACAAGGTAAGGGCTCCCAGCCAAAAAGCAGCGCCGAGAAGTAGGAGAGGAAAGGAAGGGAAACCAGAATGCTGCTCACCTTACCCGAAAAGGTAAGGGCTCTGGTTCTAGCCCCCCTCCCCTGCACGTTACAGCCCTCATCTTTGAAGCAAAGTCCTTAATGTTAAGTCCGTGACTGCTTGTCACCAGAGATCCTAGAAGTTCATCTCTTCTGCTGTTGCTGGATGACACAAGGAACCTTGAACTTTGCACCTTCTTCTGAAGGTTAACGAACAGTTTAAATCCTCACCCTGCCCTTACAGTGCTGAGGCACCAACCTTGCTGAGAGGAAGGCTTTTTTTTTTTTTTTTGATGATGATCTTAAGCACCTTGAATAGTAATTGCTGAGCTGGTGTCTCCTGTCGCAACATCGCCCCAAGAGAACTGGGTCCGTGTTCACCACCCACCGCTAAAGTGCAAGCTCAGGAGGCCACTTGTCCCTCTGCCTACATCAGCACCGTGGTGTCACAGCAAGTTACAGGTTGTTTAACTTGGACCGTAAGGGTCTCAGAACGGTGACCTCCTACTTGCCTCACTGCCACGGACACGTTAAGCATTGCAAAATTAACAAATGGGTTTTGTGCTTGCAGTTTGAGTGTTCAGGTTGCTGGTCTGGCCCCAGTTCTGCAGAATGGCTCAGTCCCTGCTGTGATGGTTTCAGCACTTTGGGGACAAAGAACTCCTGCAGTTCATCAGCCATCTTAAGCTGCAGTCTTACCACAAGAGTCCACCTTTATGAAGCCGAGGGCTCCCAAGCTGCCTACAACGGGCCTGGAAGCGTTTGATTTGCAGCCCAGCCCCTCTTTCACCCAACCTTCCCCGGGCCCTCAAAAGAAGGCAGAAGCTCTTTTTACCTTCCTGAGACCTCTCTGGCTTTGAGAGCTGTCAGAACTGCTGCAGCAACCGGGCTGTAGCACATCCCGTGCCCCGTCGGGCTCTGCCTGACTCCCCGTGACCCCAGGGATGGGGAGATTCAGACGATGCTCTGGCTTTGTTTGCAGCTTGGCAGGTGCGTGGCCGAACTTAGACTTTGTCCTGCGGTAGCAGACGTAAGCTGCCCGGAGCTTTAGGGCAGACTTTTGGCTCCAGATGCATTGCACCTAACTCGTCCCTGCTGCTACCAGCTCCCTTTCAACATCTGATTCGGGTCAAGCCACGAGCAGCCTGGGCTCTTGCTAAAGCCATCTTGGAGCAGGATAGCTCCCTGCTATTCCTTTGGAGAGCCCTGCATGAGCCACGTTCATCCGTGGCGTGGCAGGGGCTGTGGAGAAGACACTGCCTCCC
This sequence comes from Xenus cinereus, assembly GCA_025774025.1. Classification (NCBI taxonomy): domain Eukaryota; kingdom Metazoa; phylum Chordata; class Aves; order Charadriiformes; family Scolopacidae; genus Xenus; species Xenus cinereus. Next base: position 12,945,120 of record JAOXJK010000032.1, read on the forward strand.
CGAGGGCTTCCCTGTGCCTGGAGGGAAAGGCAGGCACGTGGGTGCAGGGCTCGTGGCTGCTGCCGGCATCCCCGAGGTAGCAGAAAGCACCGTGTACTTCTCTCCAGTTGCAGCACTTACCTACGGGTTGTACCTACCCCAAAAATAGGCTCCCCATGGAGCTTTCATTAAAAGCTCTATTGATTTCTTTGGGTTTCTGCCTGGCAGCTCTGGTGGTGCGTGAGCTGTGACCAGTACAGAGCGTGCTCTCGTTCCCGCTCCCCGTCCCTGCACAGCTGGGTCAGGGCCCCGCCGGGGAATTTCATGTTTGGGCCCGCTTCCCTCCCCAATAAATGGCATTTCTTGACAAGAATTGTAAACTACAAAACACTGCAGAAAGTGGAGTGTGTTAAACACAGTTCCCATGGAAAGGGGTTCATGCTTGTGAGCCCGACCTCACGTCTCAGTTTGAGGAACTCCTGGTACTTGAACTAAAAAGGTGGAGATGGGGAGAGATGTTCTACAACCAACTTAAATTCCCCGTTTCCAACTTTCTTTGAACTGTTCAGACACACGATCCCGCTGGCTTACACAAACACAACATATGTTAAGTATTTTTTAGTGTCTTTAAAAGTACCCATTTTCTTAAAGACAAGGACACTAAGCTCCTGCTGCAGGGTCTTTCTTTTCTCTTTTACTCCTAAGTATTTGTATTGAGCTGTTAGGGCTTCCATCTTCCTGCTGTCCCCTCTAGCCAGGGCTGTCACTAGCTCTGACCCTTGATAATGCTATTGTTTGGGCTAGGAAAAGGCTAAACACACAAACGTGTTGGGTAGTGCCCCAAACCTGCTGCAAGATGACGAGTCTCTTCCATGTTTAAGTAACTCAGGGGTACAAATCAGCTTATTTAAAATCCTCCGTGGGCCAACAGCGATGCAACGCTGAAGTTCTTTTGCTCAAGATCCCCTTTGCAAAATACACTCAGGGTAAATAAGTTGAGGCAACACGAGAACTCCGTCAGCGTTGCCTCTTGTGCAAGACGCTGTGGTGCAAGCGCCGCTCATCCTGCCCGTGCTCGGAGGGAAACCAAGTGTCCGGGCAGGGTGCCGAGCGTGGGACGGGGCACGCACGGCCTCTCTGGCAAAGGGTGGCACTTCAGAGCAAAAGCCTTCCCCCGGGGAAGGGTTGGAAGAGCTGTAGGGGCACGCGTGGCTGGGCCAAGGGCTTGTGTCTCGAGACGGGTGCGAATATGGTGAGCTCCGTGCAAACTCCCCCGTGGCTACCATGAAACGGGGCGCTGTCTCCCGTAGGGACAGCTGCTGCAGGTGAAATAAGGAGCCGGCAGAATTTGTCTGCCTGCTGGGCTCTCTCCTCTGTGAGGTGGGGAAAAAGTACACTCTATTCTGTTTCCTACAACGCGTGCAGAAGTTAATCCTAGCCCTGCCGTTCTGGATGAAAGAGTCCTTTCTTCCCTTAGAAGACACCTGCGCCATGTCTCAAACCGGGCGGTTCACGTGCTGCAGAGCTCAGCAGCCCCTGAGAACGGGCGAAACGCGATGAGACAGAACTAACCCTCCCTCTGCATCCTTCTTGTTTCATCTCAGGTTGAGGAGCAGGCTCCTGCACAAAACCACAAGCTGCTGGCACTGTGACAAGGTTATCTAAGGCACTTAAGCGCTGGGAAGAGTCACGTTGGACATCTCTAACACCATGGTTTGGGTTTTTTTTTCTTCCTTTCCAGTGTGTTCCATGGGAAACAGCACCAGCCGGCTCTACAGCGCGCTCGCCAAGACGCTGAGCAGCGGTGCCGTGTCCCAGCACCTGGAGCAGGCGGACTCGGCACGGTTGGACCCTATAGACCCCAAGGATTTGCTGGAGGAATGTCAGATCGTTTTGCAGAAACGGCCACCCCGGTTTCAGAGGGACTTCGTGGACCTGAAGAAAAACGCCGTCAGTAGCCACCGCCCCATTCGGGTCATGCAGTGGAACATCCTCGCCCAAGGTAGGAGCTGCCTCTAAGATCAAGGTGTGACCTTGAGATCAAACGCAGCAATTAAAACCTTTAAATGCCTACCTAATTAAGCAGAACAACAGGGGAGAGGCGGATTACCTGAGGCACACAACTGTCTGATGGCTGGGGAGGAATTTTCAGCACTTGAAATAGTGGCTCCCCTTCCGTCCTACAGGAAAGGAGAAAAGATCTCTCCTTGCAGCTGTGATGCCAGAGGTAGCTCTGAATGCCTGTCTTAACTGGACGCAGTATATTCAAAGAGCCGTGGCCCATCACTTTTAGATAAACCCCTAGAAAAGACTCATCCTTCCATAAGTTTTATTCTTTGTAAAGCTTCTCTACCGTTTTCTAATTAGTTTATCCCTGGACTATTCAGGGAATTCAGATCTGTTACGGGAATTCTTAATTCTTAAAAATAATTTTAACTGATTTTATGATTTTTTTTCTCAGACCCCTAAAACCAAGGCTGTAAATTGATTTACAGAACAGCCTCATCTTAAAATCTTTTGGGGTGGGAAATCCTCCACGCAGGGACTGCCTTAACATTTTGCAGTTAAATCACTCCTATCCCACTGCTTTTTCTGTGGCAGCCACATGCGGAAGCACTTGCCACAGTGTGGCGACTTTTGGGAAGGGAAGGGGGGAAAAAGTCTTTCATCTCATCTGTATCTGTAAAGGGAGCTTAATTTTTTGGAGAGACTTCAGTTTGAGACAGGGTTCTCACACCCGTTGGCAAGCCTGGCACCTTAAAGTCAGCCTTAAAGTTCTCCTGAAAGACCTGTCGCCTGCACGTGAGCTGATTTGGACCCATTTTACAGAAAAAGCAAAGTGTGGCGAAAGCCTCACAGCACTTCCCATTATAACCTCTTGCAGTGTGACAGCCGGCTTCTCTCCTGGGGGGCTACAGGCCACCGCCGGCTGCTGCGAGGTGGCAGCTGGCTCCCGAGAGCAGAGCCTTTGGCCTCAGCAAAGCCTGGAGGAAGACTACCCTTTTTTTTATCCATTTTAGCTATCAGTAACTTCTTTTTCTTCTTTTTTTTTTCCTCTTCCCCTCCGCTAATTTCAGCTCTCGGAGAAGGCAAAGACAACTTCGTTCAGTGCCCCATGGAAGCTCTGAAATGGGAAGAGAGGAAGTGCCTCATCCTGGAGGAAATCCTTGCGTACAAGCCTGACATCTTGTGCCTGCAAGAAGTCGACCACTACTTTGACACCTTCGAGCCACTCCTCAGCCGACTGGGCTACCAGTGTACTTTCTTCCCGAAGCCGTGGTCCCCCTGCCTGGATGTGGAGCAGAACAACGGGCCGGATGGCTGCGCCTTGTTTTTCCTCAAAGACCGCTTTGAGCTCATCAACAGCGCCAACATCCGCCTGACTGCCATGAAGCTAAAGACCAACCAAGTGGCCATAGCTCAGACGCTGAAGTGCCACGAAACTGGAAGACTGTTCTGCATTGCTGTCACCCACCTGAAAGCCCGTACCGGCTGGGAGAGGTTTCGGTCCGCCCAAGGCTGCGATCTTCTCCAGAACTTGAAGAACATCACCCAAGGCGCGAAGATCCCTCTGATCGTCTGCGGAGACTTCAACGCGGAGCCAACTGAGGAGGTCTACAGGGAATTTTCCAACTCCAGCCTCAACTTAAACAGCGCCTACAAGCTGCTGAGCCCCGACGGGCAGTCAGAGCCTCCGTACACCACCTGGAAGATCCGGCCCTCGGGAGAGTGCCGGCACACGCTGGATTATATCTGGTATTCCCAGCACGCCTTGAACGTGAACTCAGCCCTGGGCTTGCTGACTGAAGAGCAAATTGGGCCCAACAGGCTGCCATCATTCAATTACCCTTCCGATCACCTGTCCCTGGTGTGTGACTTTAGTTTTAATCAAGACCCCGACAGACTGCTGTAACGGGTTGCAACACCACCTGGTAGCGCAGCGTCCTGACTCGTCACTGTTTTATTTTCGAGAAAACTTTTGGAGCTGGGAGCTATTGAAAGATGAGGAAATAACTGCTGACTAAACATTATTTTGGGCACTTGTTTGGGGTTACGCTTGCCATTCAGCCCTTGTTAATCTGGAGCCTCCAAGGGAGGAAGAAAAGAGTCAGTGTTCTCGCCGTGGTGTTCTTGCCACGCTGGGGTTTGAGAACCGGAAGGCAAATGAGCTTTATCCTTTCACTAACCCCCGTGTTTAAGGATTTAATCCTCTAATGAATGCGGAGGCCTTAGTATTTAAATCAAAACACGTGTGTTTGTAAAACAACTTGCCCTGACAGCATGCTTATTTTATTTATTTCATGTTAAGGTTGTGCAAGTACCAAAGGGAACGAGGCTCAACTACTCGGTGACATTCTCTTAAATCTTTTTCTGTTGCAATACAAAGGAAGTTTAATGCGGTTTAAACTTGAACAAATCTAAGCTCACGCTGTGCGTTTTACGTGACTGGAGATGACTATTTCATTAAAAGTGAATGGATAATAGCATAGCGTGAGGAAGGGCCCCTCCAGTAAGAGCAGGTGAGGAAAGAGAGGCTAACTATTCTATGTCATATAGCGATGTCCTCACTTTTACCAGATGGACGTGCATGTGTCTGTTACACAAACATGGCCTGTAGGTATGTAGACACGGTGACTGTTACCTTTGTCTCTTCTGTGCTTCCCTCCAGAGGACACACCGACCAGGGAGTTATTTCCTCCTCTGCTTCGAGTATTACTTTTCTAAATGGTTTAAATTTGTAGTCTTGTCAATCTTGCTGTTTCAGTAAAGGGCCAATCTTCACATTTGAAAGACTTTCTTTTATTTATCTTCAGAACCTAAAGCTACACTGGAACCTGTTAGAAGATCAAATTTATTTATTGAGAGAAGTTGGTGATCCTGCATCCGACTTAAAATCATGCAGCAACAGTGTTCAGGAGCCTCTCTCCGTGACCCAGGGGATCTCTGGCTAAGCACCTAGGCTACAAGAGAGCAGTGTTAGTCTAGTAACTCTTGGGCATGGAGTGGTGCTCGTGGGTATGAAATAGGTACTGCACGTACGGATTGTAAACGTGCCACTGCGCTGGGAAAAGGAGCTAGGGAGAGAGGAGAGAAGAGGGACAACAGTTGGAGTTGGGCTGACGTTTTGATAGTTGGGAAAGATGAGGCAGAGCAAATAAAGCAGTACTTCCATGTAAAGTAAGGCCTGTAGTAACTCTTAAATGTTCCAGATGTTTACTAATAAAAGTCTTTGGGGGAAAAAAAAAAAAAGTAATGTCTGCTGCCATCTTTTTAATTTCCATCTTTTTCATTTCCCTATCATAATTAGGTGATCTGCCTCAACTAGTGAGTGTTCGAGCTTCAAGTTAGTGGTGATGCTGCCCATTCCAGAGCTCTCTCCCCAGACCCCACAGTCCTCATCTCACAGGTGGGCACGGCTGCTTTGCTTTCATGGCAAGCGCTCTTTCTCACACCTGAAATGCCCAAATTCCACAGCAAGTCTGTAGGGAAGAGAGTTACCTTTAGCTGTGTTAAGCTGCTCTCTCCCCTGGCTACAGATGAAGCCTAGATGCTGTATTACTGTAAATATTGCTCTGACGGTTGTGTGGAACTACAAACCTGGCCAGTACTGCAAAGCAGGGGGCAAGTATTCCTCCCCGGGGGCTGCTAAGCAGGCCTAACAGGCTGGTGTTACTTGTCACTTTCTTTTAAAACATCATTTGAAGAGCAAGAAATGCCACAGGTATGTGCTTTACACAGCCCATAAATTATTGCACTTGTGTTGCTGGTAAGGAAAATAGAGAGTCTGGCAACTGGAAGTCTCAAATTGCCACACAAACACCCTCCCTTTTAAAGGAATGAAGTGCTGTGTCGCATAGCTGCGTCACGCTCTGCAGGTGTTCCTGACCCTTGCAGGTTGAGGGTGATGATCTGCTTCCAAGCAGAGGAGCTGGGGCCCCTCTAACCAGCCTGGGATGCAGGACTCCTCTAGCAAGCGGTGATTTGCAGTTCCCCAGACAGAAAGGATTTTATAAACAAGGAGCCTGACATCCTCAGTGAATACTCCCACCGGGCAGATGTGACATATTGACTACTGCCAGCCAGGGCTTTCTCCAGCTGACATTTCAGGAAGAGCAAACTGTGTCCCTGGAAGCCAGAAGGGGTGGTTCCTTTGGGGGAGATACTGGGCCAGAGATGAGACGCTCCTAACGCCCCACAGAAAGACCTTCGAGCATCCCTGCCACAAGCTTTTCATACCGGCTAGACTGAGACTGCTTCCTTCTTATGGTCCTGGCTGCCCTCGGTTTTCTCTGCAGGGGGGAGCTGCAGTGCTGCTCCTTCAGGGTTTTCTTCTCTTAGGACCTTCCCTCAAACAGTCTTTGCAAGGAGGAGAAAAAATACAATTGCCCATTAACGGAGGTATCAAGTCAGCTGTAGCTTAGCACTTCTGAAAGCAACACCACAACGTAGACCTATAAGATGGTACCTTATCCTTGCTCGTCTACCACAAAAAGTCCCACTAGAAGATGAAGTTTCCATTCAGAACCTTTTGGCGGTTCCTGGAAGAAATTACACTTGTGGTAGAAAGCCACAACTTGAGAGCAAGGATAATACTGTACTTAACATCTGTATTTAAAAAAACTGAAACGAAAACAGCCCTAACAACCCAAAAAAACCCCACCCAACAACAACAAAAAGCCCTTAATTTCCATTTTACTCTGTTTTCCTAAGGCCAGCCAAGGGTGTCCATCAATGTGGTACCATCTCACCGCTGCCAGGGCACAGAGCCACAGCACCGATTATGGCAGGCTTTGTTTACCAGCAGGAGCTAAACCATCGCAGCTACAGAGCTCCCACCACCACTTTCACAAAGTGATGGTATTTGGTATCTGGATGATTCTTAGGCCATTTTACTCAGACCCTTGCTTTCAACACTAACTCTCCTACAAAAGAAACCAGAGGGTGGGGAAACGGCATGATTTGTGTGATTTTGCCATCACTGCAGAGCTCTTCTGAAGTGGAAAGGGCTGGGATTCTTATTTCACCCTGGACACGTGACAGTAGATGTTCACTGCTTCATGTCCTTAAAGGGTAATTTTGAAGGCGAGGGGAGGGCGAAATAACAAAGAAAAGGCTGGGGACTCTCCCCATCACAAGGCAATTCTTAATATTATCATACTCAGAAAAATCACACATCCCTGCTATAGCACAACAGTGAGCCCTTCCTGCTGGATTGTATTAAAAGGTCGACAAGATGCAGAAATTAACAGGTAACATCCCCGTCAGCCTCACCCGTTTATTCCAGAACTTGTTACAAAATATATTTTTCAGACAGACTCTTTTGGAAAACTTAAGTGAAATATTGCTCTTGCTTTGTTTTATTCAGCAAGAGGCAGGCCTGCAGCACTGAAATGTTTTTGCCTGCTATAAATATCAGTACGCTAAATATTTTTCATAGGAAGAAGCAGGAAGGTTTTGAATTTTTTTTCCTATGTAGCAGTATGACTCTTACAGTAAAAATGTCTTCAAAGCTCTTCTTGTGGCTGTCTCCCTTATAAGCACACCAAGGCTAAAAAAAGTCTCAACAGAACCCTTGCTCTAATCTCGAATAAAAGCTGCATTAGCTTTAGCAGTGACAGTTTTCCCTCACCCTCAAGCTAGATGAAGGAAGAAATGACCCACTTATTTAATTTGCTGAAAGGCTGAAGCTGTTGCAAGCTTATTAAAACACTATCTCTCTCGGAGAACAATTAGATCAGAAGTAGATAGCGTCACTTGGATGTTCTTCACTTAATAAGCTTTAATACCTGCTATTTGAACTGTCTCTACGAGGCAGAAATTGAATTTAGCTTGTTCTGGCTGTGACAATCTTCACACGTACCTGCGATCCCTGCTGCACGTGTCACGGCGTGCAAGGACTGAGGCTTCAGGCACCTCTCCACTTTCTCACTGACTCTTGACTGCCCCTGGCTCACTGATCCTTGATCAGCTCAGGTGTAATTCTCCAAAGCCCTAAAGTTAATGAAACCAATTAGCAGAGGATCCCAAGAGCTCAGCCTTCCCTGCAGTACGCTTTACCCCGATCACTTGAGTTGTGTCAAGGCACAGAACCCTTCCCTAAGCAAGACGGACTTTGTCCAAGAGAGAGTAACAAAAACAGTGGGCTCTGGGATGGGGTTCCGCTTTCAACTTTTCTTGCCACAACCCAGAAATTTTGATATTCAGATCTTTATTCCGAATTGCAACTCACAGTTAGATTTTTTTCCCCCCATGGATTACACAGCATTACCCTGTCCATCCTATAACTCACAACAGTAGTTATTTGAAAAATAAGTGTATTTATATCTGTAAAATCAGTGATAACATGACTATGTCTCAATGCCTTCTGTATAAAGCGTCCTCACTTCACACCAGAGTTACGCTCCTTCCACACATCTAGAAAAGTTATCGCTTGCCAAGAACAAGTTAAGGCTGGACCCTTCTCCATGAGCCACCAGCTTCAGCCCTAAAAGCTGGTCCAGCTATCACACGTGGACCAAATAACAGGTTTTTCAACAGGATTGCAAAAGTCTAGGAGTACAGCTAGGTACTAACTTCTTCAATGTTTTAGCATTCCTTTGTCTGTTTCAGATGTTTCAAACCTGACCAAAGCTCCCTCATCCTGAGGTCACATCCTCCAACACCACCAGTATTCTTGCCTGTAGGGTAATTAATTATGTCAGCATAAAGCAGCACGTTGAAGAGCAAGCTTGCCCAGACATAGAGAATGACCTGAGATTTTCAGTTTCGGGTGGCCCCTCTGCCTCTTAGCTGCAGAAATCCCCAGGGAGAGGCTGCCTCTTGTAAGAAGCACAGCTCGTTACCTAGGTTCCACACCACCTCTGAAGAACAACCGGGTCTCAGAACAACTCAGAGGAACCACGTGCACACAATGCAACGCTGAAGGGCTGTGCTTAAGCAGATATGCTGAAATCACTGCCCGACTGTGACAAAAAGCCTGTCTGTGACTCTCACTGGCAGATAAATTAAAAAAAAAGAAAAGTGAAGAGTATAAAAGCATACATGGAAAGGTTAACAAAAAGGGTCTTCACGGTTTGAAGCCGGGTTAAGTACCTTTTCCATTTCAGTTACAGAGTGTGCTCACACAGAGAGAGATTCTCACAGCACTTAGGGAACTTCTGCTAAATGTCCTCCGGCAGCGTGTGTGCCACTCACCGGGTGGCCAGGGGAGAGAGCCAAAGGACCATCCCCAGTTCCGCGGCAAGACACAGCACCGACGGTAAGCGGAGCGCCTCGGAGCACGGCTGCGAGCTGCCCGTCTCACCGGCAGCAGAGATGGGCACCTTCATTCCTTTCGTGTTTGCCATTACGCGATGAAGCCTTGGCTCTAACTTAAGAGAAGGAGGTCATCAGCTGGAGATCTTTGTCTATTTCCAGGAAGAGTTTGTCCCCATTTGACTTCCAGTGCATCTAAATTAGGTGTCGGAAAGGTCTCAACTACAAATACTCCAGAGACAGACATTTCATGCTCTGAGATAACACATCTCTTTCATATACGATCAAGTAACAGCCACTTAGAAAAGGATTTCTTACAGAAAAGACTTATAAATGTGGGTTTAAAAATACTATTACTTTTTCTCTCATCTTTTAGCTCTGATTCGTTCTACCTGCCTCTCTTCACACTGCTCCATTCCCCTTTACCCAGAACATTAGTGCCTCTTAGACTATCAAACCACTGCCCAGCTTCCCCCTGCTTCCCCTTCTGTCCTACCTCTTCTTGTCGACATAATCTTCCTTCTCCTACATTTCCTCCTGTGAAGGAGTCTTTATCCTCTACCCCAGGCTAGAAACATAGCTTATCTATGTAAGGACCTTTGCTTCTTTGGGTTAACTGCTGGTGGAAGGGATTGCCGCCTTCTGCATCCCACTTTTTTACCTGCTTCAGCTTGTTCATTCGTTTTTTCTAAAACTCTGCTTCCCTGCTCAGAGTATGAAAAATTATCCCCTTTTCAGAAGAGTTTGAAAGTTCCACACACACTGGCCTGGCTGTACTGAGCTATCCCTGCATTTCTTCCCAGTAAAAGGGAAAAATGGGGCTTACTGCTAAGAGTCTAGAGGTAATTAATTTTTCAGTAGTAAAAGTAAAAAAATAATCTCCAATATAAGTATGGAATTCTGGTCTCCTCTGTCATTACTAAAGACCTGCATTCCAGATTTCTGTCAAAATTGCTCCTCCAGGCATGAAGTACTTAGATGGTCATTCAGAACTTAAATTACTTCCACGACTACCCAAGCTCCTGCTCTGAAGACTTTCCAGGGCATCTCACTAGGAACTGGGGGTGCCACTGGGCACCCACGAGCTGATGTGCTGCTTCTCCAGTAACTGTTGTAGTGCCCGTGGGACGTCCATGAAAGCAGGGTAAGGTACCCTGCACCTATTTTAAGCCAAATTCTTGCACACGGACCACAACTATGGAGTAATCTGTGTAACTGTGTGTTCTCACCCGAGCTTTTCACCTGTAATAACGTATCATGATACCCTTAACTTCAGTGCAATTGTACTACCCAAACTCATGCATTTGTGCTGAAGCCAAAAGGTTAACAGTTGGAAATGACAATGGCAACAACATCTAAAGGACCAGCAGTGTAAGTCAGTATTTCTGGTTTTGCACACTTTCTACCTACCGGTACTTTCAGCTTGCCTCTATGAGATCATCAGAGGGATCAGTGCACTGGAGTAGCCAGGTCTGCTCGTTTCTACCTTTCCTTTGCAGTGCAGCCTTAGGAAATTAAGGTTTGTCTGGAGGAATAACTGGGTAGTTCACAGAGCTCTAGAAGTTACTCAGAGTCATTTAAGCAAACCGTGTCTTCTTTGCATTGAAAAAAATCAGGAGAACACACAAAGTTACTGCCTGTCAGCTGGAGGGGAGTAACTTCTACTCGTTATTCCCAAGCACTCACGTGATTAGCCACAACGGAAGAACACTGTGTATGCTCACCATCCTGAAAAAACGTAAGAGAACTAGACCCCTGTCAGAAGTTGCCTCACCATCTACCACAAGCTCCTCAGATATGTCAATGAAAAATATTTCAGTGTACTGTGCAACAGTTGGTCAGCCGTTCGGAGCACTGGTGTAGTGAGGAGTTCCAAACTTCCACACTGTATCAGCTATCTTAGACTGAATGCCTGGAAGATTTCAAATAAGCAGAAAAGAAGGTTAATGGGTTGCAAGAAAAAAAAATATAATAAAAAGCAGACCAAACACCATTAAATTTCGTTTCTATATTTCAGTAAAACCTACTTGAATACACTTTGAAACAAGAGTACAACAAAATAGAATATACTTCAAATGTTGAATATACAAACTATTATAGTTCATTCTGAACACTGGTACTTCCCTCTTAACTTCAACTAAAAAAAAAATTTACAGGTTTAGAACTACCTGACCAAAGCTCATGCTGGGCGTGACCTTTCAAGTGACAGAGTAGAGCTGAAACTGAAATGTATGCACGGATGTCAAGGCTAAGTGAGAGACACAGGCATGTTACAGCAGAAGGCAGAAAGCCTGCTGCTATTTTGTCCACAATTAAGAAATTTAGACAGACTTTTAACTACCATACAAAATATGTTACATGTAATTCTATAACAATACTGTGCTAGGTACAAGATTTTTAAAAAATTTGTTTTAATAAAAAAGCTTTACACAAACAAGCCATTAGCTTATTTCAAGAAAGATAACTGAAAATCAGTCTAAGGCTTTCATTTTGAATCTGCTTAAGCTGTATGATACAAAAATTCCCTCTAGGTCTCTGTCTTCTTTTAGAAGCTCTTTAATCTTCACCTTTATTTCACATTCTACAACACCTAGTAGCAGAGTTTTTCACATAGCACCAGTTGAGTACTGTGGGCACACAGTAGTAATTGCTGGTATGCATATAAAATGCATCGAATTTGCCATTTGTAACAATGAGACTTTCCTCTCTCCCTGAAAACTAAAAACCAAGGCAAACCTCTCACACAACTCTCTTTTAGTGTTCCAGGTCTTAGTGTAACTTGGTAACGGGTAACGTAGTGAACTGTTTGGTCCCTCTATCTTTCCTTCTCCATAGGTTTAGCTGTTTCCCAACTGGAAGAGGCAGTTTTTGTCAGTATATCAATGTGGTTCTATTCCCACTGAAACACGGGAAAATAATTTTTTTTTCCAGTATGTCTTCAACATATGCATGTTTATTAACATTTCAAAACTCTCCTTTTCGACTTGGTGATCACATCCACTTCCCTCCCCCAATTATGTCAATATATTCAAAACCGTAACAGTCTAGAAGTCCATGCTGGAAGCAACCTATTCTTCATTTCTCGCACGTTATGATTCCGTTTTCATTGTTACAGGAAGGGCAATAGCTGAGGGCGTGCTAACTACTACTACGTGGGTCACAGTCTTGCTTCCATCCACCGGCTTCTCTTCTTTTACCAGCTGCAGCGTCTTCACTTCACGTTCCTGTTTTAAAGCCGCCGTGTCTGATTTAACTTCTGGACTTTTTATAACTGCACTAATCACCCTGGGAGGAGTCTGGCCAGACGCCTGCTGAGCAGGCACCGATAGTCTCATTACTGGTGTCCCATGAGCTATGGACACCGGGGTTAGTGCTCTAACAGCCAACGGGGTTCCCACGATGTTAATACTTCCTGACCCAGACAGGCCCGTTTTTGTTTGTAACTGACACTGCGTGAGTTGCGTGGCAGGGATTGTAATGATTTTGGCAGGTTGCATTGTGATTTTCTCTCCGTTTTCAGCAGAGGTTGGCATCACAGTAGGGATTGTCTGGATTACTACCTTTGGAGCTGTGGCTGTTGTTGGACTTGTGTTGGTTATTAACGGTGACCCCGCGTTTACGGACTGCACTGCCACGGTTGAGATTTTCTGTCCCAGAGAGGTCATTACAACAGGCACTTGCATTGCCACACGTACAGTCCTGCAAAATAAAGACGTGCGTGTTTAAGCCAAAACACAAGGCACCATTAGAGATGACAACGGGGACAGACAAATTTAGGATTTACAGATTCTGAACTGCTTCTTTAAAAAAAAAAATAAAATAAAAAAATATCAAAACAGAATCTTTTGCGCTTCTAGCAATAGGACTTTGGAAATTTAGCAGCATTCATATTTCTTTTTCCCCCTTCCTCTCTCTACATAATTTTAAAATACACTTGAGGGCAAGCATATTGACAGTTGGCTCTGATCTCATAAACTAGACTTTCATAGTATTCTATCGTGTTACACTGTTAATTGCAAATCAGAAACGATTTCCAACATTTAAAACCTAAACCAAAAAACTAAAAGACAGCTTCCTAACCAAAAAATTGTTTGTCATTAGCAAATGATAAGCCCAAGCCACGTTAATACAAACCTGGGAGCTGTTGTTGCTGGGACAGTAGTAGTGGTAGTTGAGGGACGAGACGACGACGTATCATGTGCTGGTGAGGCAATATTCACAACTCTGGTGACTGCTTTTTCTGTTCTGGTACAGCTTAACTGAGAGGAATTTTTTCCTCCGCGTGCAGAGGTTGCTGCTTTTAAAAGGTTTTCTGCAGATAAAGACACTCTTTCCAATGACTTCTCATCTGTAGGCATTGACAAATCTTCATTGCAGGGCTCACTTTTGTCATCATCTATGACAACTATATTTTTTGGCATCTCCTTAAACTGATATACGAGCCTCTGTCCCTCAACTTTTGCAAGAATTCCTCTTTGATAGTAATATCTGCAAGAAAAGTACAATAAAATAGTAACCAACACAGTGACAGATTTTAAACAAAACCTCATTCTATGCTAACAAGAAAATCTGAAGTAGCCACAGTGAAACCTACAGTGTGAGAAGGTAAGGAAAGAAGCTGGCAGAGCACACTGGCAGAGTACTTGAAGGATCTAGCTGAAAAAAAACATGACCTTTTAAATATATACTTTGAGAATTAAATTGCAAATTAACTGGTAACATAAAAAGCAACAGGAACTGCAAGACAGATGCTTTTGAAACAGCTAAGACAGCAAAAGGGCAAAGCTTTTAAGATTTCAGAACTGCTGCATTTCTACAGGCAAAATGAAGAATCAGATTTAAAATTATAGTATATAATTTAAGGATACAAGAGTTTTTACCTCAGAGCTCTTCCCATAGTCTCATAGTTCATGTCAGGTTTGTTTTTGTGTTTTCCCCATAGTTTGGAGACAGCTTTCGAGTCCACAAGTTTAAAGATTCCCTTCTCCCGCTGAGTCCATTTAATATATCGAGGACAAGTATTTTTGTCCTGGAGAAGGTCCAGAAGAAACTCCCATAAGTACGTTGTATTTCCTATAATCAGAAAGAATTTAAATATTAGAAACCCACTTTTAAAGATAACAGAAAGCTTTCCATATATAGGTAACTCTGGATGATGTGCATTACATGCAAATGTTACAGAGGATGGTATGTAATGTAATCTGCACATATTCATTCATTCTGTTAAGTTTAGCAAAGCTTCCATAAACATTTACTTTCTAAAAGGAGCTAATCCAAGTGTTCTGCTGTATAGCACAGGAGCCTGCTCAACCCAGCACCCATTCTCAGCTCCGGGAAAGAAGTGTGGGAGGGCGTTCCAAGCCACTACAACCTACATCTGTTCAGCAGAGGCAAGAGGAGAGCTCAGAATTTTCTTCTCATATTTGCTTAAAGAGGGAATGGAACTGCAAGTGCGTTTTATGACACTGAAGGACGAGAGGACATAAATAAGTAATTTTTAAAAGGCATAGAACCTTCAGGAACAAACCATCTCAACCGTGATCAGTTGGCATAACCTTCTGACCAGGATCTGGGGCTCTCACACCGACTGGTGACAGCCCCATGTTCTGACCCTTCACAAATATATGTTGCAGAGTGACCAATGTCCTGCTAGGTCCAAAGCCAGTCCAACTTCTTGCTACGAGTATTGATATGGCAGAAATCCCATGTACCTTTCTGTAATTAGGGGGATATGGAATGAAGTCACAGAAGAAAAATTTAATGTACTTCTCAGGTACTCAAGAGGTGAACCATTTCTACTGGAGGAACCCCAAGATGGTATTTATGACAGTGACTATCAGGATGGCATAAAATGTAACACGGGGGCTGTCTGCACTCTGACTAAACCATTTCCATCTAAGAAAAGGAAAAGAGAAGGAAGGAAACAAAGAATTAAAATAGCATTGTGGAGTTATTTCTTGTGATTATTTAAAACTGA
>JAOXJK010000032.1:12960470-12972425 GCA_025774025.1 Xenus cinereus
GGAGGACTGTAATCACCATCTGAGATGCACCCCAGCACTTTTTATGCCATGCTGAAGACAACTAAAATACATCAACGCAGCTAAAGACCACTGTTGCAGACTCCAAGAAGTTAGCAATCTTTGAAAAACCTCAAAGGATAAAAAAACCCTATAGTTTCCATCTTCCAGAAGATCACTTCATAGCCAGAGAGAATAAATATATTTTACTATATACTCCAATAACAAGTACTGATTCAAAAGCTATCAAAATCCAGCTTCCGGTTGATTTCAGAGATATTTCAATAGGACCTATACAGGTACAGAGTCAACAAGAGAACTCAGGAATCCTGAAATCATCCTAGATTTTAGGAAATTCACCTTTTCTTTCCTCCCTCCCCTTTAGCTCCTCAGAAATAGAATCTCTGGGTCCACTGCCAAATGCTGTAGGTCCGCAATAGATTCTTTACAAAAATAAAAGCGGACTTCAGTTATAGTAAGTAAATAGAACTTTCAAGAGAAATCATTCCTTAAAGTGCTTAATTTTTCTGCAGGAATGGTGCTGCTGACTGGGCAGGTTTTTTTCATTTGCCTCATACTCTATGTTGACCTAAATAACAACTTTTTTCCACAGAACGACTGTGCAATACCTATACTACTCAGAAGCCATCTACTACTGCCAGTAAGACCCATGACGCTTCACGTAGGCTGCTATGCATTTAACACATAAGGCTTATTTCAGTAATGTTTAATACAATTTTGAACCATTTTTAAACCATTTCTCGTTAGAACCAGACTTTCCTAGTACTATGAATCCAAGCTTATAGACTCCTAAGGAAGAGAAAGACACGGCTGTGAAATATATTATCTGAACAGGTTTATATTTGTGCCACTCTGAAGCATCCATTAAGTCCAGCCTGGGAGAGAAACATCTACTGCACCTTGCTAGGAAGACAGAAGCCTTATTAAATAACATACAGCTCTCATCTCCACTCCTGAAAGGTCTCATGCTAACTAGTACTGTAAGCAGCTACTGAGCTAGACACAATTTTTACCTATATTAACTTCAATACAGAGTAGATGTTGCACAATGAAAGAAATTTTTGTGGCTAGCCAGTTATTACAGCTGCCAGTTACTTAAGAATGTTAGCGGACATCTCAAAATAGAAGGATTAATGGCCAGAAAGTATGCGAATGATACAGGGCATTGTGCGTATCAATGAACTGTCGCATTGGTACCAGCATCTATAAGGAGAAGCCCAAAGCCAGTTTTGCTCTCCCCAGCTGCCTACACTTTAAAAAGAGTATTTATGCAAATGAAAAACAAAATATGGAAAGAGCAACCATGCCTAAATTGCCAATCCACTGTGTGAGGACAGAAAAAAATACTACTATCTCACTTTAAGAAAAAATATTAAGAAATCTCCAGTTCCTTCTGTATAAGAAACTGAAGGGCACAATTAAATCAGATTTACAGCTGCTTCAATTTGCACTAGAAAGTATCAGGAAGGAAGGAGGACCTTCATTGACAAGAGATCCCTTTTCCAAAAGTGTGCTATCAGCTGGCCTCCTCCTCCATGACTTAACTCTGCTGACAGTACTGAGCGCTAGGAATAATTCCCAGTTTTTCAAAAACACGCCACATGTAAAACAGCCTATATTTGCAACTAATTTTTTAAAATAAATAACAAAAAATAAATCCAGTAACAGAATATTTTGCAGGACATCAACTTAGCATACATTAAGAAAATGTGGTTTAGGCCGGTAGTAGTGTAAAATAGAGAAGGTGATACCTCATGAGAACAAGACACATAATTAGATCATTATGAGCATCCACAGAAATAAATCAAAAACAAAACCCAAAAAAACAAAGCAGTACCATCTCCCACTTCAGCTATAGAGTGAAATCACCAGTACAGACAAAAACCAGAAGAGACAGAAACATAGGGCTCCTTTCTCAAAGTTATTTGTGCAGCAAACTAGGAACTGGGACACTTTACGAGTAACATTCAGATAATGGAGAGCTGTAATAGCGGAATCAGAACTAGCATGCAAGCTAAGGAGGCTTTAAGAATCCTCAAAAAACGAAAAGACAATTAAACAAGATGTACTTTTAAGTAAAGCAGGTGCAAAGACCTGTGATGTTCACTGAGGTCCGCTGCTACACCCAAATCCAAAGACAGCAACAGCAGCCACTGCAGGGAAATTTAATTACTCTTTGTGCTGGTCTTTGTGAGCTAACATCTGCACGACATCAGTCCCATTCTTCCCTGCCCTACTGACACACGTGACTGCTCAGGAGCTGTACCCAGATAAGGAATTATGTAAACAGCAGAGATCTTGCTTTCAAACAAATCCCAAAATAATAGTGGAGCTGACCACTGCACACTCCTTCAGCTAGCGTGCTGCCACTGAAAGTCATTAAACTTTGTTTCTCCTAACCATAGCAACATCTCCAAACAACTTCCAGTGTGGTAAGCGGGGAGGAGTTCCTCATTTTTCACCTATAGCCAGGGGAAGAGGTGATACACTGCACGCCAACTCAAAAGTAACCTGTGAGCAAATGCCCTACCTCTGTCTCCTGCTGA
The DNA here is from genome assembly GCA_025774025.1 of Xenus cinereus. Lineage (NCBI taxonomy): Eukaryota > Metazoa > Chordata > Aves > Charadriiformes > Scolopacidae > Xenus > Xenus cinereus. Next base: position 12,963,035 of record JAOXJK010000032.1, read on the forward strand.
GTGAATAGCAGGGGCTTGGAGTCTGAGAAAACATCCACTATTTGTCAGGAGAAACATTAGGAAAGCATGAGTCTTGCACAAAATCCCTCACTCAACCATGAGAGAAATGTATCATCATTTGGTTTCCCCTGAAGCCAAAATGAATCTATTAGTCAAGCAACATATTCCCACTGAAGTTTGTGAATCCACTAAGAAAACGTATTTTCAACCGTCATCACTACAAACACCCATAAGCTCCTCCTACTTTAGAACAAGCCCATCAGCAGTAACTTAACAAATTATGTGTCCAGTAGTAAGTTACCACACAACACAAAAGACAGCACAAGTCAATAAACACAAAAATCAAAAAGCCTATTAACTGCAGAGTGTATTACAGGGCACTTTTAGAGCAGTTCCACACATCCTTGTGCTAGACCTTGTACAAACAAATTTGAAGACATCAAATAAAATTAAAGCGCTAATGAAGTCAGCAGAAACTTGTCCACCAGACTTTCCAAGATCTGTGTATTTCCTGTGACAGAAACAATAAATATACACTGCATAATTTCAAAGACTTGATAAATGGAAAAATATACCTTTGCCTTCTCTAGGTTTCTTCTTTATTCCTAGATCTGGAGACCCATCAGATATAGTCGATTGTTGGGTCTTCGGTTTACGGCCTGCTGCACATAAAACATGCAGGGAAAAAAAAAAGTATTAATCGTATGCAGAATAAAAGTATTTTATAGTTTGGCTTTGCTGAAAGAAGTAATTCATGTATTTTTTCCCCTGCAATTTCCTTGCTACAGGTACAGATAAATTTAAATTTTTAGATCACTACTACTACATTTGGTTACTTATTTCATAGGCAAATTTAACTCAATTTCAGACAAGTTAATGGCAGGTAAGGTAAGCACTAAGTGTACAAAGTAAAACTTCAATTTATTTGCATCCTCTTAGTCCAGTGTCTGTTTTACTCTGAAATTTATTATTTCTTCTGCTTTGTTTTTGGCATTCTAGCAGGGGTGCTGATCAAAGCATCAGAAATTTCACTCTTGAAATCGTAAACATTCATTTTCACCTCGCACCTGTCCATTAAAAGCTACAGATAAAAGCTTCCACGCAGCGTGAGTCACACACCTCCTCTGACCCTCCACTTGCCCCGGCCAGGAGGCTTAGGAGGGGACTCCTCCTCAGGTGGCACACTCAGAGCCACCTACCTTCCCGTGCCAGGGAAATCCTCTCCCAGCAAGACCTGCGGCTACTTCATCCTTTCACACTTCAGTGACCCTTTTACTCAAGGTAAACAGGTCCAAGCAGGGAAGAGGATCATACCGCATGGCTGCATGCCATCGGTTAAAATCAAGCAGCAACAATTAACTCTCCCACCTCAGGCACAAGAGCATTAATTTTTGCTGATGAACAATGTTCTTCATTAACCACTGAATTTCAAAAGGTATTAATTATGAAGACCAAAGTTACGGCTCTGTAACTATGGCTGAATGACCTTACATGCTTAAAAGCGGGGATTTGGGCTCTATAATAGGAAAAAAATATTTACAAAATAACCTTCATAAAATTTCAAAGCTTCCCAAGCATAGCTCTGTAATGCAATCTGCCCAGTAATGACCATTCAAACAGATAGTGGAATACAGAGAAATAGTTTAAATCCAGTGTACAACTACAGCTACCAAAAAATCTTTAATCATAATTTTCTTGCTTACGTAATTTACAGTAGAGTTATAGCTATCTGTTATGTGTGTATGTTCTTATTAAATCTAAAATTCATAGATCTTAGACTTCTAACACCTTATCAATACATTGCAATTTTTTTTCCTCTACATTACAAGTAAATATTGCATCTTAGCACATCTGGCAGCCCTAATCAAACAATATTGCTATAGTTATGTGAATTGTATTGACGCCTGTAAGAAAGCTGCTAGACCAGAGAGAAACCTCACCAGGTGTCAACCTCTCACTTGGTAGCGGAATGCTTCAAGCTCAAACACTGCTCTGAGTAGTTTCTCCTCCAGGACATGCCAATCAGACAAATAAGATAGTTTTCTCAATAGGAAGATGTTGTACTGATTTTATAAACTGATTTACGTTTTTGTAACTTAGTATTCACCCTGTCATTTCATTGGAAGATCCCCGAGTATACCCGCTCTCCAAATGTACCCAACATTTCAAACACCAACAGTTACCTACCCAAGTCCTCTTTGAATCCTTCTCTACATCTTCCTCCCCTTTGTAAACCATGCTTTAAAAACCACAACAACAAAGACATCGCTTTCCTTTATGGCTTGGCAAAGCCCTCTCTTGTTACTTTTTTTCTTGTTGCAGACTCATTTTCTAAAAACTCACATTTCAGACTCCAGTCAGTCTAATTATATGAGCAGAGAAATCAGATCATCTAACCTATCTCCACCAGTACCAACTGCACCATCTGCAGCAGTGCACATCAGAAATAAATTTTGAGACTGCAGCCACAAAGAGCCATACAAACCTTTTTTCTTTTTCATTGGTTCGTGGATATCAGGGGAAGTTGGAACAGGAGATGCATCCATTGGTTCAGATTCCTCCGTTGATACCTCCACCACAGTTTCTGTGATCACGTCAGGTCTCATGGCCGCATGGATAAATTCTGGGGTTGACACACAAGGAGGGACAAAAACTTCCACTATGAGGGAAAAAAAGAAATTAAAAAAAAAAAATCTGACGAAGTTTCTACCTGATTATTTTAAGTACCTTACATTAAATTATTTTAAACAAAGCATATGCAACAGTATAGCAAAATTCTGCTCCAACAACCTGTTACCTAGAAAATCACTTCCCAAAAACATGCACAGTTGCCAGTCTTCTTTGGCATAAGACAAGTATCACACTGATACTCCTTAGAACCAAACTCAACTTCAAATGAAACAAATTAGAGCTTAATCTTCCATCCTTACTCCAATCTCCATTTCTTATTTTCTATCTTCTGGGTTTCACTGTGACTATTATTTCATCCAACATATACTAAGTAACTTCAGAAGGAACCCCAAATTAAAAATAATCATCGAGTTGTTTTTTTTTTAACTGATACTTTGCAACAAAGTGCATTCAGATATTTTTTCTAAAATAGAAAAACAGATAAAAATACTTTTCCCGTAAAATAACGCTTTATTTTAGCAATTAAAAATGGCAAATTCACAGAACCACAGAATGGTTGAGGTTAAAAGCGACCTCTGGAGATCATCTGGTCCAGCCCCCCTGCTCGAGCAGGGCCACCTGGAACTGGATGCCCAGGACCGTGTCCAGATGGCTTTTGAATATCTCCAAAGTTAGAGACTCCACAGCCTCTCTGTGCAACCTGTGCCAGCGCTCAGTCACCCACACAGTTAAAAAGTGTTTCCCAATGCTCAGACAGAAAAGTTCATTTAAAATATGTGTCGCTACTCAAGGATCTCTACCCCACAACATCTCTCAGACAAATGATTTAATCTGTAAGTATGCTCGTTACAGGGTGAAGAAATCACATAAAAATTCAAACAAATCAGTAATTTTGAAATAAGCAAGCAAATGTTTTAAGCGACATACAGAAGCAGGTTTCCTGATTTGCTTGTTTTACTAATTAGCGGAAGGAGAAATGGCTCAGAAACTGTAGCTGACATACCAGGACTCCTGGCATCTCTCAGGCAGGTAGGAGACTCCATATGAAGCAAGGCCTCTGCAGCTTCAATCGTCTTATCCGTGCAGTGCACATTGCTTCCATGAACTGATGCTTCCACTGTAGAAGGATTAAAAAAAAAATAATGAGAACATGAGATTAGATTTCTGGTTCACAACCAAGCTCCTCAATTCCGTGAGGCATTCAAGAGTTTACAGAAGCAGACTTCTGGGATTTGTCTTCTGCCTTCAAGTTAACCAGAACAAACCAGATTGTAATGAGGATGGTTACAAACTAAAACAGCAGAGCAGGGAAGCAGTACCATCTCCAACTGTTATCCCATTAAAATCTAAAGGTGACCTCTCTTCCAATTTTCGGTTTATTTGGATATATAGGTATGTATGTATGTATGTTCACAAATACAAAATTAGTTTGCAAAACAGATATAACCAGTTTAATTTTCTGACATTAAAAATTACTTTGAGTGGGGTTTAAGAGGCTTGGTGGTTAAAAAACAAAACACAGAGCATAGCAAACACTATGCAGGGTGTTTTTTTAAGCGATAACTAAGAAAGAAGGTAAAAATATCTCTTTTTATCAAGTTCTGAAAGTTTATGAAAACTAAGTAATAAATCAAAATTAATGTGAAGTAACTTCAAGAGAGCACATTTAAGTTTGATACAGCACAGATCACAGCAACTCGAACACAGCAGCAACATTAAAAAAAAAACCAAACAACCTCGTCAATTAAAACTACAATCCTATTCACAGCCAACTCTATATTCCTCACCCTTGTAGAGGTTTTTAAAAGCAGCGAGTGCAGAAGCACCTGTTGCACATCATCCACACTCTGGCTAAGGTACGCCAGCTCTCTCCAGTTGCTCTTTCCATTTATGGCCATCTGCTCAAAGCTGAACCGCTCCAGCCAGGCAGCCCAGGGAATCTATCTTTAGCGTAAGCAGGGTCACCTATCTCCAGCGTCAGAGAACTAAAGAGGATTCGCTAATAATTCTCTAGGAGAACTTCAAGGCACCTATCCTGTTACTGAAAACAGGATACTAAGAAACAGCTTGACATTTGTTTAGTGAAAAGCAGGGAAAATATTGCTAGCTTTGCTTCTGACTTAAGAAAACATGAGATACTAAGAGATTCACGTGGGCACGCAAGGGGAAAAAAAACTTTCCAGCCAATTGCAGCTTATTTAAACGTAAGGAATAAAAACTTGAAAAACCTACTAGCTAGCAGAGTGAAAATACAGAAGCTGAAAGCCAACAAAATCTGGAAGATGCACAAATGCAAAATTCTGTGAAACGTCTCGCTGAACCAGCCCGGCTCCCCACCCGCTGGCTGGCTGCTGGGATCCCACCACAGCCCTCTCCTGGGATGCTATTTAGGGGGCTTTATCTTTAGGAATAGTAGATGCCTGATAAAGCTGGCATTCCAGCACCACTTCGCTCCAGGCTGGGAACAACAAAAGCCTACCTAAGAGCACAGGAAAATCAAGATAAAGGAAAGGGTCTCTATTGCACCCTCTGTCCCTTGCATAATTGGTAGCCATCAGCAGGAGTTTTGCACCCTGAGCCCCTTCCCCAGCTACAGGTCCCGGGTGCTTCCCTTGTCTTTTTCTTTCCCAAGCAGCAGTTTGGGGGTGTCCTGAGTCGGATCGGCACTGAAGCTAAGTGGCCCTGCAGGAAACCCTCTTCCTAAACACGTTTCTTTTTAAAGAGAAGGTTCAGTTGCACAGAAATTGATGACTAAGTTTCCCCTTATCTACTGGATAAAACTTTCCACTGATCATCAGAATACAGGAACAATATTTAGCTAGTCATTATAAATGTATCAATTCTACACCAATACTGAAATTAGAAACTCCAAATCAGCATTTAACATATTACTATTCCAAAGTATGAAAAAAGATTTAAAGCAGGTCAGCAAAGCTTTTCCACCAACCCCTCTGCCTCCCCCGCAGCAGAGAGCTGCACGATTTTCATTTCTGTTTCTGCTAGTTACCATTTTTGGGACAACTAGTTAGCTTGCTTCTATGCAGACATCAGGTTCAGTACATTAAGGACTTCTATAAAGAAACTCAAAGAACAGTTGTCAAATTTCAATTGTAAGAGCATACTGAATCACCTTATTCAAATAATGTACTCCTAAATCCTTAAAAGCATACAAAATATTCCTACGTTTGTATCCAAAGTACTTCCTATAGGGAACAGTTCTGAAGCTACTCCACAAGTAAGAGGTACTCAGCAGAGAGCAGGAAAGAGGCAAAAAAGATAGCTAAAAGCCATCTTAACACTTTATTATGGCATCCTGCCGGGGGGCTAGGGCAGAGGGAATGGAGACACAACATCCCCCAGCATTAGGGACTAAGGCTGCAATAGCCTAACAACAGGGGCGAGGAGCAAAGGGACCGCCCAACCTAAGCAACCTTTCCGCTTCCAATAAAAATAGCACTAGCTACTCCTCAAAAGCCTCTGACATTTGAAAATACAAACTTCACAAACGTTTTTCCAACATCAGTTACTTAAGACTCCACTAAAATTTCCACCTAAAAAACATCAAGCAAAAAATAGTAACACTTCTGGCTTTAGCTGGAACACACATGCTGTCTGTCTATCATGACAGTTAACTAACTAATCTAACATTGCCAAAAAGCCATCTATTAAAATACTTACTAAAATGAGTGCTATTACCAAGTTTGAAGTCTTCTCAGCTAGCTAGCTTCTCCTTTTGCCAGTCCGTGCTTTTAGCCTCAGAAGCGTTTGTCTACCCAGGGAGAGTTAGGAGTTCCCAGCTGTGCTCAAGAAACATTATTGCACCAACACATTTGGAAGAGAGAAGTGCAAATTTGTATCCCAATATAAATTTTACATAAAATGCCTTTTTGCCATGCTAGAAAATGTCTAATAGAAGACAGGAAGTCAGAGTGCTCAGCCTGGAGGTGTGATACTGATGAAAAATACAGCTAGGAAAGATATCCCAAAAGATGGAGTGGGCGAACAGGTTCTCTCGGAGAGGGGATGGGAGAAGGGAAAACCAGGCAGCTGTTCTTGCAGATGACTAGATCAGGTGTCGTCAACTAAACTACGCTGGAATCACAACCCTTGCTAGCACTGCTCACAATAAAGAAAAAGCAAACCAAGGGAGTAGGATTCTGCGATTAAAAAAAGCCAACTTCAGTCAAAAGCCATCACCACAGAAAATCACTGGCAGTTATTCACTATGCAGTGCCTTTCAGGCTCGGAAAGCTCGTGCCATACAAACATACATCATCACAGCAACCTCAGCCTTCTCTCAGTGCATCCAGGGTTGTGATGCACAAGCGCAGTATCACAGCGGGCGGAAAACTTTCTAACCAAAGAATAACGTGTGACCCATTCAGGGTCCTCATTTCAGGAAGAATATCACTTGCCCAAATGAAGTAAAGTAGTTTACGCAGACAGAAGTAAATTTTCCAGACTTTGGTAACCGAGTAACACGAGAACTGCCACTTACCAACCAAGAACACATCAGAGCTAACACCGCCACTTATCTTTCATTCTTTTAAACCAAATCTCATCTTACCGTTGTTATGAAGAAATCTGATTACTTGGCACTTTATTTTAAAATAGCTCATTAAAAAAAGTTTCTGGTCTGTTTTCAGAAAAATAAATCCTCTTAGAAAAGAAAGTCATTTTAATTTTTAAAATGTAAACAGCTAACTATGCTAGTTGATGTCTATCTTCACTGTTGACCTAATGTCTTCTAGCTCCACTTTCTAAACAAATAGGGTGCACAGTAGATTATTCAAGGCTCTCAACAGCTGTTACAAAATACCAAACTTGGTAATTAAGTCTGACAGGGCTGTACTTTTAGCTTTACAGAAGAGAATACTGGCAACATATCCATTTTCAAACAATGCCCCCAGTTTTAACATAAAACAAGAGTAACAAAATGAATTAAAGCAAGTGATGAGAGGAAAAAACCAGGACTGAAATATTCAAAATGGTACTTTTTGAAACTGCGATACAGCACCCCTCTCTTTATCTGAAGAGCTATCAATGCCTGCATCTACAAGGTCAACACTTAACTGTAGCACCTGATTTACAATAGCTTATCCTTTAATACTATCAGGCAAGCAGAGCAATACTTTAATGAAGAATTCACAATTCCAAGCATGGAACTCAGTCAAGAGTGACTACGCATACGCTAACAGACCTCATTAAAGTTTATTGGCATTCACATGCTTGTTTTATCTCAGCATTTAAAAGGCCACAGTAAACAGCAGTGGAAGGTAGTAAGAGCGCTTAAGCCTTGTTTTAATTAAAAACAGTTGAATTGCCCGTGCAGGTAATACCCAGAAATCTTTCTGCATGTAACACTTGACTGGAAAAGAGGGCGTTTTCAGTTTACTGCTTGCTTTATGGCAGACATTTGTTCAGAAACAGAAGAACAATTCCTTGGGTTTTTTAGTACTTCCCTAAGCCTGGCTTTTTTTGTTCAAAAGACTTTCAGCTGCATACAATTTAAGGACGATACATAACCCACTGCATATCCCCAATCAATAACGAAGATGAGAGCAATCGTCTCAAACCACTTGTTTCCCTGTGAGCCTTATGTTATCAGCCCAATACTGAGAGAAATATTAGCTACAAAGCCAAAACATATCTTTGTAAAGTCATTTAGGAGTTGCTCTTACAACCAGCAATTAAGATAACCTTAAGCAGTAACAATTTTGGTCCAGCTTTCTTCCCACAGTTACCAAACGCTCTGAAGTTTTCTCAACACTGAAGCCAGCAGCCACAGGAAAAGGCAAGGTATAATTAATATAATCCCTCAGGATAAAGGATTCCTCTCTTAAATCCACGTGATACCATCTACATACATAAATAAGTAAACAGATATGGTATCCTGATAGTATGATGATGGGAATACTAGACGCGTGTAGGTATCTGTATCCCTCACTGCAATGCAAATATCAAAAAAAAAAAAAAAAAAGAATTAAGTTGGCTGGGCTACGGACATCAGAAGAGCAACACAAAGGTCATTTGTTATTTACCTACGGGTTGGCTCACAAGCAATCTAGTTACACTGACTTAAGAAGCTGGTGACACAATAATCATCAACCTAATCATTCTCTATTCATTGACAATCAAAATTAAAAACCAACCAACTGAAATCTCCTGCAGCAGTGAGCCCTGCAGAAATCGGAGATGTGTTCTACCAGGAAAGTGAAGCTGCCTTCTCCATCCTACACAGGAGATTGTCTAAATGCTTATGAAACGCTCCGCTTTTTCTGTTCTGCAGCAGAAGAGCTCTTTGTTGGGGGGTGGAGGTGACGGTTCTGTGTGTGTCTGGGGTTTGTTCCCCGCCCTCCAGAAAACCCTGAGTTTTCCCCCATTAAATAAAATAAACCATTATGAAGATCAGCTGACTTGCCCCCCCTTTTCACAAGGGTCTCTTAATACGTTGGTAAATGACAGAGCATTTACCTTTAGTGGATGCTGATGCTCTTACAAACCTACTGCCATGTCACCGCAAAGCCAGTATGAAGGTATACTCTCAGAATCACGGAATTGTCAGGGTTGGAAGGGACCTCTAGAGACCATCTATTCCGACCCCCCTGCCAAAGCAGGGCTGCCCAGAGCACATCACTCAGGGCTGCATCCAGGAGGGGCTTGAAGATCTCCAGAGAAGGGGCCTCCACACCCTCCCTGGGCAGCCTCTTCCAGGGCTCTGGCACCCTCACCCCAAAGAAGTTCTTCCTCAGATTTGAGT
>JAOXJK010000032.1:12973699-12993477 GCA_025774025.1 Xenus cinereus
TGGGGGGGGAGACGCCGGGGCCCCCGCCGGACGCACAGACAGCGCTCCCCCGTCCCGTCCCGTCGGGACCGGCGCGGGCAAGGAGAGGCGCAGCTCCCAGCTCAGCCGGTCGCCCCGGCGCAGCTCTGCCGCCTCCCCAGCCCCCCTCAACTCACCGAGTACCGATAAAGCCCCCTTTCGTGGCTTTCGTGATCCCTTCTCTCGGGATCAGACCGACGGTCCCCACGCAGGCAACCACCGACACACTTGACAAGTTTTCTCCTCGGCAAATTCCCGGGCTACCAACTCCAGTCGGTATTTTTGGCAGAAAACTTCAGCCTTTTCTCGAATGCAACGGCCCCTCGTCTCCCTGACTCCAAAGGGAAGTTTAGGTGCCTTTTCCAGTTAGCCAGAGGCCTCATCCTTCACCAAATCGAGCAGATGTGTGGGGGGAAAAGAGGTTGCACTGCTTTCTTAATTAAAAAGACACAACAACATCACCACCACGTTTTCTGGTTGTGTCACCACCCGCTTTACTAAGTGCTCCAAGCTCCCCGGCAGAGTCCCTGTGCTGCTCGTTCCCAGGCTCTAACCAGAGCCATACCTGAAGAGCAGCTGTGCCAATTAAAGCAAAGCGCATCCTACACGGAGCTACGCCTGGAGATAATGCATAGGAGCTCCTTCATTAACACCACACACACACCCGGACGGGTCTATATCCTTAAGGCTTTACTACAAGGATTGAGCAACCACTTACTCACAGCTCCACCAGAAAAAAAAAAAGTGAAGGGCACCCACCCTGACATATGACAATCAAGACTGTCTCTCCCCCTCTCAAGTTTTAGGAGTCCTAGGATCTAGGTCACAAGCAAGAATTGAGAAGCATTTTTTTCCCCTGCACAGAAATCACAGAATTGTATCCAGCATGAATCGCCTCCAACTAGTAACTTCACTACCTCAAACTTTTGACAGCTCATACTCCTACTACAACTCTCAAGGCTTTTCAGGAATACAATTTAATGACCGTACTTATATACACCAATAAAAATTCAGGCATTTTGTAGACTTCACTCATCTCTTCCTGGCTGCAAGGAATTAAATTTGTTCATCCTCTCATTAGATAACAAGACCTGCAAGCGGGATTGCCCGTTCTCACATTCAAGCCGTGATATCCAAAGGTAGCTCTGTGCTCAAGTTTTGCCAGCCGAGCTCTTTCCAGCCAGAGGCATGGACAAAAAAGGCACTCTGCAGCCAGCTGTGACGGCACAAAGCTCTCATGCAGATACGGCTCTGCCAACAGCAGAGCGCTCCCGTCAGCTTACGTTATTCAGAGAGGTGGAACAACAGTGTTAACAAGAATTCCTTCTGTCAGTGTATTTCCACTAGGGGACTCTGCTGTATTCTCCAGCAGAAATTTTTCTAGTGGAGACAAGCCCAAGGACAAGTAAAGGCATTTTAAGTAGGCATACATTTCGCTGTTCAATAAAACTTCATTAAAACAGTCTCAAATTGAAATGAAAATCTCATGCAACACCGTAGATTCAGCTTACATACCGAGTACTGAAATAACTGTGCACTCACACTGCTTTGTCTCGTGTACCTACTGTTGTTTAAAAAAAAAATAAATCATAATTTACCCACGCTTCTCTGCACGCAGTTAGGTCCGCAGCAATAAAATACAGTTAAAAATAGTTTGTCGGTTTAGATCCAGATCAAAAGGTGCACAGAGACACTAAACACCTCTGAAGATCCAGACTTGTGTCAACAGGAGTTCAGTTAAATCTTTTTGGAAAAGATGCATTCGTAGTTTGCTGCCTTACTGTTGGCTAAGTAATTCAGTGAGGATTGTTTACTGATTGCAACTTCCAGTCACAAACTGGAGCGTTTGACTCGTATCCAAGTTGCTCTCTCTATCCCCTACGGGCAGAATGAAGTGTTGCCTGAGATATGGGGACTCCTTGAATAAACGCATTCAAGTAATCTGCGTGTGTAACTTTTGACAAACACCATGTGTCCCAAATGAATAAAAAAAGAAGTATAAAACATCAGGCTCTTGGTTTAATACTGGTTTTCTAAGCGGCATGTATTTGCTACTGCAAGCACAGACTTAGCACAGCGTTTGCCAACTCGCATCGAATGGATTCAAACAGCTGCACACATTATTCTGATTCTTTGCCCTCTTTGATCATAGAGAGAGAGTGTGTCACTGGATGCCCAAGGGATTCCAGTCACTTGAAAAAAAAGGCCAAGCCTATGCACTTTCAAGATCATAATGTAAGCAACTACAGTAAATCTATGAAGCTATCATTTCAACCTGTGCCCAACTTATTTATACTAGTTTTAAAGCATAATATTGTCTTTATGGATAAATGCAATTTTCCCAAAAAGTGCTGCGGTTCCCTCTGTTTAATTTATGTGATTTCCAGTATTTTATGGTGAACACTAATTGATTTGACATGCTAATAAAATCTTACTATTTCAGGGAAAAAAGACAGTCACAAGGGGAAAAAAGTAAACATGCACTTAACTTCTTAATCTCTTTTAAAGCCTCCTTTTTAGGCAGAAGGCTAACAAAGAGGGATACAAAATCTACTCAAGAGAGTGGTGGGTGGCCCAACGAGGCAAGAAATATTTACTATAATGTAACAGGACCACATGAAATTATGTTACATCTACCAACTGCCAGGGGAGAATAAAAAAAAGTCAACATGTTCCAAATATGCAGGAAAGCTACCACTCAAAGCTATGCTTATGACACACAGGAATGTAGGAAGTCTAAGTCTTAAGGAATTTAAAGACAGTAACAAGTAATCATATTTTCATCTGACAGCACCTCCATGCCTGTGCACCTCACGGCCTTTGGTAATAAGGAACTCAGACAACAGGAATTGTATCTCCCTATTTGTATAAACACAGGAAGACAATCTCTATCAGCTCATGCTTTCTCATTAAGGGATATGGACAACTTTGTTCATATTAAAGGAAATAAGCTTCACTACTACTTCGCTACTTAGTCACATCCAGAAGCTGGATGCGATTAATTGCATGCAAGACAGCGGATGCAGAAATTCAAAATATGAAAAACCAGAAAGTTTTGGCAGATTTGCCAAAGTGGATGGGAGTGGGACCATCAATTATCTTAAGCATTTTTCTCAAACAGTCCTGAAAACTCATACAGCATTCAGTGCCTATAGAGGAATTGTCAATCTCCTCCCTAATAGTCTCCTATGCAAAGTTGCCCTTCCCACAATTCTGACAAATACGTTGAAAACATTCTCCACTATTAGACTATGGTTTCTCTTGGAAAACTATTTCACAAGCTTTATAACTTGAAATGCTAAAAGTACAACCATCCCATGCTACCTTTTTCCTTCACTGACAGCAAATGTTGAAGCAGAAAGAAAAAAAAAAAAATAAATGTGTATTTAATTACTTTTAGCCACAGAGGATTCCAGTTGTATTCTAGTATGCCAAAGCTTCCCTGGGAAAAGGCACTTATAAAGCAGTTACTTATTCTTACAGAGGTGGTTTGTTTGACTTAATTTAAGTAAGTAGTCAAGGGTAGATGGCAATCTATCCAAGGGTAGTATTTGCAGCCTATGTTAGAAATCACAAATGATAACAGAGGAACAATATTGAAATGCCAATTAAGCTAAAATGCTTCTAGTAACTTCAGAAGTCTTGGCATGTGGTGTCCCAAGAGCCAAAACCACCTACTAATTTTAAATAGTTACAGAAAGGTCAGTTTTGCCCAAGATGCTGAAGAAATCACAACTAATAATTATAGAAGTAGTTGCTTCCCTCAACAGCAGGCTATCAAACTGTTGATAATTATTACTGCATTGCAAGGATAATGATACAAAGAAACATTTTTAACAGTTTGATTCCCGAAACATGCAAGAAGATCCATCAGTCTCCTTTAGCAACACATCAGCATCAACTGTAGATTCCACTGTAGAAAACCACAGAAGGAATAGCAAAATAACCACAAAGTGTCCCTGGAGGAACCAGGGAAATACTGAGGAAAGGAGCCAGTGACCTTGCCAAGCTTATCTTCTCAGCTACACCATATGAAGTTTAACGATACCAAAGCCATGAGTCTGTCACAATTTGCACCTTTATGTGTACTCAGGATCCAGGTGTCACTGCTTATATGGCAACTAGTGATTCTACACAGAAAAACAAACGTATTCTCAGGATTTGACGCTACCTTTGACAAACAGAAAAGGCGTTACTCAAAATATCAGGTGTCTACATTCCAGCATTATTACTTGTGAATGTGGAATAAGAAAACTTGGCTATCTAAAAAAAAAAAACCAAACCCAAACAAAAAACAACAAAAAACCAAACAAACAAAAAAAACCCCAAAACAAAACAAACAACTGATATATGCACTTCCCTGCCTTATAATGAAATTAAAGAATTTCAGGGCAGTCCAGCAGACAATTATAAATCAGTTATTTGGACAGCACATTACATGATTTTACAAAACTAACAGTATTTGAGATTGGCAATAGGCTAGCATGTGAACTATGCCACTGTCGAGCAATTTCTCTGTTGCTAGACAGAGAAGACCTAGCATTTACAATTCTTTAAGACTTCTCTGATAACAACAAATGTCTGTTCTATAAAGCCACTGAATCTTTGTCAGGATTAAATGTCCTGCTTAAACACATATGGCTTTACTGTGTAGCAGACAACAAATTCTAGGATCGATCTCTCTCTTAATATGCAGATCACTTCCAAAAATTATTATTTTCAAGTTTGTTACTATGGTTTTGATCAATAAAAGCCACTAACTCTTGTGCGCTAATACCACGATGCTTTTGGCATGCCGTATTACATTCTAATCTCAAGACACAAACCACAACATCTTTCAGCTTGCATTAGTAAAATGCTGTGGCTGAGTCTTCATAGTAATATCCTACAATTTCTAAATCCCAGTCACAACTGGTGGTGTGAGTTTAGAGGACAGTGCATCTGTGCATCTGAAATCCAACCCATAATGCCTCACACTGGCAAACCATTCAATTAGCCTTGCAACAGCCTCACAAAATAAGAATTATGCCCAAAATGTGTAGTTAAATTAAGCTTTATTACAAAAAACTTAGTCTTGCAGTGTTCTTTCAGTATGAATGGAGCACTGAACTCAGCAAGGCAGAAACCTGTTACGTAGGAAGAACTGGACACCACAACCAGGCTGTGGCTGGTACATAAAAATAATATCATCCATAGAGCAGCTGCACAGCTCTTTTCATTAATTTCTCAGAACAGGAAACACCAAAGATGACATAAAATTTAAGTTGCAGTTGAATTTTGTTTCTGAATTAAGAATGTTACTGAGAACAGATGTATATGCCCTTGGCACAACTGCTCCAAGTGCTATACAATAACACATGCAATGGGAGGGGGATCATTTTGTTTCACTGTCATCAATATTTAACTAGCAAAAATGCAATGGATTTCTTGGCAGAGTGAGAACTCACACTGACATAGCAGCAGCATGGTGTCAAAAAATAAAATGAAGTTACATTCAAGGGATAAATTGTTAACCCATTAATGTGTTAGAAACATCTAATTCTTGCAGTAGAAGTACTGCATGCAAATTTTCATCTTGCTTTTATCTAGCTAAAGGGCTTCATCTTAGCAAATTGATGAAGGCGGTACCAACTTAAGCTGAGAGTTTAGTCAAGTTGTTAGAATGTCCAAACTGTTGTTCATAGTCAACACAGTCTTCTAAGGCAAACTGCTCTCCACTTTTAAAATTCTCATCGAGCTGTCAGCATAAGGAAACAAGGTTCAACCAATAGGATACGTCAGCACTACCAAAACATACAGCTGATGTTCGTGTCAACTCATTTTTTGAAAGAGCCATGTTAACCAAATGATGTTTAGACAGAACGAAGCATAACTCGGTTTTGTTTATCCCTTAACACACACACCCCATAATCAAAGTTAACATTTGAACTAGAACTGAGTTCTTAGTATATGAAATTTAACAACTGACGAAAACTTATCTGAGAGAAACAAAAGAATTCACAGGCTCAGACTCACATGAAGGAAGCCAGAAGGCAGCAGTTTTAATCATAATGAGAGTCGACATATAGAGGTAGAAAGAAGCACAGGTAGTAACTAAGGGCTTTACATAATAACACAAAGCTGGTTCCCTTGGCAATAACAGTGTATGTAGCAACCTAAAATCTCCTCTGTAAAGGAAGATTTGCCTTAAAGTATGTATTTCATTCATGCATTTGTTTAAATTAGCAGAGGAGTTAAGCCTAAACTCACTGTTTATCCAACCTCCTCCCTCCTTAAGGGTGGGTATCAATCTACATGATAGTTTCAACTGAACTTCCTGGTGGAGAAAAAAATAAAAAATTAATATATTATAGACAAACATACCATCATTGTTGTCTTTGTAGCTCAATATTTTTCCATCAGATCGTAATCCTGGAGGGGCTCATTTTCAGATCCCCATTTTTTCATGCAGATCTTCTACCCCCCTGTGGCAATAACATTTTTAGAATTAAAACAGACTTTCAACTTGCACCACAGGGAGGATTTTTGATGGAACATTGGATTAAAAAAAGTGGTGACAGTTCACAAGTCAGTATCTCAACTTCTCAAAAGCAGTAGTTTTGTTTCCTCTTCAATCTAAAGTTTTGAGGAAAAAAATCCCAAACCTGTACTTGCCGCTTTGATGATTAATAAAAATATAAGGGGAAAAATACTACTGATACGAGAAGTTAGATTCACCGATTGAATTAAATCAGGGTCTATATTGGCAATATGATTTTTGTATACCTCTCAAAGGGATCAAGCTTTACTGTACTTATAGCAACAATTGCTTAATAGCTGCCTACTGTTCAACAAAATTTGTAAACAACACACAACACTGGCTTTGCAAATTCATCGTAAGAGAGGTAACCCAGAAGCAAAGTAGTACCTGTGCAGGCATAAGATCAGTACAAAGGGAGTTCAGAAAGTACTAACCAATTTTAATGACAACATTCCAGATAATTTGGCATTTTTAAAGCAGTATTATCCTACTTAAATACTCATCTGATGCCTTATTTGACTAAAAGACTAGGCATCATCCACATATAAGATCTGCAGATCATGACTTCAGCACTGCACATACGGTAAAGCAAAAAATTAGATTACTCCATTAACACACCTACACATCCACATTATGGGTTCTCTGTCGTGTCCTGACAGACAAACAGAACCATAGCAACTGTTAATTTCAGACTGATTGCTTCTTTAGACAGCAGCTACTGCTGTTACGTAAACTACAAAGGTTTTGCTGAATAAATCCTAAAACTGAAGGGCTAATTCCTTTAAGGACACATAACTACTCAGGAAATGGAAGCCAACAAAATTTGGATATTATTAAAAACATTGTTAAGAAGGATGTACTGTTTACAACATGAACATTTTCACTGTTGCAATCAACAAAATTTTAAGACTGTAACTCAGTCCCCAATAGTCTAAAGGTACCGCTCTTAAGAATGATGTCATACACAAAGGAAAAGAAATTTAACCGTGTCAATCTAAAGCTTATAGTTTCCCTTTCACACATTACAAAAGGCACTCACTACTTCCACTGAGCATGTCATAACATCACCTGAAAAGATCAAAATTCCTACATTTTGTTTTTCCTAGAAAACTTCTTTGTCAAGAT
This sequence comes from Xenus cinereus, assembly GCA_025774025.1. Lineage (NCBI taxonomy): Eukaryota > Metazoa > Chordata > Aves > Charadriiformes > Scolopacidae > Xenus > Xenus cinereus. The sequence goes on from JAOXJK010000032.1 coordinate 12,981,363, forward strand.
TTTTTTTCTATCCCAAGCAGACAGGCAGTTTTTTCTGGAATAGGACCAAAAGAAAAAAACAAAACACCAAAACAACATAACTTGAACCTGAATCATTAAGTCTTTCTTGCTTAACTCTTGGATTTAAAGCCTAACCAATGAATTAATTTTATAGTTAAAGGATTAATTCTAATTAATGATCCTTGAGTAATGAATCAAGATAGATTAGAGGGAAATAGGCTGGAAGGAGTCTGACAGGCAAAACACCCCATACTCCACTAGAATTAACTAAAAATTCATCAGTATTTCTAGATACAGCTCTTTATAATGATTATATAGCAAATTTTATTTGAATTGTGGTTTCATAAATGCAAGAAGTTTTTTAATACAAAACAACATTACAGGTCCTGATTCAGCACTGACAGTCCTCAAAGTCTCAAATCCAATCACAGAATTACAAACCACAAATAGAACCGTACCATGCACAGCACAAATTATCTCTTTAGTGTCCTAAGTAAAATTCACCACATCAGCTACTCCACTACATTTATCTCGAAGGGTACTGATCCCTACCACTGAAGGCTAGAATAATGCTACATTTTACTAAATTCCGCATCTTAAGATTAACTGCAAAGTAGCTCCAGGCTCTTGGAATATGTATTTTGTAGTGTTGTAAATCATGGAAATCTGTAGTCATTGGAATTGCCAATGGATTGTCACAAGAAGGGAAAAGAAAAAAAAAAAAATAAAAAATCAGGTTCATGCCCAACTGTAGAGACACTGACAACTGGGCTTGCATTATGTTATGTGGATACCAACCATTTCAAATACTGCCAAGACTTCTTTAAGATGGGCTTTTAGTATTTACCATACTGTCTGTAAAGTCTAGAACCCCAAAATATATTAATTTTACTCATTCTTGGTTCAACTACTATACATTTATCAAATAATATGAATTTTTTTTGTATCAATTAATTCTGACATTTATGAAGTAGAATCAATTGAGACTCATTTAGCAACAATTGATTTTTCTTCTACGATGCATAGAAAACAAACTGTTGCCCCTATCTAAATTAGGATCATTAGCATAGTAAAGGTATGTACTTCAGAAAATGCGTATCTTAAACTGTTCTTTAAATAAACATTATTATACCTTGTTTACTTGTTTCTGCCTTAGCCTGCTTTCTCATTAATTAACATTTACTATGGCACCTTTTACCACCTCTCCAACATCAAGTTGCTTCCTACCCACAGCCCGGTATCTCTTCCTTTCCCCTACAAAAATAAAAATTAAAAAATGTGCTCACGTTCACTGTCCTGTAACTCATCGCATTACCAAAATTAATGGCGCATTACGAAAACTAATGTTTCTTGGGGGGGCCTTTATACTTTCTCTCCACTCACTTTACCTCTCCGTATGAGCAATGAATTCAGAAAGATTCTTAGCTGTACCAAAATGTGTCAGTCAAAACACATGGCCCACAAGACTGCCTCCCTCAGAACCATCAAAACCAAGCACTTCTTCCATCAACACTAGATAGAAGTTCTGTGTAAGATCTTTTACTCATTGTCATATATAATTACACCATGAAAATGGCACTGGATTAATGGTGCATATACTATACAAATAATAGTGAGAAGTATGGGAATGGGTATGAAAGGGGAGATGACCTCTCTCCCCAAACACCTTTTGAAATCACAAATGATAATACCTATTAATAGTTTTTAAAGTCTCCATTAGATTTTCATTTCTCCTCTACACTACTGTAAATTGGCTTTTTAGTACACAGTATCTTTAATTTTTATATTAGAACTATTAAAAATTAATATTTGAACAGGTTTTAATTTTTTATTATGTTATTATGCTAAAATTTAAAGGACATATTAATGTCAAAGTTACTGTGAAATTAAGAAAAGAGAAAACAACACAAAAAACCAACACCAAATTATCTGCAGTCAGGACACACCCTTTAGCATCTCCAGTCATAAACTCACCAAATTACCATACCAACCGCCCTATAAATTTTAAGACTGTACTTTCAAATATCAAGACTTGGAAGAAGCCACATGTCTCTTTGTTTGAGTAATAACTTAAAAGAACAAAGATTCCTACAGAAGAGCTACAAGTTTTAAGTTGTCATTTCCACCAACCTATTGTGGCCAGAAAATTATACTTAAAAACATAAAGAGTACATTTGCTCTTTACCCTAAAAGAACTGTTCTGCTAGCCATTAATCTATTAAAATCTTAGAAGAAACACCATATTTAGTGTCTAAAATCCAACACTTCTGAATCCAAAAGCCTTCAAAGTATAAGCTCTTAAAAGTTTTCAAATACAAATTTAATTTAATTTATAAAACTCAGCTTCTTGGGAAGAAGACCCTCACTTCTCGCTTACCTTAAAAGCCTTAAAAAAAAAAAAAAAACACTTCATATCCTTTCTTTACATTAATTTGTTGAACTTGTAATTAGCATATTTAATTCAAAACACATTTGAGTAAACTGGAATTGCAAGTATTCTCCCCAAACCCGAACCATTAGTTCATGCATGTCTTATGAAGTTGATGCATGCGTTAGGAGACTAACATCCAGACTCAGGAAGATCTACAAGTTATTGCATCCACTGTTTAGGGAGAAATTTGAACTGAAACCTACCTAATCTGGTGGTAATGCAAGCATATTTACTGGGCTGCAAAGTTAAGCAGCTGAGAGAAGAGTCTCTCAGCTTTGTTTCGCTTGCCTGACATCATGAATTCCAACTCTAAATTAGGCAAGCGGCCTCACCTGTTCAGCATGGAGCACCCAAGAGGATCTGTCCTCCCTTTGGTTGCACTTCTACATACTCCCTACCCCAGCACTCATCAGGCCCTTGGTTGAACCACGTCAGCATCCTAATCCAGCAGAACGTTAAAACAACAGAAATAGAGAACAGTTGAGGGTTTCCCTACTATTTTTTTCTTGCAAAATTAGCATACGGAAATGGCTAAAAAAGGCTCAACAAGTACAAGTAGAAGCACAAGAAAGCAAGCGGGAGGGACAACAGGAATTGCAGCACTGCAGCAGCCTGGCAGTCAGGTGCAATAAGGTTCCCGTAGAAGCACAACTTTTGTTTCTTCAGACAGTTTAAATAGACTTTGGTCCCCCTCAAAGTTCAAAGCTGACTGTGTTCTTTGGAGAGAGGTGTACACAAAAATACACTAAACAGGTCGGCTGCTTTAATGCCAAAACTCTACTCTTATCCTCGAGAGAAATATAGTTCATTCGTAACTCATTATTTTATCATATAGCTGAGTTAATTTCAATCTACTGGGCTTATTGCCCATAAAAGAACAGTCCAACTCCATTCCCCCCAGCCATGTGCTCCTGCCACTAAACCAGCAATAAAACCGCTCTTGGACTGAAAAGGCAGGATAGGAAGGGACAGAGGACAGAGCTCATGGAAAGGGAGGAGAGCTGGAGACAGGGTAAAAAGAGCTGTGCAGTCCATATTGTCAGCTGCCCTGCAGTTAATAGTTATCTGGCTCAGACACACTGTGAAACTAAATTCTAACCAGCCTCCTGGCTCAGCCTATTTTTTGGAACTCCAAGTTTAGTTGTCTAGTTAACCCCCTCACAAACAGACAACAGACATAAATGAAGATCTGCCTACTTATGAGGGTACTCAGTATTAGAATGCAGTGCCCTGAACCTAAGATGACATTTTCACCTGCCAAGCCCCAACCCTGTCACCACTGATGCTAAGTAAAAGTTTAGCAGGAAGAGATGTGAACACAGGTCATGATCTTCACCCTATGGGTAAATACAAAGTCATATTCCTCAGGGCTTTCTAAAAGTAAGAAAATCTCATTAAAAAAATAAAATATTATAAATCATCTACCTGTTTCCACAGTTTCAGTCTCAATTTCTTGTTCCTCTGCTACATCTTGCATCAGGTAAGTCTCGTCATCATAAACCAGGACCTGAGCAGCATAACCCTGTTCTAGTCTGGCACTAGGAACCGGCTCCACAATCACTGCTGGGAATTCAGAGACTGGCTCATTTTCCTATAGAAACAAACAACAAAAAAAAAATTCACACTCTAAATACTGCACTGTTGAACTCTACAGCAATATTTCCTCCTACACGCTTATATATTCTATGGAGTAATGATAATAATCTTAACGATCGTTAAAGAAAACTTTCTTCTAAAGCAAGAGATTGAAAAAAGAAGATAGCTTATCATCCACCAAACGGACTTTCCTGAATCTCAAAGATATTTTCCTGGCTTTAAGCACTTTACATGTAAAGCATCAGACAGCTTTAAGACATTGAAAGAGAAAGCTTCCTAATTAAGACAGTCAGCTGTGAGAAGCATTTCTTTTTCCTCTGCTTCATAAAATGTAATCAAGGCTTTGTGTGTGTACTGCAACATACCTACATCTGACCTCTATCTTATGAACACTCATGTTTTGGATTAGGTACGTAAGCTGTCACAAAAGAACTGGCTACTTCAAAGGCCATATGCCTATCTCTACTTATTTTAGGATCAAAATGTCTGTAACAGCACATTTAATCTGTTTAAGTGTTACAGAAGTGGAACCCTGCCAGATTCAATTTACTATGAGCTACAGGAAAGTAGAACATATTTATTATTTGTTGATAAGAATGCAAAATATGAGCAAATAAGTCATGCTGGCTAACTCTGAAAAAGGTCCTCATACTCGTTCTACACCTCAAGACGCATCTGAGATCGTTAAAAAGATGCCTAGTATAGAATTTTGTAAACCCAGCCTACAGTTGTACTGGAGACTTCAAATCTTACTGCTTCCACTTCTCTGCTAATAAAATCTTCGAATAAAAAATAATGGAAGAATGGGCTGCTCTCTTCCTCCTCACACAACAACGTCTAATCCATTTCACTTGCTTTCACTGCAAGTTTACAGTGAATTTTTCTTTCAAATTGAGATAAAAGGTGTAAAGTTTGTTAGTACATAAATGCTATTTATTTTGCTAACCTCTTCATTTTTTATTCCATTGCTGTCAAACTCCAGGCCAGAGCCTCCAGTGTCAATCACTGCTGATGTCATGGTGCATCTCCTGAAGAAGCTTTGAAAGCTGTTATCTATACTGAAGACAGTAATGCTGATAGCCGGAGGTTATCCAAGGCTTAAATTCACAATCCACTTCTATTAAACAGCTAGGCAGAGGTGGCTGAAACACAAAATAATTTTAAGTAAGTTATTTGCATAGTTTATATCCAAAAGTCTTCCAACATTTTTAAAAGCTATCGCACACTACGTTTCTACATCAAAATAGGGCATCCGTGAACACAACAGACGTGACAGAATGTGCTGACTTTGGGAAAGTTAACACTGAATACTGCCATACAATGCAAGCGTCACACTAACTTTTAATACTAAGGTAATAAAATTTCAGTTTGATTCTTTGCAATTTGTCAAATTTCACACAAGTCTAAAAACAAATAATATCCTTGGCTATTTTCCATTGGCCAAAACCATTAATTTCTCACTGAGATCAAATATCAACTACTTTTTTGAGGCATACATACGTTTGAGTTAGTGCAGCATATCTAAAGTTATTGTTTTTCCATTAAATTAGATTTTTTTTCATTACATTTTCTTTGTTCTACAAGTTTCATAGTCTTTTCATAAAGCAAGTTTCATAAAGTTTCGTAACTAGTTTCATAAAGCCTTCAAACATACTGCCATTTTAAAGCAATGCATATATAATACACGTCTCGCAAATACATATCTAATTTCTAATCTACAGTTTTCTTTGAAATAAAAAGTATTGTAGCAACTCTTTTTTGCCTATAGAAGCAATTCTTATGAGTCCAAAAAAAAAGCTTTAATTTGCATATACCATGGACTCACTGAACCTACAAAGATATATAACCTCTGTCTTTCTCAATTTCTTTAATAGATGAACAGCAGTGCCCTGTTTCTAAACAACTGCTATTTATTTATTCTGAATAAATATTATTACTCATATCCTGTCTTCTGGAAGAGACAAAAAAAAAATAATCTGCGTTCGTAAACCTTCGGCTGTGAGGAGCAGTTTACTACTTCAAGATGCAAACTAAGAAGTTTGGCTTTTTCACTGTACAACAGAAAACACATACTCCATGTGAGACATGAACCCAATCTGATATCAATTACCCTTGCAAGTAACTCCACTAAGATCAATGCTTTATAACAGAAGCCAGGATTTAACCCAGCATTTTTAATAAAATCCATTCATTTAGAAAGCTGGCACTATCACTGAAGTCTGCAAGAAAACAAGATCTCCCAACACATACTGAAGAACAAAATTTTAGTTAATACTCCAGTGGGTAAACTCACTAAGCCTGCTTTTCAAGAGCAAGCAGTCAGCTTAAACTAAATTGATCTTGCACCTATAGGGACAAGCTAGCTCAGGCTCAAGCAGAGGAACTGGGATTCCTGTGGGTATGGAAATCTTTATAGGCACAACAGCTTAGCTATACTAGTAAAAGTTATGATTACAATCGACTGGATGTCAACTAAGCAAGAAAGCAAAAAAAAAAAAAAAAAGTGCTACACCGAAACTTTTTTAAAACTTTAATTTCTCATGGTACCAAGGATTCTTCAGCACACCATAAAAATATGCTCAGAAAGGCATCATTTATGTTGCCATACCAACTTAGCACATAAAGTCAGTAGCCACACAGCGGATGGCAAGTTACTACAAAAACACATCAAGCAAACAGACAACAAAAAAAAGCATTAAACAAACAAAAAAGCACTAAACAAACAAAAAACCACCAAACAAACAAAAGAGTATGTTATTCATATTTTTCACTCTTACATACAAAAAGGAGAATAAATTCTGATAGCGGTTTTCTAGGCAACTAATCCTCATGAAATAGAATGAAAAATAGAAGATCATCTTAAATAGCTATCATAGTAGCAGCGGAATAAGCAGAAGATATATTGCAAAAAAAAAGGAAAAAATACAAGTAATCTAGAAACAAAATTAACACATTTTTAGCTTACATAGGTAGTAAACTTGACATGAGAAAGCATGATTCATACCTTAAAATATTTCATTTGTAATAGCACAGAAAAAAACAACACAGTTACACTTTATTTTCCATTGTTTCATTTGTAAAGCTAGCATCACTTTTTGATTATTAATATTTTCCCTGATGAAAAAGAAAGCAAAGACCTCCTCTCCTGCCCAAACAAGATTCAAGCTGGGAAGTCTTTAACAAGCATCCCTGGAGCTATACACCCCTGTTACCCTCCAAGCTTTTCACACAAAAAGCCTACTCCTTACCTGCCTATCAATTACCATATTGTTTCAAAAGTCTTTAAAGTCAGAAATACGTGAAGTAAGAAAACAGCTGTTTATGAATACACTAAAACAATCAATCAGTAGGAAAAATTTTAAAAATCACTTTTACTGTAAGAAGACTTTTCCTCTTCTACAGTTTTCCATCTACATCCACACTAGAAATACTGCCAAGCAACCATGACCCAAAGAGAAGTCCAAAGAATGGAGCTTACATTTTAATTTCCAAGCACAGCCCTCCAACCAATTTCCAACATCAGTATTACTCTGGCAACTCAGATTTCTATCTACGTAAGAACATACACTGCTTCATGTAGTACCTTTGCATAGCTTAAGCACGTCACAAAGCTAATTTGGTTCTCGTGCAGTATGTTAACACAAACACACAATCATATTCTTGACCACGTGTACTGTATATTCATATTTTATGTACTATAATCCCACAGAGGTGGCCAAACAGCTGCCAAACTGTAACAACTGAAAACACTTAATACTGTGTACTAGATAAGGCTATGTCAAAAAACTGCTATTTCTGTCTCCTAGGTTACAAGAAGTTTAGATTACTTTTGTGCTTGAATTGCCAAGTACCCACAGAAGTGAAGATAAGACAATGCAAGAACCTAATGATAATCCTCGTTTTCCAGTTTCGGTAGAGTTTTGTAGGGGAAAATACACAGAAGAATGAGTGAGATACTGTATGTTAGCATTCATTAAAAGGACGTTATCTTTAGACTGATGGCACAGAACAGTCCAGGCAAGGAATAAATGAAAGACCCAGAGTCTTTATATAACAGGATTTGAACTTCATACTAAATGTCTTGCTATTCAGCAACCTTTTCAAAAACCTGACAGGGTGGGGAAAAAGGCAAGCCCACTGGCCAGCAAGTGGGAAGTTGAAAGAGTTTCAGTTCAGACTGGTTTAGAAGTTCTAAGTTAAAATAAAGGCACAAACACACCTCACACACCTAAGTGTATGTTAGATTCCTGCAGACACACCCCCCTTTGGATGCACCAACAAGGTGTCTGCCCTCTTCCCTTTCCCTAAGCAGTATGTCCTTGTGGAAGCCTTTTTGCTTCCCCACCAAATTTCACTAGAATAATGAATCTATTTCCCATTCTCTCCCTAGCAAGTCACAACGAATTTGGCTTCTGTAAAAGGAAAAGACTACCTAGCCACTTTGAGAAATCAGTTCCAAAATTCGCATTTCCCAAGGCAAAAAAAAAAAAAACACAGAAGGCAATTAGACTCAGATTCTTAAAGTAAGAGATTATTCTGGTTTGTAAGAAACTGGGTTATCCCTGGTGATACAACCAGCCAGCATAGAAACCGTTTCAAAATATGACTGGTTTGGAATTACAGAATGACATGTAGAAAGATTTATTTTTTTTTTTAATATTAAAAACAAAACATCACACACTACAAATTTAATTCCTCTCTGGACAGGTGCTTAAAACATAGAAGGACGTGTGAGGAAAAAAACATGGAAATATCTAACATTTCCAAAAGACATGACCAAATCATTTTGCCACATATCTGACATCCACTCCTGTTTTTCCTGGTCATGGAAAGAGAGAAACTAGTTCTGAAACATTTGGAATATCCCTTGCAACAGGGAAACAGCTTTACTGCGTCATCTGTTATTTTTACACATATCTCATGGGAAAACAAAAATAAGTCTAGGTGCTCCCACCCTCAAAAAAACAAACAAAAAAAAATCCCACAAAAATCCGAATCTTGAAGCCGCACTCTTTGCCTCAATAGGAAGAGCTTTCTAACTGTTTAACACAACAAAAAGACACAACAAAGACTCAAGTTTTTGATAATTTTCACTGGTGAAGAAGATCAATTACAGCACATACGTCTTCAGAGGCTACAGGGCACTTGTCATAGAAGCTGTAAAAAACCAAGCAGTTTATCCACATATTTAATAGTACATTTATATGTCCCGCATTATGTATCCAAGTGTCTGCCTACAAAAAAATCCAAATGGTCCTCTTATGTTTTCAGCAGATACCAGAGAAGCTTAAAAATCACTCCAAATCACAACTGTGATGAACACATAGTAGTCCCAGAAAAACCAGAATCTTAAATCTATCCCCCTGTGCATAACCACCTATCAAGTTAACAGAGAAGCAAACATGCAGCTGAACAGAATTAAAAATAACAATTAAAAAAAACCAGTGTGGAAAGGGTGGCAGTGTGACTTCTACCAGGCCAGACTTGAACTGAAATTATTTAGGACTAGCTTCAAAACAAAATTTTAAATACAAATCTGCAAATAGTTTAAGCACGCTTTTATTTAAACTGAAATAAATGTGGGAAAAAAAAAAAAAGATGCACACACTCATACCCACACATGAAAACAAGACAAACATGCATAAGACTGGGCAGCAGTGACCAGAGGCAGCTGCTCCCGCAGCACTCAGAAGAAACATAAGAGCACTTGGAACAATGTCACCCTTTTATTCAGCTGGCATCCCAAATCCCGAGGAGAGATTTATGCGGATACCTCCACAGATGCAACCGCAAGAGCAGGACTGCAGCCAGCAGTAGCATCACACACAACTTTTTTCAAAAAGGCCTTCCTTTGGCTTAATCAAAAAGAAGTTAAGGAAACCGGCTTGAAAATGAAATCAGTTATATGAACAGAAACACACTGGCCAAGATCGCTGCAGAATCCCAATAACTGTAACAAGGCTTCCAAGGGTACAAAGGTAGTCTTTCATAGGCAGCACCTCAAATATACCAGTAAATGTCACTATCACTCCAATACATATAAACCATAGCACACACTGTAAAAAGTTTTTTATGTTGACTGAAAGTTCTTTAAGACATTTTCCCAGATAATTTTTACAGCTCTGGCTAACTGATTCACACTGACATTTGTAGAAGATTTGGCGAATTAACTTTTTTTTTTTGAAACCTAGAATAAGTCTAAAAACTGAAAAACTAAGTTACTGCAAAAGCTGACAGTGAAAAAAAAGAATTAAACTTGTAAATAGCTAAAGAACCAGGGGGCATGTTCAAAAAGAGGATACAAAGTAGATCTTTGCATCCACAGTGTCAAGGGAACAAAACAATCCATGCAATTTATAGTACCTTATAAATTACACCAATCCCTAAAAGTTATAGAAAAGGAAATCAAATTGAGAAACCGTCAAAGCAAGCATTCCTGGCCACATCATACTTCACAAGTTTCCATACAACAAGGCAATAATTTTATTGCTGAATGCACAGAAAATATTACCCTGGATCAAACTAATGATACACCAAATCCAGTAAGAAACTAGAGGAACTCCTTCCATACATACTTAATTTGATAATCTGACCATCCGAAGTTTGCTCTGAAACCTCAATAGCTAAAGCTGATGAGCCCCAAAACACATAAGCTTATAATCACTTAAAAACTATTAACGTCCTGCAAAAAGCTTTGTGGCTTCAGCAGGCTGCCCCTGGACCTTCCCGTTTTTCATCCTATTAGCAGCCTCTCTTCCCACCGCTCTCTATTTAAAGAGCCCCTGAAACCTTCTCTTCCCTCTGACAGAAGCCTCATACACATACCCTTACTTTGCAACAGCACTTCTCTTTCCCCCGGGTCAATTGCTGGTCCTTAACATCTATTTCCACTCCCCAACAGGCCAGAGTAGGGAGCAATTATTCACCGTTTTACATAATAAAAGAGACCGAATACAATTAAATGGGGAGGAGGCAGGTTTAAAACAAAGCAAAAAAACCCCAAAAAAACCCGCCAAACAAACAAACAAAATAAACCAACACACACACAAAAGAAGGTAGTGCACACAAAGTATGTAATTAATTTTCATAGGATATTCCAGAGCTCAAAACAGTAAATTAGACAGCTTTTCGGAGGTGAAGCCCCTGAATGGCTTACACTACTATTGAACACAAAGATGCACATACAGTCTGAAGTTTAGGGACCTTCTGAGCCAGATATTATTGAAACCTCAGAGGTGGAAAGAATATGTCACTCAAAGTACCATACAAAATATCCATCCTGTTCCCAGAACCTTTCCTAAACCATCTGATCCTGTTACACTATCAGAGCTGGAGTGAGGGGAGAGAGAGGAAGAGGATTCTTGGATCAGATACATAACACACAGACTTGTATTTCAAGATCCTTGAAATAAAGTTTAGTTTTGTGGTAACAGTGACCGACACAGATCTTTCCTGCAGTACTCAATGTAACAGACAGCTTCATGACATCCCTTCTAAAACAATGATACGGGGTTTTCAACATACCCTAATAACAGACATTTCTATAAAGTGATTCGAAACTCCTACGTTTTCCAAGCTTTACCCAAATCACCAGTGCTTACACTTTTGCCTCATTTGAAACTTATAGCATGAAACATGCAAAAATGTTATTTCTACATTTTTAGGGCACAGAAATATCCGAATTGCTTTCAAATTTTATTGTTAGAGCATTGTTTTTATGAGTCTTGAGAATTCCTTAATGATTATGTTCCTGTATCCCTGGACTCGACTTCATTTCATGCTATTCGTCTCGACTAACTAGGAAGCTCTCAAAGTTCGATGCACAGACACACTCATCGGAAAGTGCCAAAAAAGCTATATGATTAACTTGCAAGGAAGGTGAGTAATTATCAGCACAAGGAGGACAGGCAACTTCAAAGGACGCCAAGGGATGAACTCAGCGGATGGAGAACCCTCCTCACAAACTTACGGTTTTAGCAATCTTTGCTAAAGAAAGGTTTAAAAAAAACAAGGGGTAGATTAATCCTGACTAAGAGGGCTTTATGCACAACAATTTGATGAATATTGTGAAGGAAAAACAATATGTTT
>JAOXJK010000032.1:13007755-13031131 GCA_025774025.1 Xenus cinereus
ACTCCCACCCCTTTCAGTTACTGTCTCTGCCTTCATTAATTGAATTGGCTATATTGGGAATTTGTTGTCTAAAACAAAATCTGGAATAACAATGCAACAATTTCTAGGGCTGCAAGATGTTTACAGAAAAAAAAAAAAGATTCCTAACTTTATTGCTTTCTCTATATCACTGCATTTATGTGTCCCAGAGTCAAGAGAATTACTTGGTAACTTATTTTTCTGATGTGGTATCCTTGGGTGCCCTTAGCTTTCACTTTAAGCAAAAATAACGGCTTTGAAAAGCAGACACTTGCAAATTTTCTGCACATCTCACATTCATTAAAGATCTGTTCCCCTTCACACCATTATTCCCAGTAAAACACAAAAATTCTATTTGGTAGAGGAACTTACCTTACACTAGCATTTTGTAAAATATTCTATAATTGTGGGGGTGGCTTTGCTCTAATTTTTTTTTTCTTAGTTTTGAATGCTAAAACAACATGGAAGACGACAATGCAGTTTTAAGAACATTATTTACCTTTAATCACAAGAAGACAAGAGGCATTACCTTATTTTATATTGCAGTGGATGATGGAATAGGCAAATTTGCATTTGCAAAGGACTCAGAACATAACAATAAGGTTGTGTAAGTGTATTTAGAACACACATTTTAAGGATGCAATGAAAAATAACTTTCTTTGCTCCATTTCCTTCTCCTCTTGTGCTGGTGTTCCAACAATTAGTGTTTGAATTGTTAACTAGCATTAAATTAATTTGGAGAATTCCTGACCTAGGAAGTTTATTTGCTTAACTTTCAGCTGTTTCTCTTCTAGTAAATATCTTTTCTACCAAGATTCATGTTTGTATTTCAGCCAAACTGTTTATTCCCTCAGGTTTCTATCACCATCTTACAGTCATTTTGGAAAGGGGAGTCCCAGGGAGTAGCAAAGTAGTAAGAACATCACAGACAAAGTTTTTTATTCTATAAAGCAATAAAGCCAACTGAGCAAGATACTAGCAAAATAGTAAGAATATTATATTCAATAGCTTTCATTAGCACAAACTAAAAGTGCAGAGAGACTAATTGTGAAAAAATATCTTTAAAAAAAACAGTCCAGAAGGTTACAACTTCACTGTGTTTACACTGAGGATAACAAGAGAAGACTTCCCTTGTATAAGGCAATAATCCACAAGTCCAGTATCTATCAAATTTAAATCGATGTCCAAAGAACACTTGTTGCTTAGAATGAGGTTACAGCTCTTGGGTCTTTATCCAGCTTGCACAAGACTAAGATAAAGCCATAAATAAACACCCACCATGACAATTGATATAGAAAAGTTTTGCTCCCTAGCCTCTAAAAGATGCCAGCAATGGTTCCCAAACAGTAAGAAATACTTCAGTTAAGTTCTTTTTTGCGGTGTACTTGTTGGGAGCAGAAATACAAATTCACCATCAGAGTGCATGTGCAGACTGACCACATGCTGCAATTGCCGCTAACTGAGAAAAAAAGAAAGGTGAAGAGCAGGAAGCTACATTCTGCAATTGTACCTTTAGGGTTCCTTAGCAACTTCTTCAGGTGCCTTCTCCTCCACAGAAACTGAAAATGGAGACAAAACACCAATGAGAAACATTGGAAATAACTTATTCGATGACAAATTGTCGAGTAAGTTGTTTCCCTTTAGTCCAAAGGATCCTTTGGACCAAAGGGATACAATTTACAAAGTCATATTAGGTACACAGACAGTTTTCCTTTTAGCTTTTTAATTCTAATTGTAAAAGAATTTAGAGGCCAAACTTCTAAACTCTTTTGAAAATCTCCACAGTGATGATTTTAACACACATTTTTCTTTGTGTTCAATTTTATTGTTCAACTTCAGTAGCAATGTGAGATCATTTATAGCTTCACTGAAATACTGTAACATTTATAAATATCACGTGCTCTCTATTTTTCTTCACAGCAATGTAATTTAAGAGAATTCTATCTTTCAAATTAGGTCAGATGTTTAAAAAGTGTGTTACATCTTATGAAGCACAAAGGAGAATTTCCTGTTCTTAATGAACTTTCCATCTAGCCACTTAGCAGGGCACTGAGCTTAAAACACCCCAACGGTCCAGTTTAGCAATACCTATTTCTATTGCGTGGCATATAATTACAAAATTAAATTCTCTGCTAACGCAAGGATGCCAAACACCGACATCGCTAGCAGCCACATTGCGTCACTTTGGTTCTGCATGCTCTTGCAGCTAGTTCAGCACAAACAGCCATTAGTGCTTTTCAGACACAAAACATTCCAGACCCAGCTGTGCTCTTGCACCTTCTGAAGGTTGTCCCGACTCCTCAGCATCAACGTCCTGGCTCCTCGAGGATGTCTCAGAAATCTCTTGAGCTGCTGAGGCTGCTCCTTCCTTGACACTGTCTAAGTTTTCCTCATGGGGAGAAGCTGCAACATCCAAGACTTCACTCACAGTTTCTATGAATCAAATTAGAGAGATAATTGTCTTGTCTTTCCGTTCACCGACACAAATGAGGGTGAGCAGTGAAGCCCACAAAGCACGAGGCACCTGCCTAAAATACATTTTTGAAGTATCTGAAGACAATAGGATCTATCGAATGATTACATTTTACCATCAAAATAAAAGTTTGCAAGTGGAATTCCAGGGAAAGCCTGACTCTTCCCAGCCCTGGGGCAGAAAACTATAAACATGAACTATTTTCACGCCTTTAGACAAAGGTAAGTGTTCTCTAATGCGTATATTCTCTTGCAGATACCCTCATTTCATTTTCTGATTTCTGTCAAACTATTAATGATGCGCAAGACACTAATGGTAAAGTTTCCATGGAAATAATCCTAGTCTGATCAACACCACAGGACATGACACGCGTACTCCACATAACCTTGCAAAGACGTCACGGGTAGTTCCAATGCAGAGATATCCTAGCATCAGGCTGAAGGTTCAGGCTGCGATCCCAGTGCAGCGTGATTGCCAACTAGCTATTTTTCAATACTTCTTAAGGATAAAGCAATCTATCTGTATAAACAGTCTGTAATAGGCAACATGTCTACATACAGATACACGCTGCAGAGACTGAAGACTTCATCCAGCAGTTACATGTCAAATTTTACTTGAGTAAATTCTCCCTTACCATATTCTTCTAACCTTACTGTTGGAGGTCTCCATCATCACACACCTTAACTGCTCGGCAGGATAAGGTTTGCAGGGGCTTCGTTGTTACAAATCGTGTCCTATACTAAGATACAAGCGTATTAAATACAGCTGACTAAACAGCTTCATTAGAAGTTCAATAAATGCCACGAACAGGAGTTCTGTAGAGCTAGCATCCCATGCCGTTTCCCCAAATATCAGCTATTTAAATACAGCATATTCTGAACATCAACTATTTCACTTTATTTTGCAGAATACTGACTAAATTTTGAAGAAGCAACAGAAAAAAAAAAGTCAGGAATTGCTACCTTTGTCTTTATAGGGAACAGCTAAGCAATAAAAATAGTACAATAGAAATTCAGAACATCAGATATTTTATAGCTAGCATCACTTGATGTAATGCAATGTACTTGCTATGGTAACAAGCTGCTGGTTTTGAGTTTGTAACATCAAACATTTAGTTTATATTACCAAGCACTTGCTCTCTGACTTACAGTAGTTCATCTTGCTAATTTTTGTTTATTTCTTCTGATGTTTCAGTGGTTTCATTTCTTTTGCACCAGGAAGAGTAGATCAATAAGCAAGTAGAGGAAGCAACATGGACTTTTCCTGCTTAATAAAATCTCATTTCCTTTGAATAGGAATTGTGTTTATTTGTCACTTACAGGAATACCTGCCTTGAAAACAAACATTAACACTTATACCACTTGTACTGAGTGATTTCTCTGGTCTGAAGTATTCTTTGTGGCTACCAGAAAGGCAGTCTACTGCAACAAAATATGGGTTCCTCCCAATATATCCATCCAGGTCTCTGCAGAATTGTCAGTCCCTAAAATACAAAGGGTCTTGTTGCAACAGGCATTGCATTTTTGAAAACCTATGTCTGTAGATAAGAGTCATTGTCCTTGGTCTGAAGAAAACTCTAGCTGGTACTTTGATTTTTTTAGAAATCCAAGTGGCTTTCACATGAGTTCCTTGAGCACATGTGGCTGGAGTTTCGTAGGAACCACCTTCCTGATGCCACAGCCAAAGCTCTCTGTTTGAGACGAGAAAGCTGGCAGAAGCTGGAGGTCCGAGCACACTTGCTCATGGCAGCGCCAGACTTGGCAGCTTCACCAGGTCGTTATCCATGCCGTGGGCCAGTCTGAATTCTTGCTGGAGATAATGCCCTACGCAGATTATTTTGTCATCATTTCTTCGGCCTGTTGCAACGACAGCAAGCTAGCTAAGTGTCCTTTGATGCTTTGCGCACCATGAAAATAAGAACAAGTCAATAACCACGAAGGCTATTTTAAGCGTTAATCTGACATACCGAAACAAATCTCGCTGTATTTTTTGCTGGTTTCTACACAGCTCAGACTTGGAACAAACGCTCTGTATCCCAGTCACAAAGTCAACATATTTTTCTTTGTTTAAGGAACTGCTGCGGTCCCGGGGCAGCACCAGATGAATGATGACCCGGCAAGCTGAGCACGAGTCCCCCATCTCTTTCAGAATCAGGACTGCCACATGGCCCCTTCTCTGCAGGGAACATCAGGAACAGTGCCCAGGTCCCTCGCAGCCTCTCCTACTGATCAGCTGGTGGCACACAGCAGTACAAGGTTAGGTACGTCTCCTTTTTGTTTCCCTGGATAATATTTCCACCCGGCTACACCCCCATATTTTTTTTTTTTTTTTTTTTAAATCTGCATGCATTTCACATTTTTTCAGTCCAGCTTAATCTCTCGCAGTTGTTCCATGTAAAATCCAGCGGTAGCACCCGATTTCATAAAAGAGATTTTAATCTATGCCTGGTACAATGATGACTCATCTTCCATAATCCTTGGAAGAAGGATTTTACTATTCTGTCTATTCAATTATTGCAAAGTTGTTAATAAGCCTGTCGTGAAACTCTAGAGCAATTAATAGATTTGATTGTAATAATTTCTAACTTTTAGTTAGTTCAAATACCGTAAAATTTAAGCTTCTTTATTTTTCCAAAATCGAGCATCTTAACTGGTTCCGTGTTGTTTTCTGAGTGATGATCAGTGTGAAATTCTGCAGTATTTCCTTGTGCAGTGATGACTATGACTAATTTTGTCTATTTATGCCAGTTTTCTTACAGTTCCTACAGGCTTTAATTGAACAAAATAATCCGCATTGTGCAGCTGCTTCTCTGCAGTGAATGCACATGGTGTTTAAGTGCTGTTCGTCTTATGTTTTCCGCTGAATGCCCAGCTGCTTTATTACTGGTATTACACAAAACTACTACAGCTCCTTAACATCCTTAACAAAATATCCACTTGCAGCATTCCAGTCGAATTGCCTTTGTGTATAATATTAGATATTTTTTTTTCTGAAAAATTGGTATTTATTTTTCTTATGCTTCTTCACCGGGCATTTGTCAATGTTAAATCTTCCCCTGGGGCAATTAGCTAGGTCCCAGTAGCAGCAGGTACGGTTTTTTTCAGTTTTGCTAGGCATTTGTGTATACTATTGCACTTACACATCTGAATTTTCTTGTGATTTCAACAAAAGATAATATTAAAGAACTTCAAGCCTCAGAGAAATCAAACTGATCAACTGTCCTAACTGTAGGCAAGTGCTTGGGCTTTGCATATTGCATCAACAGCTGTTCTGAAAGCATTCAAAGGGATTTTAACATACGGAGGATTTTGAGGACAAACCTAGTCCTCAGGCTAGTTCGACCCTTGAGGTTTTTTCCACCGCGCAGCCACCGGTACTGAACATCTTTGCAATACCCGCTGCTTACGTGTAACACTGAACCCTAACAAAAATATCACCTGCTTCTGCCCAGGACAGCCATACGCACTCTCAAGCCCTCCTTAGCTCCCGTGCTTTACGAGATAACCATTTTGAGAAGAAATACTTCCTTCCAAATTGCACGTGCAGGGACAGAACACGACTAGGCAAGTACCAGCAGCACAGTATGTATGCACCACACACAATACCAAACCATTTCTGTTATGAAAACACATCTGTTTTGAGTTGAGTAAATACAGAAAAGGAAATTGATTCTACAGACAAAAGGAAATTAGTTTTTTGGGTTGTTTTGTTTTTTAAAATAAGGCAGCAGCATTAGGAAGCTCCAGCTTATTAGAAAAAATATCCAACATCTAGTTCCACCTAGAAATATAATTTTTAGGAAACTACCCCTCCCATTTCAGTGAAAAAAAGCAAGCTGCTTCCTGTATAAAGTAGTTATTTCTGCAGTCTTTAAAGACACAGTTTTTACTCTTACAAGTGCTAATATTGCGGCACTAGGCGCGCAGGACTCTACATTTCTGTGCATTCCCAGCAGAACAGAAAACGAATCCAGGGTGCTTCTGCGTCCTCATGATCCTCAATTGAACTGCCCGAATTTTAGCAAGCTCAGCATTCCCCCAGCAGAACAGAGCAGCATGACAAGCAGGGAGTTGCACGCCCTGTGTGACTGACTCATCTTTGCTCCAGCTAACGATAAAAAAATAAACACACACACACACACACACACATAGATTGACTTTCTCCTGCTAATAATAAAACCCAACACAGAACGCCAGGGACAGGGATTGACTTTCAGAATCCAGACCCTACTGCTCGCACGGCCTCTTCCCCCAAAGCTTTCAAGCATTTAAAACAAGCTTTCCTGCTTTCCTGAGGGAGTTGTTCTGCAGAATCAGCCTGGATTTCTGTCTGAGATGCAAAGCTCTAATCTGAAATTAAATGGGCTCACACGGGCGGTCACGTCCCACCGCCTGGGAAACAATACCCTGCGGGGGGATCTTGCAGCAGGCAGGTGAAAGGGAGGTATGGGCACTGATGGCGATAAGAGGGACCTGAAATCTGCCAAGATCTTGGTTCTTGCAAGAATTTTTGTAGAAGATATTGTTTCTGATAGCATTTCTACAGGGCGTATGTCATTAGGCTTTAGCGTTCAGTGTTCATAAAGCTGAATTTTCCAAGCTGTGTTTCATACCACACACCACACGTGAAAGCTCACAGAACAAACTGCCAGTTGTCCAATACGTATGTATTATTTCATAATTTCATATTTCCACTGAAGCAGCAGCTAATTGCTAAGAAAACAAACAAACCAAACTTATTTTACATATAGAAAGAAATTATTCTAAAAAGGAAAGAACTGCTTTCCTCTTTCCTTGTGCATGTGAAGCACTTTACCTTGTGAAAGAAGTATATTTTTCTCTTAACATGTAAAAATAGAGGAAGCTGTCTCTCATAGAGCAGGATTAAAAGAAAGAAAAGTCCAAATTTTTAAAAAAGCTTGGGGGCACTCTTGGAATTCAGAATGTCACTCCTACAGCAAAAGTTTTACCAGCTTTGGCCAGTCAACTCGACACTGCTGCAAATGCTCTCCTTATTCAGAGTGCTTTTGTGTTGAAACTTTGTTATTTTTAGTATCTATTGATACCAATATATAGATGACTGATACAAATAGCCTGTAGGCATAATTAAACTAACTTGCATTCTATATTTTTAAATCTTACCTTGTATTTTTAAGTGGCTTTGTAAGTATGTTTTCCTTATTTACAATACATATGCAGAAGATAGTTGTTCTAGATTTTAAAATGAAAGCTACATTCAATTTTTCCCTTGCTTGGGAGAGGTGGGGATTTTCCCCTCCCCCTAGGATGGAAGTTTCATAACAAAATCATACAAGACAACCACAGCCTTCTCAGGAAAACAGCCTATATATTTTTCCCCAGTTTTGTGTTTCCCTACTAATATATTTTAACTATTTTATCTTTATTCTAATCCTAATCCTTTGATTTGCTTTGAAAGTGATACTTCCAGTTAGAAATCTGAACAGGCACTGGTTTCCTGCAATTCTTAAAGATAGTTAAAAATGCACTGTTCTGAGTGAAGCATTTCACTTACAGCAATATCCTTCATATCACGAAATTATTTTTTTTTTAAGCAGTCGAGGTGAGGCTGGTATCTGTAATGCAGAACGTCAGGTTCAATTACTTTAAAAAATATTATTTGCAGAAGAATTTGGCTTTATAACACTAAAATAATACAAGTTAGCCAGCATAATACAAATGGAATCTGCCCGGAGCGCACGAACCAAAGCTCGAGTACAAAACCAGGCTTTGATATTTCAAGCTGCCTATAACATAACCAGTGGCACACACTAATTCCAAAGGAAAAAAAAAAAAAAGTCAAATCTAATTGTGAAAACAGAAACAATATTTAATTTAAGAGTCTTTTAAAGAACTACTCACACTGGAATGTAATGCTTTCGTTTACATAAAGCTTCTTTTCGGTCAGATCCACTGAGGGTTTCAGGTTGTCCCCTGAAATGTTAGGACGGGCAGAGGAACAAATTCCCTTTCCTTTTCATAGTTTAAAGACCCTCTAATGGAAAACTGACAGTTCAGTAGAATTCACTTTTAAAAAGTCAAAATCTGCCATGTTCGAAAAGTAACTCAAGAACTTATTTGAAAGAGACTGCAAACTAAAATAGAAGAGGTGGAGGTACCTGGCTCCCTCAGTTCTAACCCCGGGAACAACACACCAGTAGCGGTAAGAAGACCAACTTAACATATTTTGTTTCCACCATCAGCTTTAAGAAAAATGGAAGAGAAGTTTGTTCAACAATGACTTTTGTTCTACATCCTGAGGTAGCGGTGACAGCTAAGGTCACCTTCTTTCCTTTCATCAGAAGCCACCTGCCCCCCCAGGTACAGCTGACTTGGGTTCAGCACCTCCTCCCTCTGCTTGCAGGGGCTCAACTCCCCCATCAGCCCCACCAGCAAGAGGGAGAGGGGGAAATAATCATCACTGGGTCAGTTTGGAAGAAAATAGGCAAAACTGTGCATAAGTGTTTGTAAAGTGAGCAGGTGCTTCAGGTTTCATTGGCCAGGAAGACACAGAGAGCTCAGCACAAAGGGCCTGCACCACCGAGAACATTCCAAGCACCGGGAACATCCCTCAGGGCTACTTGAAACGCTCTCTCTCTGCTCACTGGCATTTTATTCGGCGACCATTTAAGATTATAACCAGCTACAGTAATTTACCCATTTCTTCGGAAAGAAAAAACGCTTAATGCTTAAACATTGGGCTTTAAAAGGAAAAAAATCTACTGGATGGTTAACCACAGCCCAACGCCTCTCTCCAACACTGTACATTCAGTGCTTGAGCTCCAAGAAAAAAATAAGCCTCTCAGCTCTACGTGCTAAACCACATCAGGGAACCAACAATTATTTAGAAAAGCACCGATTATTTTTCAGTCCGATCAGTTCCTTGAATGCACAGGACAGGAACACGTGGCTGGGGACTGTCGAAGCCCACGTTGCTCTCAAGAAGTTGTTTGTGGAACTGCCCTGGCCTGGACACCCCATTGTGTGGGCACGGCATGGAGGCAGGCTCAGCCTTCCTACCCAGGAATACCCCGCCAGAGCCCACAGGCATCAGGAGTTTTGTCCTTTTGACATTTCAGCTATTCCATAAGTTAAGGCTGAACCAGAGGCTCAGAGGCCAAGGTCATCGAGACACTAAAGAGCAAAGGAAGGCTGAGGTTTCTAATAATCCTGCCGCTATAAAAATATGACAGCTTCTTCTTTTTGCAAGCCATCCAAAATTAATCCAGAAAAAAAAATAATCCATGGGGTCTATCTGAGAGCCTAAACCATGGCATTATGAAGCACATTTTTAAGAAAACAAAATTTTCCTCACTCTACACAGCAAGAAAAGAAACAACTTAATTCAACCAAACATTTCACAGGTTGGTTGTGCCAAATGTAGGCCACTAGTTCCTAAGAAAAGCCTCATTAGTTCATACTAATGACCAGAAGACTCGCTTCAAGTGAGCTTATTCTACAATGGATGATTAAAAAAAGATTCAGAGATGCCTGTAATGGTCAGAATAAGAGCATATAAGTGCATACCACGTTCATCTAGAATAGTTTATAATACCTCATCTAATTTCAAGTATATAGCTTTTTATTCCATAACAAAGATTTGTAGCAACGAGAAGCAATTCACGTTGTGTTTGGTTGGTTGTTTTAAACCTCTAGCCACTGACAGGAAAACGTAAACAGCATATATGAAGATGCACTAATAATCTGATGCATTAAATCTTTCAGGAGTTCTAAAAAACCTTTTAATTAAAGTTAGGCATTTTCTTCACCACTCTTCATACAAAGTAACGCACCAGGTTTTACCCACTTCCATTGTTTTCAAAGGAGCAACTGAAGTCCAGCATGTTGCTTTTTTGAAAACGATATTTCTCTCTGCAATGAGAAACACTGCCCAAAAATTAATTTAAAAGTCCCCATCATTACCATTCTGGTTTGAACTGCCACCTCAGAACAGAAAGGAGTCCCTCTTGCCATTTTCTCTAAAGTAGGACACTAATAGTAGTCCCTCACATGCTGTATTTACAGAAAAATTTCAAATAACACAGGTAATACTACTTGAGGTAAAGTAAATGCTAACGGTTATTAACTCAAAGTGAGTTCTTGCTTTGCAATTTAAAGAAATAAAGTTATTTTTTATTATTTTTAAGTCTTGACAATAAGCTATAAATATTTTATTAGTAAAAAGCAGTAAGTCCATTTTCTTCTTAATAGTGACAATCATTTAGGCATTATTAACTTTATGTCCTCTTACCAGCTTTAATCTTTTTTTTTGAGGAGCTACTCGTCCCCTTGTGCTACAATAGACAAATAGGAAAACAGTTATTTTATGTAGTTCTCCCCCACTTACTTGTTTGCACTCTTAGCTGGGAAGTTCTAGGGGGTTTTCCATTTTACTGGAATCTGCCTCCCCAGCCCAGTGCATGCTGTAAAATTCTCTTTTCAGCCAGTGTGTTCAAAACCGTGCAGTCTCTCCATTTACCAACCTGTGTGTTCAGATGCTCACAACTTTTACAGAGGTCTTTTGCTAAGTATTGTTCACATTCTTCCTACAGGGATTTTCCATTTATGCTACGACAACTCATCTGCAAGCTCAGTTTTATGAAGGAAAACAGGAGGAAGAGAGAAGAGAATACTGACCACCAGTGTATGGCAATCAGAGAGATGAAAGATAAATGCAGCAGTCCAAGGGATAGATAAAGAAAATGGTAAACGTGAAGCAGAAACACCCAAAAGAAGTTCCACAGATATGGGTACTTCCCCAGTAGGATAATATTCACATAATTCAACTTTCTAGAGCCTATTTTAGCTAGCTTAGTCTACCACAATCAACGAAGAGAAAAAAGTCCTCTAAGAGGAGATTTGGAATAGGAAACCTTTATTGCAGTTGGTAATTAAGCACAGATCTCGTCAGATGATATGAATACTTTCCCTGATTCTATCTGCTGCTGTTACACCAATCTAAAAACCCATTTCATGCCATGACATTATACGTATGACAGCGGCAGATAATAGGCCTGTTACGAGATGCTTCTGATCTATCCAAGCAAGGTCGGTAAGAGAAAAAAAAAAAAAAAAAAAAAAGTGTAGTTATTTTCATGAGGACCAAGAGAAAAGAAGTGGTATAACCATAAGGGACAAGGTCTGTCCAGCGCTATCCACGCCACATCTCACCCCAGCGCCAAAGGCTGTACCTAAGGTCGCTCGGCTTTTCCTCCTTCCTCCACCCCACGCAAACGAGCCCCTAGAAGGACGTGCTTGTTCCGCTGAGCGACGCCATCCCGAAAGCCTCTGAGTAAGCACGAGCGATTGCAAGTGGCTTTGAGGACTCTTTCCAACAGCCTTCAAAATACTCCCGGTGTCGGAGCACCCAGAGTTTGGCAACTTCCCGAGGAAAAAACAAGGTACACTGGTGGCGGTGGGTGTTTTTTGCCTGCCTGGCATCACTCTGCCATTGGGTCAGCAAAAGTCCTGTCCAGAAAGCAGTAACTCCCGCGCAGCCTGGATTTGTGTCTCTAGGCTGCAGACAGCTGGCATTGTAGTGCCATCCGAAGCTTAACATGGAAAACTCTGGCGCATTCACACGCTAAGCCTCCCCAAATCTAGTTACTCACTCAAACCGTGTTTGAAATAACAGAGAAGAGACCACGTCCTTCAATACTCACAAAATTAGAAGAAAACCTACACTGGAGAAGTCGGGAGTCCAGGAAAGCACGGGTTTGGGCTCATTGCTTTTGCGATTCCCGTTGATGATGCCAAAACCTCAAGCCTCAATACTAGAGTTGGAGAAAAGATTATAGCAACAATCCAAAAACTACAAGTCACAGATACAACCACGCTGCCTAATCCAAGTAGCAGCTCGCCAGTCTGTGCATTTTATAGCATTTGTTCTATCCGAAGACTAATTGATCTTAATTTACTGTCCCCAGACACGGAGTTCAGTAGGAGAACAGCAGGAAACTTAGCAGCATCAGGCAGTAACCAAGAGTGACGGCACAACAGCTGAAGCAATAAAAAGGTAGAAAAATCTAGAATTTAGAGGAAGCTAAAACCTTGGGAACAGAGTTACGTGCAGAGTATTTTTTTGGCAACAGTATTTCACAGAATTCCAGATACCAGTAAGGGGTTGTAAATTGCTTAAATTGAGGCAAGGAGAAAATTCCAGCCTGGTACAATTGTAATTAACTTTCTCAAATTGAAAATTACCCTGATTAAGTACCTACCTCCAAGATTGTGGGGTTTTTTGTTGGGTTTTTTTGTTTGGTTGGTTGGTTTGGGCTCTTTTTTTGCACATCCATGTATAATCACCCATCTGTTGTGTCTGTATATATATATATGTATGCATACTGGAACTGGAGACAAACAACCATTGGTGCCCTTCACTTTCAAACATATAATAGAAAGCCTTATAGATTAAAAGAAAAAATTGCATTTGAAAAAGCAGAGGTAACAATAAAAATACTTGCACCTTCATCTGCAGAAGTAACATCAAGCTACCAACAAAGCTATTAGGAGTTATTTAAATAAGCACTCTTTTTCAAAGCCAGCCTGCCTTTCCCTTGGCAGTTCTCAGAGAAAAGTAATTCTCTACCTCAGCAGAAATGTAGATACACTTTTTTTCCCTCTAAACAGAGAGGACACAAATGATGAAGATGGCTAAGTACAAAATGGAAAGGTATTTCCAGAAGGATTTTAATTAAATAATTATTTTTTTAAAAACACACAAGTAGCTGTTGACTGCAGGTAAGCACTGAACAAAGCGGTACATAGAGAGCAGAGAACTTTTGAATCCAAACACCACCTGCTTATATTTCAAGTTATTATGCCAATGGAAACTAGCTTTTACCTAGGTTAAAGGAAAAGGTTTAAGCTTGTGTGCGCAAGACCACGCGCTGCTTGTTAAACCCTTCACGTGGTCGGGAGCCAGAGGCCCCCGTCAGTTCCTCGGAGATGCGAGGGAAGAACCGCTTCAGCGGTCGTGCTGTTCTGCCGCAGACGGGGCCTGGAGGAGAGGAACAGCCAAACGCTAAGGTGACCTGGCGGCAGGAGCCTCCGCAGCCTCCCGGGACAGGACTCCAGTTACCAGGCAGTCACAGCGGGGACACAGCCCCGGGCAGGGGAACCTCACATGAACTGCTGACGAGATCCATAGGGTTCACCCTCGACTGAGGAACACCTGTTACGAACAGTTATTTACAACAGCCTTCACTGCTGACCGCTGGCAGGAGAGAACTGCTCTCAGAAGCAAGTTTTAACATCCCAGAAACACCAAAGAGATCAGGCAACGCTACACCGGGCAGAACACTCCCTGGCTTTAGAAACCGGTAATTACCGAAGGGAAGTACAGCTTCTGCTGCTTGATATGACATGCTTTAGCTAATACGTGATATCCTCATTAGAGGCTGGAAGAAAGAGGGCTGAAACAACACGCAGAAGTTTCTCAACAATTTTCTGTCCCCCAGGTTTGTTCCCACCAGCTTTACCACACAGCAAAGAATAACCCCTGTAGCAAGATTTGTCAGAGATCACCTGAAACGACCCCCACATTCCCTTATAAATATCAGCGTGACAGAAGTGCTGTCCTACTGCTGTTTTCTTCAGGAAGCATGTCGCCTGAGAAAATAGGTCTAAGAAATCAGTAATTTCTAAATAGCACCTCCACTTCCAGTCAACACCAGCAGTAACTAAATTACAAGATATATTTTGTCTTACAAAATAGTGACCACTTCTACAGGAAGTCACTGTGTCTAGAATTAGATTCTCAAATTAATTCACTGATGCACAACATTTCTCATGGAAAATCCTGGCTCCTTCCTCTTCAATAGAGCAGCAGAAATATTTTACATACGGAAGATCCTACCCTATCCAACAATTAATAAATATTCCTAGGTAAGCATTGTGAAAGGAACATTCAACCACTTCTAGATACAAGCAAGCACCCACTCCTTAAAATGAAATTTTGCGATTGCTCTGCGGAGGTAAACACTGCAGGACATTTTAAAACATCTTGTATCTCTTAACAGCTCTAATTCACTAACTTCAACATATACCAGACTCCTTCCTTTCCAGATGAAATGGTCTAAATATTCCACAGAAATGGAAATTTTTAAGGCTCTAGGAACTTCAACTGCTACCTTATAAATATGTTTTTATATCTAAACAGTAAGTCACTACAAATATACTTACTTGTGCTTTTTATTAGCTACGTTACCTTTATCACAGTGGACCAAGCATTGCTTTAAAATGTATTTTGTAATGGATTGTTTTGCAGACAAGCGCGGGAGCTACTCACACACCTATTAAAATCCCGTTCACACCTAGACCTTTCACAAAGTCAGCCATTTGAAGCGCTGCCTCATTTCTCAAGTTCATTTGTTAAAAAGGCAATTAAGATGCATCCATTCCTCACTGGAGTCACCAAGGAAAAAATCCAAAACAATTTCAGACTCTGCTAAAACCTTTTAAGGTAGTATGATAACCTCCCATGGACTCGCAGTCAAAACACTTTTAATCTCAGTTTGACCTGTGTGTTAGAGATATCTTCTCAAGTAGGTGGTTTTTTTCCTCAAAGGAAGTCAAATGTAGGTGTGCAGTAAAGATTCCATGTTTAAGTCAAGCTGAAAACCGCTTCAGTGGTTTCCATACTTGCTACAGCCACGTTGAAGTCTTCCCTTCCAAAGCAAGGATTAAAGTGAAGTTTCTCTTTCATGATAGGCTGGCAAGTTTTTTGTGGTTTTCTTTGTTTGTTTGTTTCAACTGAAAAGGGCAGATGCCAATGTTTGCTGCTTTCCTATCAACTGAGAAACCGAAATTGCTTCATGTGTGTCCCTTTCAACTTCAGCTGAACAAATCAAGAGGTATGAGGATAAGCCACTGCTCTATCCTTACAGGCTAGCATTAAACAAACAAAAAATTGCTAAAAAAACCCAAGTTAAATTATAATCCTATATTCTGTGAAATTTACAGATAGATTTGCATTTGTATTATTGTGATTTTTTTAAACATACAATAAACCAAAATATTTCAAACACCCTGACAGTTCCACTGTAACCACTAATCGATTTAAGTGTTTAATACCAATTTGATGTTTTATTGAATTTTGAAATTCTGAGCCTAGTATATCCTTAACACTGGGATCATGATAACATTTTGGTTGCTGTGCAGGAGTCTGTTGAAGTTGCATTGACAGAACAGCTGTAATGATTTAGTGTGAGTATCTTAGGAACGGCCACCGCAATGAAGTGTTCAGATTCCTTAGCAAACCCTTAAGAACCAGCTCACTGTTTAACCAGGCATATTACATGCTCACCTTAATATAAGAACTTGAAGAAGAGAAACAGAATGGGGTAGTAAAATAAACTTCTCATTCTACTGGTTTTAGACAGTAACTGGTGCCACAGGCAGCACGCTTTAGAGACACTGATTTAATAAATTTAATTACCTTATGCTCATGATATGTCAAGGTAACACCTGAATTAGTTTTCACTGCAGGACAAACTCCATTAGGAACACTGATGCTTGTTCTTAATGTTCTGTAGTAAGAGGCAGAGTTTTAGAACCCACAACACACACACACACACAGGCACGCACAAACCGCATTCGTGAGTTAACCTTGCACTGCAGCAGCTTCTGAATTAGCAGCAACTTCCAAATTAGCAGCAGCTTCCTGCTGTGCTTCCTCCACAGCAGGGGGTGCATCTGGAGCCGGTAAGTGAGTCTCCCCTCCAGTTTCTGGGGATACCCCAGCACTCTCATCCTGTGCTGCGGGTCCAGCAGCAGCTGCTGCAGCAGCAGCCTCTTCCGTGGCTGTCTCTGCTTCAGGGACTTCAGCTGTCTCTTCTTCGTCACCTTTTAAGGATTTATTTAATACAACAAAGAGAGTAAAGTGCATGCATGCAACACAAATTCACCGATTACTTTTTTGCCATCATCCTCATTTAAATTTAAAATGGCAAACTAAGCTTTGGGATCAGAATTTACAAACAAAGTCAAGAAATCAATAACTAATCCCCTTATATTGTCTAATATGGCACCAAAAAAGATGTTTACAAGATGAAAAAACCATATTCTCAATTACTGAGTTTCATAACTGCTTCAGTGTAATAAGAAAAGAAACTGTGGCTTAAAGCAAGTGACTGCAAGAGGTGGAAGTGCAGAGAAGGATAAAAAAGGACCCCACCAAGTGTTGCTCCAAACCTGCTCTGCTGAAAGGGCCAGTGATAATGCACTCGTGGGTGTCACAGGGAGCTGGATTCTTGTCCAGTTCACACCTGGCAGTGGAGTTACCAGACTGGGAACAAGGCGTTTGCTACCATACTTAGAAGCTCTGAGGGAGTTTATCATCCAGCAGGCTCACAGCTTCGAAGCACCGTGAGCCAAGATGCGCATTCAGTTTGTGCAGGGCTATTTTCAAGGTGGCTAACTTGGCTGGCGAGACAACAGCTCCAACAATGCCAGGCCCAACAAGGGATTAGTTTCCAGATGGGGTTTGTGCCATCTCTTAGCTCTACGCTGCCATAAGTACTCTGCTGGCCCTATTCACCCTGCTTTCTTTAAAGCTATACTGAACGCGCTGTATAGACCGCTGCAAGAGATATAGCGGTCAAGTAAGAAAGGTAAACTCTGTGAGGCAGAACAAAACAGAGGACCTCTGCTGAAACTAGTTGTATCTAAGTAAGAAAATAACCTGGCAATTTTAACTGATCAGCGTTCACTTTACTGGAGATATGACCGCTTCCGACTAACCATTTTCCTTTTACAACTCCCAGCTGTCTTTAAAAGACTTGTCACCACTGCTATAGCTCAGACTCTTTACACTCTGAAAAAAAACATGTTTCCCAGTCATGCATTACTCCAAACTCAGCTGAGAAAGTCATAAAAAACTAAGAGCACAAAGCAACAAGGATGCACAGTCACCATGCAAACATGCACTAAGATCAAATTAACAAAAGAAAGTTGTATACTGAGTGTTCATTGCAAGTTTACCACTAGAACCAACTCACCATGTGAAAAAATACAGCTGGAAATAAAGGTTTGTATTACAGTGTGAAATAAGTGAGAATAGAAAGGAAAGAGCTTAAAGAGACATAGTCAGAATTTACTTTATTCTTTTGTATCTGTTTAAAAACTAAACAGATCAATTTTAATTACAGGTTTTTTACGCTAGTGCAAGCCTATCTTTTTGTGTTCAGGTTTAAACACGAGCCTGTTCATTGCTCAGTAAAACTCACAGCTTTGTATGCTGCAACCTGACCATGTCCCTTTAAGAGAACGCTATATTTCAGAAAAACTAAATCGATTACACAAAGAACAGACTAACAGCCAAGCTCAGCATTCAGAACACTTTATTGGACAGTCAAATATAGAGTGCATTCATTCAGAACAGCCAGCTTCTCAATCTCAGAACTGCCTTCTACAAAAGCAGATTCAGTAATAAGCTCAATATGGTTTGGCCTTGCAAACATAGGTAGTTCTTTTAAAGTCTCACAAGTGTGGAGTTTTACAATAGAAGGTATAAAGTCATCCCAAGGTAGGCTGCAAGGTACGCAATGGTGAACGACTGTCCTTTGTTTGTATTTAACTTCCTCGGGTTTGGAAAGAGATTTCCCTTGTATTTTAGTCTGGAAAGTGTAAAAGCAGAGTATAAATTAGAAAGATTGAATCAGCTTGCATCAGGTTAAAAAGAAAAGTCATTGCTAAAAAAGAAGGAAATCAGGAACAAGTTTAAAGGAGTCACATGCAAATGGAAGACAAAACTCAGTATTTTCTAAATAAGCAAGTAGAATGTTCTGCAAGGCAAACATCATTTTACCGTTCAAATGATGTCCCAGATTTCCTACTGCTACTTCGAGTCAGGCTGCTGTCAGGGGCTCTTTTAAATCCCTCCCTAAATTTGAGAGTAGCTTTCATTTAAGAAAAGCTAAAGAAAATGTGCTATTAGATCTTTTTTAAAATGTCTGATATCATTAAAATACCATTAAATATCATTTCAAGCCTCTAATACACAAATAAGCCTCGCATGACATTTGATTGTTTCTCTTGTTTTGACAGCCTTGTTCGCTACATGCAGTTCTTTATAACAGACATTTTGGGTTTGGGCACAAGCGGAGAATTTTCCTCGAGGTGAGAAGCCACAAAAATCATTTAGATAACGAGAGTCTCTCTCTGATCAGCTGCTGCCTCAAATTAAGTTCTTCCAGCTAGAAAGTTCTTCTCTTTACCATTGGACACGTAGCAAATACGCCACGAATGCGCTGTTTGGCACGCTGCTTTTCTGTCCACCCCTTCATATTGTTACCAGCACTGTTTTATAGCTTATTTGTAAGTAAGCTAATAGGCTTGGTTTTATGTGACCCTAAAAAATATTAGCTTACTTCAATAACAGAATTTTTAATCGCTCTTATCAACAATGCTTACTGTGAATAAGTGTAAGGACTAACTGAATCTAAAGAATGCACAGGGAAAGAAGCTGCAGCGGCACTTCTGGGAAAAGCAATGCTATGGTGACACTCCGTGACAAGGTACACACAAAAAGATGACTATGCAGGGAACAGGAAAAAAGGGGAGCAGGAGAGCTGTTAATTTTTTGAGAAAGCACACAGAGGATTCCATAGGAAAAGTAGGAACAGAAACCTCTTTTGCGAGGATACAGTTGGGAATGAAGAAGGATTTTTAAAAGAGCTGATTCAACAGTAGCTTTGTATTGTGAATTTGAATTAGCTACTCAGAAGTCCAATATCAAAAATAATATAGGAAACACGTGTCAACTGTGTTCACTGTAGGGCCTTAGAAATGTCTTGGACTTCTTATTATCAATAATAAGGGAGGCAGTAATCACCTGCCATCGGTTGTGACATTTATGTAAGTTACTAAGCAGCGCAAGGCATCAGATTATGGGATGTTTGGAGAGTACCAGAAGTCAGAATTAAGTTACAGAGCACTGAGTACTCTTACCCCAGTCTTGGGCAACACAGGTATAGCCTTCAGTGGGGTGAACAGCACCACTGACTCTGCGGGTATCCCACTCAAACATTTTGGTAGAATAGGGTTAAAACTCAGTACCTTGCAGAAATGAACCTTAAGAGAAAAGAGGGAATATACTGGCATCATCCTGAGTGCCCCAGAAGGTTCACTTAATGCTTTCACATCTATGATGTTCTTCTGACTATGTTAGAACGTAACGAGCATGACCCTCATTTCTTCCCTGAACAGCAGAGAAAATACCTACTTTGGCCCTGGTTAGATTTTTTTATTTTAGGGACAAGGAAGGATTGCATTAAAATTGTGTCCAAGTTCTCAGCGTTTAAAGGAGTAAGTTTAAAAACTGTATTGCTTCCAGCTGCTTAAGAGACAGGAAATTAAGGCGTTTTGCCATTTAAGATCTTAAAATCCATAGTTTTGAAGCTCTAAAACTAAAGGATGTGTTGTGGAACTTCAAGACTAGCAACTTCAAAAGAAATAATTTTGAAGGCAGACAATTTAAAGCATGTTCTCACATTGAAACCAAAGTTTAAACTCAGCATACTTATTCAAATCTATTCTTTATATGCACACAAATATATTAAATTAATTCTCTAGATGTCAACATCAGAAAAAAGTAAGAGCTTCAAGTGCTACGGCTTCATTTAATGTATTTATTTTTAAATAACAACTAAATAAAAATACAAAGATCTTTAAGAAGTCATTTTTTCTAATTGCTTTTCCTAGCAAGGCCATGCTTGCCAAAGTTCTATCTTTTATATTAATGCTGCTGTAACACTAATTGATGTAGACAGAGACAACATTCCATTACAAGTATTTGAACTAACACGGTCTAATTATTTAAGCATGAAGAGCTAAGTAAGGATTTGCCATACATTTGTGTGGTGTCTGCTTTTCATTTAATCCTAAATTCAAAGGGACAAAATCAAAGATATGGGACGAGAAATGGATGCAATTTACAATATTTTTAAAAAAACATAGTTTTTTTTTCCTATTGAACTGCGTTCCCTGATGGCATGTGACCTGGAGCCAAACTGTTGGCTGAGAAAACAATATTATCTCCTTCCCCTCTCAACAAACAAAATACAAAACTGATTTTGACAGCATTACCCATTTAGTCAAGTTTCATTAAGCTTCCAGTAAATCAAATGCAAATACCCAATATACAATTAATGGTTCACACATCAACTCTTTCCATCCAAAGAGACTTGATCGCAGGCCAGATTCACTGCCTAAACATTAAGTTCGTTCCCCAAATTTGTGCAGAAGTAGCTTCGTAACTGAACTCTGCACAACCACCTTTGTCTTTACTCCCACTCACAGAGCTCAGACAGGGACTTGGACAGGGTTAAGGCCTGATTAGACAATCTAGAAATCTGTTCCAGATCCTTTTGTACCCAGGAAACAAGAGAGAAGAGCTCAACTCACCCCTGCGTGACCTCCGCCCCTCAGCTCTCTCGTGAAGAATATTCATATGTTCAATATAGTTGCTGCGAGATGAACTGACTACTCTGTAGGCCTGAAAGGAAATTATACCTGAACTTATTGCTACATCCCTACAGAGTTACCAAACAAAAAGACAGGAGAGGGAGAGAAGGGTTTTTAAGCTCACCTTGAATTATGCTAAGCAAGGTTAAAAAAAAACATAAATCTATTTTGATATACTAACATATTTATACATTTCATATTTCTCCATTGTTAGAAAGCAATTACAATATACCATGCAGCTTTCAAAGTGCTTCAGGAATTGAACACAGTATTTTAAATGGCAATTTAAAAAGCAACTATGGTAAAAAGATGACAACAAGAGAATTTGTTATTCCTCCAGATACGCAATCATACAAGTTCGCTATTTTCAACACGCAGAAGCGTGTTCAATCAAGAGGATTATTTTGTGGGAGGCGGAAACTTGTACCTCTCTGGGATGTGCTAGTCACTATCTCAAATCTTGGGGTGGGGTGGAAGGAAGCTATGAAATGGAGGCTTTAGCGACATGAAGCACAGAGTCTGATATATTTAGATGCCGGGAAGAGGAGAATGATTACCAAAAAGCATGACAGAAGTAGGCATTTACAAAACTTTAAGACGCTTTTTCTAAGTCATTAATATTCTTATCTTTCTTTGAGCCCCAGTTAACAAGGTTCATAATCTTCCCTTTGTGGCTTCAGGCAGCCTACTTCACATCTGTCTGGCCCACCTTGATATAGTCTTAATATTTGTGGTTGACAAGAAAAGCCAAGGGGTTGGAGGCAGGTGCCTTACTTCATCTTTGGACACATTGCACTCATTTCACATAGATTTAAATATGTTTTCCACTAAGAATGACAACAGCACTAGATATCAAAGTTAACGATGAAACAGGCGAGCAATAGACATTCTATTTCACTAGTTGTCTTAAACTGATTTTTAAGTTAGACTGTATTTAACTTTGTGGTATGACATCCACATTCTATTGAGGGTTTGTGTCTTAATCACATTCTTTAACCCGGAACACGCCTTACACCGTGCCAACTCAGAAAGCACAAACAATTCCATTCCCAAACACTTACATAAAATAAACCACCAAAAGCAGCAACACCAGCAAGGAGATAGTACATCATGGTCTCTCCAGAAGAGCCAGGAACACTCCCAGATGACATCTGGCGAAGAGGTGCTATAAAAAACATTATTGAAATTGATGTAAAGTGCTGGTAAAATACAATAGACAGAATGACAGAATCTGAACTTTTAGATGGGAAGGGACGATTTAAAAAGCTGTAACAAAAGGGAGAGGTACAGCTTCGCCACGTTTAGTACTCCCGAGTAACACAGGGCACGGTGCTTAACGGAACAAGGTACACGGCTGAGCTCTTCCTAAGAGTCTAAGACCTTCTGTGAACTACGCTGTCTGCCTATCAGCTTCCGAGCAGGGGATGCAGTCTATATAGACTAAGGAACTGCCTAAGGAATGTAGGGGGAAAAAAAAAAAAAAAAAAAAGGACTGCAAAAATGTTCCTGCCTAAGGCATGTAGAAGAATTAATTTGTCCTTATTCAGTCTTGCTGCAGTCAGAGGTAATGAATCCTCTTTCGTTTAATAACACAGCGCTTTAGCAAAAAGCCTTTTCCTTTGAATTCACGTTCTTTCATTCTCAAATGGATTGCTGAGATTTAGATACATGCCCATAACCCAAAGTATTGGCCAACAGGGCAGACAGGTAGGATTACACAATTTTATCCCCAATCGAGTACATATTCACTATAATAGCAGCGCTAGTCATTTATGTTTGTTCGCCGCTTCCGTAGCTTTGATGCCTGCTACAGCCCCAGATTCTTCTGTACATCTCAAAAAAAAAAAAAAACCCACACGTAATTCTGTTCGTCAACAAAGCTTTCAGCTGAATTTCATTACTTCATCCCAGCTGAGTAGAACCGATGAGAAACGCCCCATCGAAAGGGGGGCACATTCGATATAAAATGGCTCTGAGCATTGCAATCAGTAGCCGCAAAAATAGTCTCAATCTCAAAATATTGCCATTGCGTGCCAGATTATGTTTAGCATCATCTGTCTCATGACACACTTTTCAGGCTCCTCTTTGATAGCCAGGCTTCCTAATGGATCTTCTTACACGGACACACAGGTTCTGCAGCAGTCTCTCGGCCGTACCCCCTTCTCCAAGGCTCAGCGAGCCCACAACCATCCAACACGGCTGGCGGATTATTATTATTATTTAATTTTTTTGCTACTGGTTACACAATTCCTGATGCGCCAAAAGGCACGGCTGCAACACACCGGGCTGATTCACGCTCCCTCCCTTCCCTGCCAAGAGACCTCTGAGGGAACGCTGCTCCGGCCACCCGCCTGAGGGGGGTGTGTGGGGAAGGTTAAACCCCTTTAATTTTTTAATTTTCTC
>JAOXJK010000032.1:13036258-13098472 GCA_025774025.1 Xenus cinereus
GACGGCGGGTCGCGGCGCATGCGCGCCGCCCGCCGTGACCCGGCGGGGGAAGCCCTCGGCGGTGGCCATGTTGGCGGCGCCTCTCTCCGGCCTGCTCGGTTACCACGTGAGCCGCCGCCCGGGGCTCGGGGCAGCCCGGCGGCCGGGAGGGGCCGGGCCGGCGGCCGGCGGGAGCGCGGCGCTTGGAAGGCAGGCGGGCGGGGTGTGTGTGTGAGGAGGAAGAGGAGGAGGAGGCGGCAGCCAGGCTCGCCGGTGGGGAGGCTCCCGGTAGAGGCGACCGAGCAGCGGGGACGGGACGCAGCCTGACCGCCCACCCCCCTCCCCGGAGCCATCGTCGGGAGGAGCGGCGGGGAGGATGCCGTCGGTGAGCCTGCCGCCCAAGGAGAACGCGCTCTTCAAGCGCATCCTGGTGAGTGGCGGGGCGGGGGAGGCCTGGGCTCGGCCGCGGCGGGCCCTACCCCGGCTCCTTCCCCGGGATGGCGGGGAGCGGAGCTGATCCGCCGCCGCCCCCTAGGCCCGGGCCGAGGGGCGCCTGTCACCCGCCGGGGCCGGGGGCTGCCCCTTCTTCCCGCTCGCCCGGGCCGGTGGCCGCCGCCGGGAAGGGCCGTGGCCGGGCCCCGGGGGCTGCAGCGTGGCCCGGGGGCTCTGGAAATACCCCCCCGGCCGCCCCATTCATCGGCCCACGGCCGCGCCGCTCAACACTCCTCTTTCGCCGCTCTCGATCCTCTCTTTTTATAAATCAGGGTTGGGTTTTTTGGGGGTTTTTTTGGTTTTTTGGTTTGTTTTTTTTTTTTTTTTTTTGCCGTAGACAGTAACCAGGTTTGTTGGTCGGTGGGGAAGATGGCTTTCAGAGGAGGAAGTGGAGAAGGATGAAGGTTTTGAAGTCTTTCCGAAGTTTGACTTGCAGCTAACTCGTGTTAAAGTTTGACAATCGATTTTTTTTTTTCTAATTTATTTATTTATTTTATTTTTTATGGGCGGCAACCAGCATACGGATGAAAGAAACTGCAGCGGAATTTAGGCAATAAACCTGGTTTTCAGGACAGGATTAGGGCAGCGTGGAGTCCAAATACCGCCGAAGTGTGCACAATTTTCTTACATCTTCAAGACCTTGTTTCGGCTTTGCTGCAGTGTCGCAGGCACCTCGTGTTTCTAAGGACTTGGGGTGAAATTGAAAATGACAGAATTATGTTAGTGAGTAGCTTTGGTGGATTTATTAAGAAGATTCTGTTATCTGGCTTGAGCACATTATTGTTTTCTTTTGAAAACGTTAATTTTGTCTAAAAAAAACCCAACCTTACCTTGTCTTTGAAAGAGGCTTAGACTACTAGATTGGATCCTTCCAGAGATCAGAAGGAAGATGACTACTGTAGTCCTTTTAGAGTAACAGCACTCTTAGGGCTCTGTAAACTTCTGCTGCTTAACTGGGGGGATGTGTATGATCTTCTGTCACTTCTTTTTTTCAAAAGATTTTGTGAAAACAAAATCAATCTGTAAAACAAGAAATCCCTGAATACAGGCATCCTATCATGAGACATGCAGCTTCAGTTAGGGTTAAAAAGTAGATGCAATGAACTCTAAAGCTTATTTCTGCTTTGATAGAGTCAGTCCTGCTTGGGAGTTGGAATGGCCTTGTACTAAGTGTGTAGTTTTTGTTGTGTTATTTGATGGGAAAGTAGTAGCCTTGTTGCTGGATCACTCATCTTCCTTTGCATTGAGGATGGCTTGTGTGGTTACAAGACAAACTAAATCAAGGAGCCTGTCTGTGTTTAAAACTGACTGGTTTGGGGTTTTTTCCCTGGGCTCTGTGCAAGGTTGTGTGAGTATTTGTGTGGAGAGCAGGAACAAGGAAAGAATAAGAGTTTCTTCGGAGAAAATGCTGGCTCAGCACGTATGAGTTGGATAAAGCTTCGCAATTTGGTTCAGGTCAGAAAAGAGAAGGGTGTGCCCCAGTCCAAGCAGATTTCTGTAGACTGGAGCAATTTTAATTTTCTCCTTTTTTTAACTGAAAATCTTCCATAAAAATCATAAAAATACAAGAGTTTCACATACTGGGTAGGCTAAAAGTTATTCTGGCATTCTGAAGCTTTCCTGTACCCTGCCAGGATGAACCAGTGATGTGTAGTCTGGTATTAAGACTGCCCTGTGATTAGGTGTATTTGTAATGCGTGATGCGTAGAAAAGGCTTGAAGCTGAAAATTTGGCTAATGAGCTACTTGTCTGCCTTGTTATGGATAATGACCCTTTTTTTTTTTTTTTGGTGAAGTTTTGATTATGTGTTTAACTTGAATTAGTGAGGCGTCTTTTTAGGAAGTCCCATTTATCAATGCAAGTCCAAAGAAACATTACTTCCCTGCTCCTCTGCCTTCACCTCTCTCTTCCTACAGCCTCTCCTCGGTCTACGCCTTCTTTCCAGGAGACTGTAACCCTTCATTATGCCTTATCCTTTGCTGACTCTTCCTTTGGTGGCTGAACAGCAGCAAGAGGAGCCTGGGCAGCTGGCTCCCCGACGGGGACCTCCGAGCTCTGGGCCGGCTAACAAGGTGGTCTGGCTCCCTGGCCCTGGGTTGCCACATGCCGTCTGCTGGCCCGGGCAGGCCATGGAGTTGTTCTCTTGAGCGTGCCTGGATGAGATCTTTTTTTCAGCAGCTGCCTTTGGGAACCAGCCCAAATGGTATTGAAAGGATGCATTACCCTTCAAATAGATAATTACTGGTCCATAGGCTGTTTATAGAAATATAAAATCATTCACGTTCTGATTTTCATGGAGATAGTAAACACAGGAGTTAAATATACAAGGCTGTTACCTATTTATTAGCAAAGCATAAAATGAAAAAAGCAAACTGATTCTGTGTGTGTTTGAAGTTCCTGAGGCCTCATTTCTTTGCCGTTTTTAAGAAGTGTGCCTGTAACACAAACGTTAAACGTTAAGGTCTTGTGAAAGCTACACCAAGCTGCCCGACTTTCCATAGCTAAAGGCAGTAATTAACTTTCAGAGGTTTTTTTGTTTGTTTTGTAGTAAACATCTTACCTGATCAGTAAATTTCTTTTGGGTATGGATTTGCTTGCAAGCCAGCATTTCCACTTACCTGACAAATCCCGAGTTGAGAAGCACGTGCACTTTGCCTTTGCGTGTTGCAACACACTAACTGGACTAACCTCTTCCAGTCACTTTACAGGTATGTGGAGGTTCTGAAGGAAACATTTTGCCATTTGAAAGGCATCTTACAGTTTAGTGTTCCTGTAGTACAAAGGGAAAGGGATCTACATGATTAGTTTGAAATAAAAAGAAAACACCCACGGGATTATTGATCACCATTCTGCTTAAACTTGCACTTCCATTAAAAAGAAAGTTTCTAGCTTATATTGTTCTTACAGTTTTAACTATTTGCTGTTAAGCCTGCAGGTAGATATTCCTGTTCTGGTCAAAGGTTCTGTGAAATTTAGGGGAAAAAAAGTGGATCTCTACGTTTTTTCCCTTTTTGCTTTTGATCCATTTGAAAATTTATAATTGAGTCCATATCATTCTTTTGGACACATGTAGTCTCTAGGCGGTCCAGAGATTACTCGAGAAGAATTCAGGTGGAGGCAAAGGAAAGGGTAGAATAGCAAACACAGGAGTCGAAGTAATGGAGAAGTTGACTTTTTGGTACC
Source organism: Xenus cinereus (assembly GCA_025774025.1). Classification (NCBI taxonomy): domain Eukaryota; kingdom Metazoa; phylum Chordata; class Aves; order Charadriiformes; family Scolopacidae; genus Xenus; species Xenus cinereus. Next base: position 13,039,913 of record JAOXJK010000032.1, read on the forward strand.
CAGAAGTCTGGATGCACTATCAAGTAATGGAAAAAGCAGTTTACTCCATTTTTTTCCCTCCTGTTATAGTGTAAGTATTAAACTAGTAGTTGTAGGAAGTAGGATTGACTGATTATTTTTTTTATTATTCTTAAATATAACTGATGTACATTCCTGGCATTTTGCCAGATTATTCAGCCATTGTATTTATTCATATATGATTCATCAAATCTGTTCAGTTTTATTTCACAAATCCCAGAGACAATACTCAGTTAACTTTTATTTGGATGTAGAAGTTAAATATATTGAAAATGTATTGAAGAAATATTAAACGCCAAGCCGTTGGAAGGTGCCAGATATTAAGTGGAAGAGTTTTTCAGTTCCTTTAAGCAGCAGAGGATCAAGTTTTGGAGTCCTGATGTTCTGGCAGGGTATGGTGGCGCAAATACTTCTCACTGTAGCTGGTGGTCTTAGCTTCTAGTTGAATATGGTTTGAGCAGGGAGAAAAAAGTCCCAAGCGTTTAAGAAGTGAAACAACGTCGTATTTTATGATGCAAACAAACAGTTCAAGTAGGGAACTAAGTTCAGGTCTTGTTTAAATAGTTTTACTGATTTACAGCTGTAGTACGTACTGTAGAAGTAGCGCACTGAAGAAGCCAGCTGCCGTGCTGATGTGGGCTTGTGTATATTCCATTGTACGCAGATCAGATTTCCTCAGTTTGTTCGGGACTGGTGATTATCTGTGGTCTTCATGATGTCTGGAGAGCCATACATCTTTCATCTCTGTATCAGTTACCTGATGTGCTAGACAGGCTTGATGAGGCATGGCCAGAACCTGTGTCCTCCAGGGGGGCATTACAATAACTGAGGTGTCTGCTGCGAGAGAGAGGTTTGAATTTCACCTTTAGTTGGTCATTCCTATTATAGCACTGCTCTGCTTGAAGGTGTTTTTGAGCTGGTCTTCTTCCTTCCCATGCTGGCTTTGACAAGTGGTCTACTAAAAGATACAGGAACTTCCGAATGATTAAAAAAGCCTGTTGAACTGCATCTCTTCAATGCCTCTGCTGTAAATATGCCAAGTCCCTCCTGTTGGGGCCATCTTACTGTTTCTTCATTCCAGAATCTGCTCCCTGTCCCTCCGCTTTAAACTAGACAGACCTGTGCTTCTCCTTCACTAATACTTTCACCAGCACCAGTCCTTTAAAAGTAATGTTCTGTCTCGTAGAAGCTCAGGTGCTGACTTTAAGGTTGCTGAAGTGGCAGACTTGGAAATCTCTTAAGTGATCTTGATTCAAGATTACAGACTGATTTCCAGAATTTCACTTTTATCAGCAACCAAGTAAATTAGCACATTTTGTATGCAGTCATTTTTGCATTTGCATGACCGTATGGTAATCAAGTATGTTCACCACTGGAGTTTCACCACAGACTATCTCATCTGAAGCATGGAATTGTTATCAAAGCTTTTCCAATATCTTGGCTGTTGAGATGTCACTCATTTGTTTTTTCTTAGCCAAAAGGAATACCCTGTTTGGCTTTGCCAAAAGTAGTAGGAAAAATTATGTCTTGGTGGAAAGATTGGAATGGAAGTGAAGAACAGACCTGCTGCTTTAAGCAGAGTCACTGTTCTTTTTTTTTTTTTTTCAGAAATATTTCTCAAACTTGCTAAAGAAATTAATTGTTGTTTGAGACTCTTGGATACCATTAAGGAATCACTTGAGCAATGCTGCTGTTACTAAAGCCTGTTCACCAAATTAGGCTATTTGTTGTCATTGGGGCTGTCAGAAATTGTAGAAACAGGATTCCCTGTTGTAAATTTCTGAGGAGAGGCATAGTTCTGTTCCTTGCCTGTTTCAGTTATGAAAAGAGAAGACTTGTTAATAGAAACACATGCGAATTTCTTCATGGCTGTAAGATCATAACCAGGCTTATGTTGTTTTGGCTATAAATACTCTCAGCTGAACCCAGAGATGTTTTTGCAATGATCTGAAACTAATGTTATTTGGGGCAATGAACTTAACCCAGTTTATATGGGACTACCCTTTATTTTGGTTAGAAATTGATCAAGTTTGGTTTATACCTGTTTTTCAAAGGTTTTCTTACCGAGTTTTTGCTGATGGCACTTTCTGGGCATCTCAATTTTAAATCTCTTGTACACAGCAGCACCGTGTGAACACAACAAGAGTGGCGATAAGGAATTACAACTTTTCTGATATTATTCATCGCCACCCTTAAAACTGAGGTCAGTGAGACTTGTTACAAGGATTTCTGTTTGCTTCTATGATACCACACAGTCAAGTTAGCAAACCTTGTAATGTTGAAGAACAACCTTGCTTATCTTACTATCCATGTTTAACTATTTCGCAATGGCTCAGTGCTACAAGACAACATCTCACATACCTTAGAACCGAGGATGAAAAGTGCTGTGGACATTAGAAAATATTAATAGCCTCACCATGTGTCCTGGGTTATGTTGGGAGATGCAGCTGAGTTGAAATATCCATGTAAGTCCAAAACAACCTATTGTCTGGGCTCCTTTAGCCCTTTCCGTGCCATATCTTGGAATTTGATTAACTTAATTGTTTCAGATGATCAATAAAACCCAAATATATCCAATGCATACTGTATCTTTTATTAGGTACAGCCAGTTTCATGCTAAATTCAGAGGTTTAGGGTAATGGATAGAAGTCAGCTGATCTTAGTTGACATGGCCAAATCCATGGTAATTCTCACCAAGAAGGAGAGATAAAAGTAAGCAAGTAGTGGCCAACAGAACTGATATTGAATAATGGATTTTTCAGTAAGAGTCTTGCTTCAGTGAGTAAGGATTTCTAGTATTGCTTCTAGATGAGCTGTAAATGTTTGTCAGCAGCTGTTTCTAGACGGATTTTGTCAAATACAGGAATGAGGCCAATTCAAAAGTATATACAGACTTTTTTTTCCTGCCTCAGTATTAAATGGAAAGGTACACTTATTTCTTTTCTTCTTAACTTATTTCAGTTTGAATCTGCTTTTCCTAAGCAGTGCTAGTTATGAAGGTATCGATCACGTCTAAAAAGTAAGGCAAGCTATGCAGGAGGAGGATTTCTTAGTTGTCTAAATTAGACAATTGATAAAGTTGTTTCTTACACAGAACTGTTCTGTTCATTAACACCCCAGAGCAATGGAAGAGGTTGGATGGTTGGTTTTGATTTGACAGCAAAAAAAATATGCAAGTTTTTCAACATTAACACATCTGTAAGGTTTGTCTTCTGGGTTTTGTTTTATTTTAAAGTCCTCGGGTTTATACATCTTGTATTTGTCATGAAACTGAACCAGTGCGGTGGAGGCTTTTGCCTGGAGCTGTTGAGCTGTTTGATATGGCTAGTGCTCAAAAGACCGGCTAATTCACGGTGAGTAGTTGCTCCTAATGCTTCCAGCTTTCAGAATCTTCTTTACTACATTTAGCTTGAATTAATGCACCTTAGTGACTTGACCTGATCTAGTCTAGCTGTAGAGAGAGTAACCGTGCTTGGAAAACAGCCTTGAGCAGCATAATGCCTGGACTTACTATCTTTTAAGTTGAACGGTGCTGGAAGAAATAGATGGCATGGGAGTGGCAGACGTGCACATCGTGCAGTGTAAGTGCACACCTTGGCTGACGCGTAGTTGCCGACACCGCGATGTGATGCTGCAAGTTCACGTGTTCGTGGCTGCTACTGAGTCCCCGAAGGAACACATTGCTGTAGTTGAAAGGATTTGCACACCTCGGTTCTGTTCAAGCCTCAAACCTTCGGGGAGGAGGATAGCAGAGTGTCGAATCCCTGACTTGCTCTGGCCGAGCAGCCCATCCTCCATCATGCTTTCTCCTGGGGATTTTCAGATGCAATTTACCTGTGCCCATGTATAGATGAGTTGTCCTGTCTGGTAACTCCTGTATATGGTGGGGAGTAGTCTGCAATATGTTGCCTCTAATTATGACTTTTCAAAGTACCCAAGTTTGCATTCATTTCAATTAATTTATAGATATGGGGGTTTAAAAAATTGGTGTTAAGTTGGAGTTAAAAGTGTGACATGGGAAAATATGTCATCTTAGAAAACAGCTGAAAGTTCCTTATATTGTTTTATGCAAAATTCTGTCTTTTTAATAGAAATTGCACGCTATTGTTTTATTACTGTTCCAGTTCAAGGGGCATAACGATTGGGAATGTGATCCCATCCTACGCATTTGGGTCTGCTATATCCTTTTTATCTTCACCACGTTTTTCCTTATAACCAGCTCTGCTGGTCCAAGTAAGAATAAAAAGAAAGCAGTCGATAACACCCCAGCAACTCCTATTTGTGAGCCTGGGGAGCAGGCTCTGGGAGCAGCTTTGGTGCTTATTCTTGAGGAAAAGCCTCTAGTTTTGCATTCTTCCAGGTAAGAAGACAAAAGGCAGCTTCTCCTTTATGCTGTTCTATGATTATATTCATCTTGCTCGTGAGACACTTTTGGGTCTGCTTTTCACCTGTTTAATCAGCTGCAAAATCCAGCCTGGATGAACTCTTAAGAGACTTCTTTTTTTAGCTGCTTTAAAGTGGTTTTAAAACACTCTTGAATCAGCTAGATGGGACATACACATCTTCTTGAGTGCCCCTGCTAGAAAAGCAGTTTTCTGCTTTCTGTGTTTTGATCTAGGTGATTCTTTGCTTAGGTTGAGCCATACCTGGTGGCAGCGTAGATTCACTGTCTATGAAGCCTTTAGTAAGACCTTTAGTAATTCCTGGTGTTATATTGAGTTAGAGCTAATTAGAGTTGAGTTAGAGGTTTGTGGGTTTCTTTTATCAGAGTTAGTTTGATGGTTGGACTAGATGATCTTAAAGGTCCTTTCCAACCTAGACGATTCTATGATTCTGAGATTCTATTGTTAGCTGTTGATGTTAGTGAACATACAAGACACCTGAATCTGTGGTGTAGTGATTAAAAATGTCTTATAAATAGCAAATTTAATTTGGGATGGCTGTTAAATTATTTACTTCAGTTATTAAGTGCTTGCAGGACATGAAGACTACTTTGTGGTAAAGAGGATTTGCACTCCTGGAAGTGAATATGTACAAAATATTTCATGTGTAATGGCAGAATGTGGTCTGCCACGTGCTGTGTGTTTGATGCTGAGATACATACCTGCATGTCGAAATGCTGCGCTTGACGACTGTCCTTCCTTTTGAGTTGGAAATGTGCACTTAGACCATTAAAATGTCTATTTTGAGAGGGAAGGAATGTGTTACAATCAGTAGCACGGCCCTTCTGTGTAGCCTTGTGGGTAACCAGAGCAGCTGCTTAAGAATCCAAGTCAGTCGTACTTGCTAGCTGTAGGTTTGATAACAAGGTTTAGCAAGTAGATGTGCTCCAGCGGGAAGATTGGAAACTGGGGCATGGGGGGAAACAAACTTTATCAGGCAGTTAGCTGTCTAGGTAAGCTGTAAAGAGTGAAGTATCTTCCTCTTTCTTTATGTCAGCCGTCAAGGAAGAAATGCAGAGGAATTCATTCACGCTCGGCATGCTGAGCGCATGTGTGTGTGTAAGACATCTGCTGGCCAAAGACTGACTCTGGACAGATGCCCTAATACAGTTTATGGATTTGAACACCGGAACATGAGCCCTCCTTCCACCTCAGACTTGGCATTCTAGAGACTACGGGCTAGCTCTGTTTCTTATAATTTCACTGTCAAGTCTCCCTCTAGTAATTGCTACGTATTCACATCCATTGAATAAATACTTTGTGGTGGGGGAGCGGTGCAAATGCAAATTCTCTCCTACCTGCTATGGTCTTGCATGATTTTGAAGGAGTCATGCTCTGTCTTACTAATTCTGTGTAGAATTGTATTAGAGCAGGTGCTATTTCCTTGCTATAAATATAGAAAATGAGTTCAAGGGTATAAAAAGAATCTTGGTGTGTTTGGAGTAGGCTATAATTCTGTCCACAGCATATACAGAAAAGCTTGTTAGATATCTTAAAACATCTGGTAACTTATTAAAGGAAAAGCTTTGAAGGGCAGCAAATGTGTAATAGAGACTCAGCGCTGATGGAAAGTGAGATTCTTTTCTTTTAAACCATTAGCCTTAACCTTACTTTTTAGAAGTTCAGCTTTTATGTTTGCTCATCGTGTGATGTCACAAGCCAGAGCTGGAGCACTTGTCTCTCGAACATCACAGGCAGACTCTGACCACGGGCTTTGGAACTGTCTATGTGCAGGAGTTCAGCTTAGAGGAGGCAACTCTGCTCTTTCAGTGGTCTCTGGATCAGAGAAATGTGTTACTTCTGCAGAACAGCTGTCCCAAAGCAAGGGTCGGAGGCCTGGGAATGACTACCAGAAGCTATTCATCTGGGAGGAAACAAACTATCCACATGGAGACCATTTCTACTTCCAGCAAGCCTGTATCTTTATGTTCCAAGAGTACTTGACACGCCACCATTCCTGCTTCTGTGATTATTTTTTTTTATTACTTTATTATTATTGGTACTTTTTTCTCCTCTTATTCAGAAACTACTGACTCCCTTAAGGATTTTGTCTTGCTGTCTGTGTATTACTCACTGTCATCTTGCCTTGTGTTATTCTTTCTGTTCTTCCTTTCCCCTTTTCAATATTTACTATCTGATTTTCTTAAAAGATTTTTCTCTCAAGTTTCTTTTCCTTGAAGCCACAGATTCGCCAAGGTTTGTGCCAGCCATGGTGCCAATGGAGCCATGCTGCATTCCTGTTTTCCTTCTCTCTCATTCACACCTTTATTTAAGCTTGTTAGTCCATAACCTCTTTGGAGAAGGAAATAAGTACGTGTATGGCTTCAAGTAGTGGAGTCTCAGTGATGCTATTGAAGCCACTTTGATGAAACAATCTCCTTTTGGTGAAGAAGGATGAAACATGACCTCAATTTCAGCTGTTCCCTTCCTTCCACTGTTGAAAATGTAAATGTGTACACAGAATAAGGAAATTCATAAAATGACACAATTTGAAATGTTTCCATTAGCAGAATGAAATAGGTTCAAAGTATTAACCTGAAAGGTTGGAGAAACAGTAATTAGGAAATCACTCCAAGTTGTCTTGATCTGGAAACATCTGAAAATGAAGACCTGTGATGCTTTGTTGGGGGATATATGCAGCTATGACTCGTTCTTCATTTGGTACCTCAGGTGATACAAGTACATGATCAATTTCCGATAATTTATTGGTCCTGCCCAGTGTTCTTTGGGTTGATGGGAACCTTTCCATAGATGTAGGTGGGTATAAACTCAAAAATTTTTCCTCCCTGCAGCTTGAAGGGAGGATGTATTACAATTCTCAGTGAATTTGCTCTGTTATGCAGAACTTATGGTGCAAGATATTTTATTACTCTGAGAAAAACCTGCCTGCAAATATTTCCTGTCTCCAGCATATATGCCATCTTGGCTGACTTTCCTTAAACTTCAAGGTGAAAGACTGGTTGTTAGAGTATGTAAAATGGAGCTGTTTAGAGATAAGATTTCATGTTCGTAGCCAGCATCTGAGCAGCTGTACTTAAAGGCAAATTGCGAAACCCCGAAGCACCCCTCCTGCTTGTGACAGTGCCTTACTCACACTGGAGGCACGTTCTTAAGTTCCTGTGGCTGCACCACTTTTGTGACAGGTTTTGCTGCTTTCACACCTACCTAGGTGGGAGCAAATGGTGGTTCTGCTCTCAGGGAGGAGGCCTGGGTGGTAACTTTTATGACTGATGATTTCAATTAAAAAAAAAAAAAAAGGCTTTATCCTGTTGTGCTGTCACCTGTAAGCTCTCTGTCAGCTCTGACCAGTGGCTGATTAAAGTGACTCATCTAGCTACTTGAAAGCAGGTTAAGACTAAAAGGTGTAAGCAGTTAAGTTTAATAAAAAAAAATGCCTGTACAGATTTCCTCTTGCCTAACCCTTAATCTTCCTTTGCTGGGTGGTTGCCCTGCTAACTTTTCCTGTCCTTGGTGTTAGAGGGAGTTGTCTCTTGGAAGTGTTCAAGTCAAGATTGGACAGGACTTTGAGCAACCTGACATTGTACTAGATGGTCTTTGGAGGTCCCTTCCAATCCAAACTATTCTATCATTCTTTTGTTGATAGGTTGCTCTTTGAGTCCGTCTTGCTTTGGATGCTCTCTCCGAGCATCTTCCTCCTCCTCTTTCCTGTCCTGTGATTCCCTTTCTCCAAAGGGTCGCAGCAGATTAGGGGGAGCAAGATCTTTGTTTTGGAATGCCTCTTGGTCTTCAGCCTTGATATTTCATCTTTAGTACCTAGAAAATAGGTACTAAGTAGAAAATAGGTACCTATTACCTAGAAAATCCACTTAGTGGCATTCCAGTTTTCTACACCTTTGAAGTTTATTGTTGGTGTTTCTATCTGTGCTTTGGAAAAGAAAACTGGACGTAAACAGCACTTTTCATGACATAAAGGCAACATAAAGCAGAGAAGCTGAGGTAGATATGTCATTTTCTTTTTTAAGTATTTCCGTAACACTCATTTGATCTTAAAAAGTTTTACTTTTAGAACTTTCTGCTTGATGTGAGACCTCCTGACATTTTTTTGATGGGAGTGCTTGAAGGACAAATGATGTCCATCCATGCTTATGGATGGTCTTGCATAGTTAATTTGGAGCAGCATGAGGAAGGGTGAAATCTTGAACAATAACTTGTTTAGGAGGACTTGAAAACTGCTACCTGTGCCCAGTTTTACACTCCTGTCAGCCATCCTGGCACCAGAACTGGTCAGCCAGAGTCAGTGAGATCCTGTTATGAATGACTTCCAAGTTACTGTAGGGTTTGGGTCTGTGCTCCAGCAACGTGTGTTTCTTTATTCTTATACTCGTGTCAGGGCATTGGTATTACAGTAAAATGAAACCTAACAAATTCCTAGCATTTGTCTACGTGACTTAAAGTGTATGAATTGGTGTTTACAACACTACTTCTTCCTCCTTTGGCTTCTGTTTGAAGATTAGCACAAGGAGTGGATTGACAGAAGTAAAATACTAAAACTGGTTTTAAAAGTTCATGCTGTGTGCCATTTTGCATTGCAGACGCCTTGCATAATGAAATGAGATGCACACACAAGCAGATTGTCTAAGCTGGATTTACTAAAACTGCAGAGGAATGTTTTAATTTCCAGTATGTTCGGATAATGTTAGTGGTTTGAATGTTTGTATATGAGATATATGCGGTATTCAAATCAGTTGTAAGAGGTTGCTTTCGGAGGTAGTTTAAGCCAAGTTCCAATGATTTCATTTTCTTTTCGTGCCTGTATGGTTGTTGGAGGTTTTCTCGTGGTGTTTTTGTGAAAGATAATTCAGCCAAAGTGAGTTGAATGCTTACCCAAGATACATTATGATATAAGGTTTGCTTTTCTGTTAAAGGAAAGTTGAATCTCTGTAGGCATTTATGCTTCCTGTGGTATCTTATCTGAGAAATTGCTGTATGATAATGTGTCTTCAGTTACACATTTAAATTTTGTTCTTACTAACCTATACTATTTTTTTTTTCTGGTGATGGAAAGAATTTTTAATCACAGGAAGCTCATTAAACGGAGTTCATTAAAATGCTGGTACATTTTCTAAAAGCCCTAGCTGCACTGATGCTTGATTTTGGGGGTGCGGAAATACTTCTGCTTTAAATGACTTTTTTTAATAAATGTACTCTGTTCTTTTTCAACAGAGGTGTTACGAACATAAGCAGTATAGAAATGGGCTGAAGTTCTGTAAACAGATCCTTTCAAACCCAAAGTTTGCGGAACATGGAGGTAAGTTTTCAAATGGCATGTGCTCACTTTTTTCTCCCCTATACTTTAGGATAGAGTAATAATTTGTAAGTTTTATATTTCTTAACCTTTGGCCCATAAAGCAGTAAGAGCATCCAGAAGCCTGCACCATGTTAAGCACTTACTGTTGGTAAGATTTGTAATTTTAAAGACTGGTCTTACCAGTAGTCATAGCTTGCCATTCTTTATAATGCAAGTCTTAATATTCATTATAGCTTAGTGCAAGTTTCTTAATACAAGTATGCATTGCTTAAATCACTTTTCAGGGGAAATTGTTATTCACTCATGTAGAAGTGAAAGACAAAAGGTAGAGATTGAGTATTGTTCAGCACTGCCTGTCTGTTAGCTCTGTGGTCTGATACTTTTTCTGAAGGAATAGTCATATTATAAAAGAAGAAAAAAAGTGTTTGTCCCTTGCTGTATTTTAATAAGTTTGTAATAATAAGTTGAGAGTTTTTTTCCACTGTCCAAAAATGTTTGTTTTTTTTCCTTTGCCAACTAGTTCAGTTGGTGTGTGGAAGTCTCAGTGCTGTGAATAAACAGTTGAGTAGTTATAATGTTCCTTTAAAGTAAAAACAAAAATCTTTCTCCAAAACGTTTGTAGAGCAGACGGTTTTCAGTGCCTTTTCAATAAACCACTGTTTCATTTTCTCACTTTTTGATGGAAGTAATGCATCAAGTTTATTGTTGTGTATGATATACTTCAGTGAATAATCTGCTGTATAGTTTTCCGTGTGAAAAGAATGCAAAATCTTGATGCTGATAACTGAGTCTAAATTTGCATTTATAATATATTTAGAGTTGCTATATTAAGCTTAAAAACCTATGAAAATGAATAATTCATAGTTATTTAATCCTAATTATTTTTTTTTTTTTTTTAGAAACCTTGGCAATGAAAGGACTAACATTAAACTGTCTAGGGAAGAAAGAGGAAGCTTATGAACTTGTGCGTAGAGGCCTAAGGAATGACTTGAAGAGTCATGTCTGTATCCTTTTTGAAACAGGGCTCTCAATTATGAATGGAAAAGGTGTATTTCTACAACTGCTTGATTTCTAGAATTGCAACAAAAGCCGGTACCATTAGGCTTCAAACTCGAAAGTTCAGAATTTTACATTTTGTTTCAAATACGCAAGAATATTTTGTCTAAGCCAGCCAAAGGGCAGATGCTTTGCAGCTATCCTTTCAGTCACAGTTAGCTCAAATATTATTCTGGCGTGCATTATGTATTTTTTTTTTCTCATAAGCTGCAACCCTAAACTTGTGGTGGACTGAACTAGGCATTTAAACATGCGATGTGCTTTACAAACATTAGTAGTTGCCCTTATATTGATAAGGACTTACCATATACTTAGAATGTGGGGAGTTCAAGCACTTCAGTAGTCTAATATGAGCCCTTACTCAAAAATGTGTTTGAGTAAGCCTGAGAGTCTTTTCAGAGATCCTATTACTTTGTCCTCCCCCAGTACTTGGAAAGTTTATAGTGTGTTGTATGCACCCTGTACATATAAGTGGTGAACAGTTCTCTTGCCTGCAGTTTGCAAGTGGTTTCTTTGTACAACTGAGGAAAAGAATTTTAATGATTGTCATAATGACCCTGTCCATTTATAAAATGGCTTAAGAGCTTTTTACCAACTGTTCTCTCGCTACCGTGTTGGATCTGTTTTCTCCCCGCTCAAATTCAGTTGAATCCTTAACAGAGTTGTCCAGGTTGGCATGTCTATGGCCTTCTTCAGAGGTCAGACAAGAAGTATGACGAAGCGATCAAATGCTATAGAAATGCACTGAAATGGGACAAAGACAATCTTCAAATCTTGAGAGATCTTTCTCTGCTACAGATTCAAATGAGGGATCTTGAAGGTTACAGGGTAAGTATACCTACTGCATTTATTATCAGCTTCTAGGGAACTGCAGCAACGGTGGCAAATTGTTTCATTATGCTTTAAAAAAAATACACGAGAGGTGGATCCAGAGCATTAAAGCTATGTGCTACTAAATATTTTATGAAAGTAAAAGCAGATGTGCTACTGAGCAATTTCTGTAACTTATACAGATTTAATGATTCTTTTTCAGCTCAGTGCAGAATTGAATAAACCAGGAATAAGGTTGCAGGATTATATTTTTTTTTTTCTTGCTTTAACTTCCACCCTCTCCTACTTCATAATATTTTGAGTAATCTTCATTCTAATCCAACTGCTGTAACTAGTTTTAGTTCTTTGTTAACCCCTACTTCTGACTGTTTCGGCTTTTTTAGTAGGTAGTAACCTTTTTCCTTTATTTTAAATTACTTGAAGCTGCCTTTCAGGAGTCTGTAACAAAACAAGTAATAACTTTTCCCTCAGATTAAAACAGCACAATACCAAGCAAATCTGTTGCATCTTCCAGCTGTAATTATCTTCTTGCCAAAGAATAGGGATGCTCTTGCATGACCTATTTTGCCTGACAGCACTTAATACATGTGTACTTCCAAGGTGAATTTGAAACACCAGTATATAGTAAATGTTCCTGCAGCTCAAACTAAAGTATCCTTAATTGCATTCTGTTCATAAGTGGTAAGACAGGAAAAGCATGTGTGTCATACATTAACAAAGTTAGTCTGACTCATCAGTATTCCATGGGACAAGATGTGGGTTTTTGTGTGGGCTTTTTTTTTTTATACTCAGTTAAGACCATCATAGTGTTTTAAAGTTTGTTCATTCTTTTGGTTCAAAAAAACCAAGAACATTTGCATATAGGAAACTAACTTTTAGTGACATCCCTTAAATATTAGAGTACTGAAGACAGACTATTGCCTAATGGATTCTACAGAGCATCAGAACAAAGTCAGGAAAATCAGTAGCTACTTTTTTGCAGGAAACAAGATACCAGTTGCTTCAGCTCCGACCTGCACAGCGAGCATCATGGATTGGTTATGCTATTGCTTACCATCTGCTGGAAGACTATGAAATGGCAGCAAAAATTTTAGAGGAATTTAGGAAGACACAGCAGGTAAGAGGAAAACATGGAATTCCTGTATGGATTGATGCTTAAGCCAAAAATATTAATGAAGTGAAAACTTTATACAGTTTCTTTAGTCAAATGAATTAGATCCCAAATGCGTTCTAGAAAGCTGAGCTTTCTGATGTGTCTTGCTTTCCTATGTAGACATCACCTGATAAAGTCGACTATGAGTACAGTGAACTGCTGCTGTATCAAAATCAAGTCCTTCGGGAGGCAGGACTGTATAAAGAAGCCTTGGAGCATCTTTGTACCTACGAAAAGCAGATCTGTGATAAACTGGCTGTTGAAGAAACGAAAGGTAATTACTTTTCAAAGGTACTTTTAAACACGTAGTATACAATGGAATGCCTGTACTGTCAGCTAAATATTTGGTGCCTATCATACTCTCCTCCCAGGTTGATAAGACACCAGTAGAATACAGACATACTGTTCTCAAACTTTTGCAGTGATGAGTGTTACAGAGGGATGATCCTGAATCGATGTCCTGAAATTCTCTTTGGGTAGTGTACCCAGACCCGAGCTTTTATAGCTTTGGTCCTGACAGGGAGATCACTTGCCGAAAGGGCAGAATCATCTTTGGCCAAGCAGAAGGCTTTTAATTATACTCAGTCACTCTTGCAGTGTATGGAAACAGGCTTTTTAGCTGTGTTAAAAAACCCCAACATAGGCTTCTGTTATTATATTACTATAATTCTAGTGTTTAATACTATAACAGAGCAATATAATGCTGCATCTTATATTCCATACCTGGAGTTGCAGAGTGATAGAAGATCATTCTTACAGTTCTATTAGCAGGTGCTCGTTTTCAGAGCATGCTTTGTAATTCTTTTGCTTGATGCTTGTACAGTCCTTTGTGAAATTTCCAGTCTATCAAAGGTACTGTTTGTTCCTGGCTCACACTGGAATCTATTTGGATGATTGCTTGAGCCAGGAGAAGAAATTTTTTACTCTATAGTATTATTCATGTGGATGTTGTAGCTAGCTCCCTATTCCTGCTAACGGTAATCTCACTGTCTTCCAAGCAGAAACCTAGGAATCAAGTAGTGACAGTATTAGGGAAAGTGTGTGGTACTTCCTCGAGGAAAATGGTTGCAGGTCACTCTCCACTGTTGCTGAATATGTCAGTTAGTTTGCATGGAAATGGATGTAGAGGTTACACTGTCACAGACCATTTTCAGGCATTGTAGCGGGAGTTTTGAGGGTGGTTTTTTTATGATGTGTCGTTTATCTGAAATATCTTTTGACATACTATGTGTTCTTAAGTTCTTGGCGGAGGTTCAAGGCTGGTACTGCAATAGGATTTTCAAATAGGACTTCACAAAAAAAAAAGGCACAAAACCTTCTAGGAAGTTATCAGGAAAAAAAAGGGCAGAAGTACTCTTCAGTTGGTGCCCTTTCAACAGGGTACAACAGATAAATTTTTGGGGGGCACAGCTCCTGTTGTGGTGTTAGGTCTATCTTGGCTGCTGTGCATACTACTGAAGAGCCTGCTAATAAATGAGTGTTGTCTACAAATTTTAAGTGCACGTGCAAAAGCTATTGTGGATGAAGAACAACTGAGAAACACTGAAAATACTATTGGAATTTGCCACCATTGGATAAAAATCCTAACTTTCACCCCAGAGTTTAGATTTATTTTCCAGATTCTGTCATTCTCAGTGAGTGACCTGTTGATGATTTCCCTGGCATTAGATACTGCAGGTAGTCCCCAGGTTTTCCTGTCTGTGGAAAGCAGCATCTCTTGACAAAATTACGTCAGTTGCGTGACGTAGGGAAGAAGAGATATAATGCTGACTTAAATTTTTCTCTTGAAAGCGAATGAGAAAATCTTACCTTAATCTAGAATGACATTGTATCACTTCTGGTGCGTAATATTTTGGTGCCTAACATTTGCCAATAGAAAAGCTTTGAAAAATAATGTTTCCCATTGTGAAATGGGAAATTGACGTTCATTGCAACTCCAGCATCAGCGAAGATGCTCTATACAGTTCTTAATCTAGACTTTACTTTTAAAGCTGTGTCTTGTAATGAAGTGTCGTTGAAAGAAAACTTGCTTGCAGAGTCTTGAGAATTCATTAATCAGATCAGTGGCTTGATTTAAAACATTGAAATAAGTCTTATGAAATACCAGACTGAAGAACCATTCTTTCATTTGCAGCTCTGCAATTTCAATTCAGTTTTCAAGGTGCTATATACATGAAATACCATGTACTGCTTTTAATTGCCTTCTGTGGTAAAAACTGCACTTAAAGTAACTAGTCATTTCTGTGAGGGAAAAAAAATACGTGCATCTTGCTTTTAACGTTAAATTTTTAAGTAAGTTTCAAGAGTTACTGGCTGAGTTGTAGAGTCTTACTGTTAATTGCACCTATTGTCAAAGGAAAAGTGTATCTGTCAGCTAGTTTGTGATGCCACTGTGAACATTTTTTTCTGAAGAAATTAGAATGTATATGGAGGTAAGGGTTACCTAATCTTTTCCTGTAGAGTGATTAATGTTACACTGCTTCGTTATCTTGTTACCTTAATTTAAAACTCCTTGGATTTCACGCAGGAGAACTCCTGCTTCAGCTTGGCAGACTTGAGGAAGCAGTTGAGGTCTACAAAGGACTGCAAGAAAGAAATCCTGAAAACTGGGCCTACTACAAAGGCCTAGAAAAGGCACTTAAACCAGGTAATGATTTGATATGTTGCAGTAAATAAGCTGTTTCTGCACATCTGGAATTAATATGTGTATCAAAAACTGGTGTTGCTTTAAATTAAAAAACTATTCTTTAAAAACGTCCCCATTTTAAGTTTTGCCTTTTAATGTGTACATATTGTCATGGTTTATTTAAAGAAAGGCTGGAAGTGGCTTTTTTGTATTGTTGTTATCCTGTCTTATTTAAAACCAAAACAACAAAAAAATGCAGTAATCTTTGCGTGTTTGAAAGAAAAGAAATTACTTCATAGAAGACAGTTCAAATTTAGACATTTTATTTTACTGCTTCTGTTATCTTAATCTTGTGTTGTAGGTAATGCAGGTTTTGGAAAAACAAGCATGATTCTCTTGAATGGTTTTCTTTTTCGAAGATTTTAGCAGAACGATAAGGCAGGAACTCCTTTTAAGATGGGAGATAAGCAGTTAGTCTTCCAGTGCTGGGAGAGGAATATACAGATACTGAATATCTGAAATCATTTAGTACAACAGTTTTAAAAATAATAAAATGGAAATTAATGTTTAGGAAATATATAGCCATTCGTTGCTATATATTCTGATTCTTTTTTTTTAACCGGATATAAATAATTTCCCCCCGACTCCCTTTCTTTCCTTGCCAAAAAGGAAGGGAAAAAGTAAACTGTAAAATTCTGTTCCAGCTAACATGATGGAGAGACTAAAGATCTATGAAGAGGCCTGGACTAAATACCCCCGGGGACTAGTTCCAAGAAGATTACCATTAAACTTTTTGTCGGGTAAGTGCATTTTTGCTGAGCAGGTAGTGATCAACACTTGTGTTTCTTAGATACTAATGTTTTAACAGCGTAAACAGTCTGCAATTGACCAGTAATGTGTGGTAAAACAAAATCAACAGGTCTTTTTCCTCTCAAGGTGAAAAGTTTAAGGAATGTCTGGACAAGTTTCTAAGGATGAATTTCAGCAAAGGATGCCCACCGGTCTTCAATACTTTGAGGTCATTGTATAAAGACAAGGAAAAGGTAGGTTTTCACCACACTTTTTACATGTTCTACGTCTTAGCTGTGATGCGTTAAAGAGATGAAGGAAACTTTTCTCTTCAGTGCTCACTCCCTCAGCACTGTTGTATATTATGGCCTAGTATATCTAGAAAAAATCAAGTATAAGCATACATAGCCTTGTGCCAAGTTGGTAAATGTAGAAAACTAAGATTTACTAGCTATAAGCTGCATAAAGGTTAACCATGGGAGGCCTGGTCTTAATTTGTTAGAAAGAGAGGTGAAATTGAGTGCATTCCCACATGTGTTGTAATTCAGGATATTGCAGAATTCTTATACCAGAAATAACTAGTTTGGGTAAAACCAAGTAGTTCAAGTTGAAAAAAAAATACCATCTTGGCAAAGATTTTTATTTTTTTTCGTCTTGTCTTGCATGTGTAGGTGGCAATCATAGAAGAGCTCGTGATAGGTTATGAAACCTCTCTAAGAAGCTGCAGGTTATTTAACCCAAATGGTGAGTGCTAAGACTGTCACACTTCATGGAAGTAGTGCCTGGTGTAAGCATTACATGGCCATTTAGAGGCAGGGAATCAGTGGGGAGTGAAGAAATTGAGATCATGGGGTTTTTTCCTCTTTCTGTAACACATAACTGAACCACAGTCATCCCTAGGATGGATTTAAGCTATCAAATGTAAAGTCTGTATTCAAAATCTAGTCATTTGTTCTAAAATGTTTTCCTGGATCTACAAATTTGGTCATCTCTTTTGCGTTTTGAGTTCAAGTGTTCTATTTTCAAGACTTGAGTATCATTTTCCAGGAAACTAATTTGAAAGCTATGTTAAATCTTTAATTATAGAAATGTTAAACAAAAAGGAACAGGTACTGATAGCAACAGTCTTCAGGGGGAGGGAGTCCTTGAGCTTTTGGAGGGGGCTTGGTTTTGTGTTCTTGGAGGTTTTGTTTGAGAATTAAAAATGTTTTCTCAGTTTTGACTGATGGCTGTTTTGTTGTGAGGTTTGGTTCTACACATATTGAATCCAAGCCTTATAGTCTCCTCTCTGCTAATTTTATGATGCTTTTTAGTCATTTGCCCAAGCACTTCATAACAGAAAATCTCCAAAAAAAAAATATCTGCGTAGAACATCAACAGAGCATAGTCTTGAAATTTTGGTAGACAGATTATCTAGATAATCAAGATAGCATAAATTAAAATATACATTAGAACTTTACAGGGTAATCCTAATTATTAATGACATTTTGATTGATGTTATAACCAGCTATTTACCTGCTTTGCAGAAACATTAATGCAATACTTCATTATGAAATTTTCACCTAAGTTGCCTGTTAAACTTTTCCCTTGAATTTATTGCTATAGGCTACAGTATAGCCACTTTGATACTTGTTTAAATTTGTCCAAGGCTGTCAAACACATTTGTGCTTCTCTGATTTAAGGAAATGTCTTACTGGTATTTCAGTTCAGTATTTGCTTTGATATTAAATTTCATTCAAATAAAAAATTTTATAATACCTTAAAATGGAAAAAAAAATGCATATAATTGCACAGTCAAGTTATATCATAAACTGAAGCCTTTTGGCAGGACACCTGTTTCTTTCCCCTGCAAGGTGCTGTGCTTCATAGTCAAAATTGAGTAGTGAATTTAGCTTTTAAGACTTCAGTAGTGTTTTGGATTTCAAGCAGAGCTCTCTAACTTTCAGAACTGACTCGAGTATGGGAATGTTTTCTAGGATACATTTAGGCAAACGGTGATGATAAATTTGTCAAAGGTGGAGACAGAAAATCTTTTTAAAGCTAGGGTTTGGAACAGACAGCCTGTTGTGTTTTAAAAATATTTAAGCCTATGGGATGAAAACATATAAGTGCTGAATGTACTGAAATCCTTTACATTGTTCCTGTGCAGCACTTGTGTTTAGCAGGACTCTTTGCTATACCCTTAATCTAAACCAGTTTTAGATAAGAACTCTACATCACACACTGCAGCCTTCCCCGTCTGGCTGCCCTTCTTAAGGGACTAGTTGGAACAAAATGCAGCTCCCTTCTCATCCACTAGCACGCTCTTCCTTTCCCTTAAAACCACAGTGTGAGAAGGGAACAGTATGTGCTCAGGTCTTGTCAAACCATAGACTTAGAAGTTAATGGACTTACCTGGCCCCAGGTGTTTGGAAGCATTCCCAGGCCTGGTGTGACAGCGGGATACAGATGCAGAGTTAACTTCAGTGGTTATATTGATAACACTCTGCTTCTGACATACTGTTTTAATAAACTGAACCAAAAGAAAAAAGCTCCCTCTGGTTTTCTTCCTCCAGATGACGGTAAAGAAGAACCCCCAACCACTTTACTCTGGGTCCAGTATTATTTGGCTCAACATTATGATAAAATTGGACAGCCATCCCTGGCTCTAGAATATATAAATGCTGCTATAGAAAGTACTCCCACTTTGATAGAACTCTTCCTTGTGAAGGCAAAAATCTATAAGGTAAGTTTGACTTACTCTTAGTTATCAGAGGTTATTCATTTGGTATGATGGAAGACTTTGACCTATGCTTAAACTTTCCTGTAATGTTTTTGATGTGAACATTGAAGTGTTAAGCTTTTATTAAGCAAGACACGTGGAGAATCCATGGAAACTTACTTAGTGAATTCTAGTGGATTTCTAGAGAAGGGTATTGTTTGGCTACCTGAGTGTTTTACTGTGTATGAATAAGCCCCTATGAAGGCTTTTAAGCCAACAAAAGGACAAATATACTGCACAATGTGAATTCTCAATCTACCATCATATTTTTCATATTAAAAGTCACAATAATGTATTTAATTGATGTTTTAAATGTCTTCCACCTGTTCTCACCCCACTTTTTGAACTACTTGAAAACAATTCCTCAATTACCTTAATGTTTGTATTAGAATGGGATTATCCAGAGTGTTCATTAAGCGTTTTCAGGAAGAACATCTAGTGCTGAATGATCTGTAATTCCATGAGGGAAAGTAATTTTTCGGCTTTTTTCTATAAAGATCTCTCATGAAGAAAGTTATTTAAAAATGTCTAAAAAATTAACATATTGAAAAGTGAGTAGATGCAACATGCATGTTTTATAATTACTGAATCTAACTTGAGTTTCCATTTCTTTAAGCATGCTGGAAATATTAAAGAAGCTGCAAGGTGGATGGATGAGGCTCAAGCTTTGGACACAGCAGACAGATTTATCAACTCCAAATGTGCAAAATATATGTTGAAAGCCAACTCTATTAAAGAAGCAGAAGAAATGTGTTCTAAGTTTACGAGGGTATGTTGCATTTAACTATAGCTTTTTTGAATAACATGAGCCTGATCCTTTGTGGAATAACTTTTTGTTTTAACTTTCCACTCCCCTTTACTACAATATTTAAGTCCTGTTTCAGAGCAACTATGACTGCTTGCTTCACTAATGGTAGTCAATGGCAGGGTTTGAATTAGTCTTGAAGAGCATGATTCCATAGTATTAAATGAAAACTCTAAAACTTGGATTTGATAATTTTTGCCAGGTAGGAAAAAAACATAAATCCTGTTTTAAAGATAACTTCTCAGGGAATTATTTTTTCAAGGTAGTCTTGGGATAATGTTGATTCTATAGGATACTTGAAAGATCTGATTAAGTTGCCCATGTCTCTTATTTTTTTCCAAATGGTAGTAGGTTAGAGAATTCGGACTTCTCTTGGAACAAAATTTCTGTGTGGCTGCTAGGTGAGAGGCTTTCTGAGATGTCTTCATTTTGTGACCAAGCTTTCATCCATAAGGCCATGTTTAAAAGTGATGAAGGGAACCTGCAAATTCTTTTCTTCTTCTCCCCCTAACCCCAGCTGCTTCCCCATGACCAATTAGCTGGCAGAAAAAGTTTGCATTATGCAGCTTGCTTAATTTCACGCGTCAGTTTTTGTCCCTGCAGTAACCCATTCTGATAGGTTTGATGGCCTCCCAAGTTAGTGGCTTTTCTTTAATTGACTTCTCTTGCTGTTATTCTCTCATAACCGAAAGTCAAAACAGCTCAATGTAGTCTTCCCTGAATATTTGGCAAAAGATAGTTTTAGAATACTGGGGATATCTTTTATGTGTTGTCAGTGGGAGGCAGGCAGAAGCAATTGGGACCTACCTGGAGGAGTAAAGGCTTCTTTGCCTGTGGTCCTATTTTTCTCTTCTCTCTTGAAGAGCAGGAGAGTAAGGTAGGTTGAACAGCCTGGGGTGGGTATTTATAACGGGAAAGCTGAAATATTTTTGTGTAATGGAGGCTGTGTGCAGGCAAACACAGAGGGAGGGGAAGCTCTGTTTTATATAAGCTCAGTAGCTTGATGTGGAGTTTTTGATGCACAACTGCTATGAATCTAGGTTAATTGACCTCCCTCAATGCCTTAAGCAGCTTTAAGATGATGTCAAAAAAGCAAGCATGCCAGTTGCCCAAAACTGAACTTTAAAATATGTAATCTTTTTCATCTTCTTTTGATGCTATGTCTAGTTCTCAAATACAAGCTTCTTAATGAAAAAACAATAATTAAGACCTAAATTAAGCCTACTGAAAATGGAACTCACAGTTTTTCTGTGTTTTTTTGGTTTTGTTTTTTTTTTTTAGCTGCCTAAATCAGCCTGGTTTGAAGACTGCCTTTCTCTCTCATTTGGGGCATTCTTCTTATCCTTCAATTTGAATATCATGTGTCTTTTCCCAGCTTTGGCTCTTGGCTGATTCTTGAATAGCCTGGTTTTTACAAGATCAGAATAAAGTCAGAATGGCTGCATCCACCCCAAGTAGCTGACTTTGACATTAAGCTTGAAAGGCATATGATAAGTTCTACAGATCTGTGCAAGTATATATAAATACCAGATTTGAAAGACAACTGTAGTCTCCTTTTCTGAATCAGGTGTCAAAGCTACCAGTATTCCTATTTGCTACTGCTCTCTAGTACTGATCACATAAGAAAAAAAACTATTACTACCATCAGTTGCTATACTTGGCTCAATCAACAGGTGTCTGGAAAACACTAATGGCAGTTTTAGTTTAAAAATAAATAAAAATCCTACAGATGTCAGTGTCATGCCACGTCCTAGAACTTTTCTGCCATTTTCCTTCATGCTGCAATGTGTTATTCGTGTATACAGTATTAAAAGCACTGAATGAGTGTTCCTCCTATCAGATAGATGAGGAACTGTCACAGTTAAGTGGTCACCACCTGGCTATTCATTGTGTGTTTCTGACTCTTCCAATAAGTGGAACGTGAGAGAATTTTGGGGTTTTTTAAATTAGTGAACAAAGCAAGTTCATCTTAACTGGGGTGTTTCTGACTTTTGAGGACTCCAGTTTTGAAATTTAGCATTCTTTTGGTAGCGTCTTGTGCTTTTATTGAGAACAAGATAGAAGAAATGGCAGTTAAATTGAATGAGACTTTTTTTTTTTATAATGCTGTTTTTGCTTTTAGGAAGGAACCTCGGCGGTAGAGAACTTGAATGAAATGCAGTGCATGTGGTTTCAGACAGAATGTGCGCAAGCTTACAAAGCAATGAACAAATTTGGAGAAGCACTTAAGAAATGCCATGAAATTGAGAGAGTACGTATCTAGTTAAACTGCCTAGGTTGGAGAACACTGGCTTAAATTTACTGTGCTAACATGTTTCCTTTCTGAGCAGTAAGAGTATACTTCATGTAGCTTCAGGAGAGATTTTGTTTCATGTTGGCTACTGGCAAGATTAAATTGCTTTTCCTCCTAAAAATTCTGTTGTAAACTGTTATTATAAAGACATTCTATAAAGGCATTTGAAGATCCAGGAAAGAACAGAAAACTCTCAGAAATAATCCTATTTTTGGCAGGGTACATAAAAATAGGTATTTGGATACAAACCAAGAGTATGTGTACTGTTAAGTTCAAAAAGAACATGACTGAGCTGACAAGCCCAGCCTTAAAGTAAAGGATGGATGTTGCCTTGGTTATTGTTAAGCCAGTGTATTTTAGAGGAAGAGAATGTCTGTAAAAAAAAAAAAAGTTATCAAAAATACTAAAGATCTCCTTTTTAAAAAAACAACAACAAACAAAAAACCACAACCCAAAAAACTAAGCTACACTTTAAAATAAGTTATTAGAAATATAAAGACTTTGTAAAGTAGAAATTTTATTCAAAAAGGGGGGGAAACTTGAACATTAAATGCAGATCCATAGTGAGGCAAACAAAAAAATTGGATGCACAACTTCTAAGAAAATAAGTGTGAGTTGTTTTGTTGGTTTTTTCTTTATGCACATCAGGTTCTAGGAAAAAGACCAGGAAACTGAGGGTGTAAATTAAGTGCTCCAAGAGGAGAAGTTAGTAGGAACTTGCCTCTTTGCAAATAGAGAGGCTTAAGATGATCTCAACGCTGATGCTTTTCTGTAGAGGGGACTAGTCTGTGGAATATTTTCAGATTAGAACAAATTAACAAAGTGATCAGTCAGAACTATACTCTGTTCACACAAATTCTGTAAAAGAACTTATGTAAAATCCTTTTGAAAGAATTTGTGTGAGAAATGACTAGCCTTGTACATTGTCTTGGGTACCAGAAGGGGTCAGCAAATGAAGAGCTGACTGAGGCCACCCTAAATAACATTTCTAAGGAATTACAGCACTATGTTTAATTTATTTATTGGATTCATTGATTGAAGGTGTGGTAAAGATCAGAAATAAGATACACAAAAATTTTGTTTTCAGAAACCATCAAAAAAGCTTTTGTAAGAAAACAGCAATGCCTCTTAAATCTTTCAGAAGTGCCAGTTATGCTTCAGGCAATCTAGTTGATAAAGTGTGTTCTGGATTTCAGAAACACTTTTGATGACATCCTTCATACCATAAAGGATCTAACCCGTCTCACGGATTTAATAGCTGGTTGACGGCTGGGAAAACAGAGTAGGAGCAAATAATCAGCTTTGACAAGAAAAGGAGTTTATCGTGGAGATGACCAAGGCATCTCCACGGGTCTCTGTTGTTTGATGTATCGATAAGTGATCACAGAAAGGGAGTGAATAGTGCAAGGACAGCATTTGCACTGTCTCAATACTAAATGATAAAACGACGCATGAAATGTAATGTTCAACAGTGTAGTCGGTAAAGGAGGGACAAGAAGAATTCTTTGGCTGTGCATAAGTAGTAAAAGTAAAAAGTAGTAAAGAAATGAATTATTGCTGCTCAGGAAGGAAATCCTGGAACCTTTATAAACAATGCTGCAAAAACGTCTGCAACAGTCAAAAGGACAGTGTTGGGAATTAAGGGACTAAAGAAGTAGTACTTTTCTTCCATTATATAAATCTGTTGTACTGTTTACATCTGAGCATCGCACCTCCTTAAAAATATGCTAGTACAATACACGTCATGGAGTAACTTTGACATGAAGAGGTTGCAGTTAGCTTGTCATGATGGCTATTTTATCCTCGGCTTTGACAAGCAACAGCTGAGTTTAGGATGAAGTTGTATGAGATCGTAAGTAAATGGAGAAGTTGAAGAGGGGAATGACTTTTCACTGCTTCTCAAACAAAAACAAGGGGACATCAGGTGACAATGAAGAAAGCGGATCTTGACCAAAAGGAAGTGCTTTTTCATACTACATGTGATTTAAGTGTGGAATTCGTTGCCGCAGTATTTAATGGAAGTCAAAATTATACTTTTAACTGAAAAAAATTAGAGGAGTTCATAGAAGAAAAAAATTAGAGGAGTTCATAGAAGAAAAAAATCTTCAAGTGCTGTTCAAATAAAACAAATGTAGAACCTTTGTCCCTTAAACTGCAAATTGTCAGAGGGTAGTTACTGTTCAGAGATTGTGAAATGGGTGAATTTTGGTTCTGACCGAAGATGCTTTCTGTTCTTTTCACTACGGCTTTATTTTTGGAATTGTTAACTTACATTTCTAAAAGTTAGGGTGTATTTGTTAAACAGCAGGCTTTTACTAAATTGTTCCTTTGGGAGGAGTGTATTAGAAAAGTCAAAGTTAGTATCTGATTGTTAATACTTGTCAAATAATGTTCTGTTATGTTGTGTTAGCATTTTGTAGAAATCACGGATGACCAGTTTGACTTTCACACATACTGTATGAGGAAGATTACCCTTAGGTCTTATGTGGACTTGTTAAAATTAGAAGATGTACTTCGGCAGCATCCATTCTACTTCAAAGCAGCACGAATTGCCATAGAGATATATTTGAAACTTCATGATAATCCCTTAACAGATGAAAATAAAGAACACGAGGCTGATACAGGTATTCAACCCTCAGGATTTATTAAATATGCAGCTTCACTAATTAGTTGATATTTTATGAAGCTCCAGCATTCTTAGAGTTGTCAACCGTAGTAGCCAAAAATAAGAGTTTTGTCACAACTCAAAGTAGACAAATTGTAACTTGGCCTTAAATTAATACATGTTTTTATTATTATAAAACAATGATGGTTCCTGTGGTCACAATTGTAATTCTTAAGTAAAAATATGTTTGTTTTATGAAATGGCTGAGAAAACATGGAATTCTCATAGTTGTTGATCCATGAAATAACAGATTAAAGCAGGTGTAGTTGGTAGTAGTTCTTTCTAAGCATTTTATTAGTATGAAAAAATTTGACTAGGTAGCAACTTAAATTTTATCGTCTTTGGTTTCTGATGTAAAAATAATGTTTAAATTCATCAATTTCTTTTTTTTTTTTTTATCTCTGATTGGAGAGCAACTTAAGTGATTATGGCTTGGGGCACCTCAAATGGTATGAATAGAGGCTATTGAATCCTTCAAGAGGAATTTGTCAAGTTTCGATATTTAAATTTAAAAATTTAATATTTCTCATCTCAGTTAATTTGTGTGGCTTCAGGTTCAAATTAAAACAAGTAGAAGTGTAATAGAATTTCTTGTAGCCACTTTCTGATGTGTTTTAAATTAATTCACCATGCTTTAATTTGAGGGAGGAGAGTATCTGAATATGAATCAAATGTAAGATGTTTGTAGGGCATGAAAAGCAAAGCTGGAACTGTCTGTGCCAAAGTGTGACTATTTCACCTATTCACTATTTGTTAGATCATTTAATTATTACATTAAGCATAACTTGTGTGGTGTAATGCCTAAGGAATAAATCAGTGTGTATTGGTGTGCACTTTTATTCCTGGCACTGGATTTGTGGAGTCGTGCAGTAATTACTTGGTCCCACCTTCAGCATGTTACACTATTGTTCTAGTTCCTGTTGCCGTGATCTCATAGAGGAATCAGAATTATGAAGCAGTAGTGTAGACTGTTAAATAATCTAAAATAAACTTTTACAAATGTAATGGCAGTATTACTGGTTAGTAGATATGGTCTAAAAAAGTTGATGGTATCTGACAACTGAGATTGTCTGGTTTTGCCCTTTGCGTGTGTACAGCAAATATGTCTGACAAGGAGCTAAAGAAACTACGAAATAAGCAGAGAAGAGCACAGAAGAAAGCACAGCTGGAGGAGGAGAAGAAGAATGCTGAGAAAGAGAAGCAACAAAGGAATCAGAAAAAGAAGAAGGACGACGATGATGAAGAAATTGGAGGACCGAAAGAAGAACTTATCCCTGAGAAATTGGCAAAGGTGCTTACTAATGTAATAATAAAGTCATAGAAATTTCTAGAAGAGTTAAAGTGAGCACACGTACAATTTGAAAGCCATTCAGATAACTTGTTTAATTTTGTATGGCTTCTCTTCACAGGCGGCATTTTAAAAAGAATTCTTTTCTAGGGATAGTTTGTTTGATGTACTGTTAGTAATGTGATGAAATCAAAGCTTTTTGTGCCTAGTTCTCAAAGGCAGTGGTTGAAGTCATAGACATTTGCTACAGGTGGAGTTACCTTCATGTGTGTATTGCACTAACTTGTTGATTATACCCTGTTTCTAGTTGATCGGATGGAAGTCTTTCTATTCTGTATGTAAGGTGATTATCATTCACTCTTTATGTCCCGTAATAATTTTTTACTTATTAAGCATAGAGAACTGTGAAAATGGAGACGTTGAAACACTGAAAGCTTTAACAGCATTTGTTTGCATTTGTGGGGGAAAGGATAAGGCAGCTGTTTGGAAATAGCAGTAGTCTAGACTTTGATGGATTTTGAGGTTTGAGTTGCCAGCTGTAGAGATACATAAAGGGGAGGTGACCCAGAAGGCTGTTCTCATGCTAGAAGTTGTACCTGTAAGGAGCAGGAAAACATTGGAAAAATGTAGGGAAAGATAATGAAAAAATACAGACTGAAAAATTAATTTTTAGTAATAATAGTATCCTATCTAAATACTGATAGTATTACTGATAGTGGTATTTGGTGTTTTTCACATTACACATACAATGAATGTTATTGGGTCTTGGGGAGATGGTATTTGAAAGCTGAGGCAGTGAACTTCACTCTGTAGGCTGGAAGCAAGTGACTTTAAAAACTTGACCGGTCATTTAAGAGTATTGTTGGTATTCCCATTGTATAGCTCACTGGTTGCAAGGAGCAGCACTCTAACTGCAGTGCTAGTTAAGGTTGAAATGGTCACCGTGGCACGTATTGAAATTGAGTTCTGGATTAGAGGGATGTCATGGGATATCCCAGGAAAATCTAGACTGTCCCCAAGATTAAAGGGAATAGTTGCAGCTGCGTAATGCATTCCTTTAGCTAATATTCCCTAATTATATTCCAAATCTAGTATCAGAATCATGATATAGACACTTCCAAATTCAGTTGGTTCCCAGTGCCAGAAGACTATTTCTGACACAGTTGGTCATTTGCAAACAGTTTTCCTGCAACAGTTGCCCCTGTATTGCTATGGTGAGTATGTAGCTTGGCATTAAAGGCATGGCTTTGAAATTTGTTCTATTATAGGTTCCAAATAGTTTAGTTGTGACTGATGTATGCAAAGTCATAAAAGCACATATAAATGGTGCATTTTTTTAATGCAAACTGCTGTGGTATATAGTTAGCAAGAACTTCACAAGGTCCATCATTGTCTTCAAGTCTGTTATTTGTAATGAAGTGTATTATTTCAACGTTACTAAATTGTTACTGACAGACAACAATTAAATTTTGTATTTGATGCTTAGAGAGTAGCTTATACTTGTGAAAATGTAAATCTGAAGGACAGCAGACAGTTCTTGTTCAAATTGTCCCTCACCTCTAGATGCAAGAGATCTGTCTGTAAAGAGTCCTGGCACGGAATTAATTTGTGTTAAAGCTGTCCATTTACTGGATTACACTAGCTAAGACCATGATCGATATCTAGTTACTTCAAGCTTGCTGTTAATAATCTTTGGCTGGGAATGTCACCATGACTTGGCAGCTTTTGGGAACCTGGCTGAAGCCCACGTGAAGACTGTCATGGGCATAAAGTAGTCGTTTACCAACATCTGAGGCGCACACTGCCCATGACAATGCAGGTTCAGCTGCAGCTGTGTTTACTACTAATGTATGATAGAAGGCAAAGACTCATAGCTCTGTAGGAAAATGTGATTTGTAACCATCACAAAGCTATTTTTTAGACATGACAGTCTGTGTTTTAAACATTAATACTGAGTGAAAGATGCAAAATTTGTAACATACGAGGTTCTAAGCATCTTTTGCATTGTCTGAGTCTGATGTGGCTCAGAATTAGCTAGCTCTGTTGTTATAGAGTTATTAGGTTTAAACTTTGTGACTTAGTTGTGTGTTACTTCCTTGAATCTGTAGGTTGAAGCACCTTTGGAAGAAGCCATTAAATTTTTAACACCCCTGAAGAATTTAGTGAAGAACAAAATAGAGACACATCTTTTTGCCTTTGAGATTTATTTTCGAAAAGGTAAGTGAGAGAGCTAATGAAAGCAACTTGCAGTTCTTAAAGATGTGTATTAGAATCTAAGCAGAAATTATGGATGAGGCGTGAGGAGTTAGTTGCTGTCGACACACTTTTAGTTGGACAAAACCTCGGCCACGAGCAGTGAAAAAGCAAAGTTTGAATATTTGTTGATTATCCACTTTCTTTGCTGCGTTTAAAAATCTGTAAGCAATAAGACTGACTGTAGTCAATTCTCCCAGCTTGCATTTGCCCTAGTTATTTGTTTCATCTATAGCTCACAGAACTACATGCTGTAAAGAAGTGGTGTGTACTTGCTAATGACAGCTGGTCTTTTGAAACACTTCTGAATTCTTCTATCAGTTAAATATTATTCTCTAAGAACTTACTATGTTCAAATCTAGTTTAACAGGCTTAATTCACTGGTTAAATAAACACATTGTAGAAAAAATGGCTGTTGCAGTACACTCAGTTTTTATTTATTCTGATTCCTGCAACATAATTCAGTGAGTTCCAACCACAGGGTTTTGACCATTTGCCAACACTTTCTTTTCCAGAGAAGTTCCTTCTGATGCTTCAGTCTGTGAAGAGAGCCTTTGCTATTGATTCTAGTCATCCCTGGCTTCATGAGTGTATGATTCATCTCTTCAGTAGTGGTAAGGATCTGTTTGATATGACTTCATCTGTACATGCTTCCAGATGATGCCTAGCCCACATTCAGTCATTGATTTTTATTTTATAGACCATTAGCACAAATTAATTCAAAATATTTAGTACACATATTAGAAAGCTTTTTAAACAGCTGATTCATGCTAATGTTAAGTATGTTTATCATGACTGCAGCTGGATTTAGGAGTTCTTCCAACAAAGTATTAGTAAGTCTTTTTAAGCCTGTGGGTGGTATGGTGAACTCCTGAAAGAGTGAGCAACTGAAGAAATGGACACAGCAGAGCGAGGAGTCCAGCTTTCCTGCTGGAGCCTGTGTCTGCGTGTGAGGAAAAGACTTAAATTGTGTCCTTTTTGTTAGAAGGTTGGAAGGATTCTCTCCCTTCCCTTGCCCCAGAGGTCACCCTTCCTGTTGGTGGCTACAGAATAGATACATTTAAGAACAGACTTGTATAACATCAATCTTTGAGCCTAATGGATTTTAATCAGTAAGAGGGAAAGTGTATTGGAGTAAGATGGCTTTGGCTTTTTCTAAGCATCAGAAAACTGTCACAGTGAGCTTTTTGCCACCTGCACTAGTTATTTATCTTCTCGAATTTCATATATCTTCCTTTGAGATTTTTTTAAAAAATTATATTAATAATGTAAACATGACAAATATTAAAATAAATGCATAAAGTAGACTTTGTAGTGATTACCTGTGTTCACCTCTATTAACCTCTTTTTTTCCAATTCACTAGTGTCTGAAAGTAAGGATCTGCCTGATGCAGTTAGAACAGTGTTAAACCAAGAAATGAATCGACTTTTTGGAGCAACTAATCCAAAGAACTTCAATGAAGCTTTCCTTAAAAAGAATTATGATTCACTACCACATAGGTTATCAGGTATTTTGCCTTTATCCTTTTTCTGCCCTCCTTCTGTATTTTCTGTGCTTATCTAGCAATGACATCTAGTATCAGCACCACCAATATAAAAACCACTCTTTCCATCAGAAACATTTTTCTTCTCTTGGTTTGTGCTTTTTGTGATGTGACAACCAGGTTGTCTGTGGTTTTCTTTAATTTTTTTTCTATAAGCTGTTAAAATACCAAGTTTTGGACCCCTCTGCCCTGTTTTTCTTTCTGATGCATGCTGAATGTATCATAAGACTGTAACTTGCATTTAATGCATCTGTGAAATAGTTCGTGTGAGCTGTGGTATGTGAAGTAGTACTTCCCAGTTGCAAAGTTGGTTTTTATACTTGAATTTGAAGAGGCTGACTGCCAAGAGAAGTGGGCTGAGTGCTCAGCAAGCCAGGTAACACCCAGAGCTATTGGTGTGCCTAACAAGAGGAGCTTAGGTGGTGCTGGTTACCTCTTAGGAAAGGCTATCTGTCACTAGTGACCACATATACCAGTGGGTACCACGTGGGAAGCAGGATGTAAACCACCCTGGGAGGGGGGCAGCGTTACTGTTGTGGCTCAGTCTGGGCTCGGACCCGGCCACAAAAAGCAGTGAGTTTACTCTCACGTCTTCTCTGGCATCACGTCCCTTCGACATCTGTGCCTTGGGAGTCGGAATCGTGTCCTGGTTGTCTCCTGACACCACATTGTAACGAGAGCTCTGTGGGCACATCTCTTCTGTGCCCCGGTTTCTGCGCGAAGGAGATGTGAGGAGTGGTGCTGGAGGGAACTGTGGTGCGTTGCAGCAGATCTGATTTGTTATCTTCACTGCCTGGGATTCCACGGTACACTGCAAAATGCTCCTGCCCTGCAGTATAGACAATGCCTATTTGTTTTAATGCTTTGTCTAGCATTGAATGCTAGGCTTAAAGCTACCCTTCTACTTGCTCAGGTGTCAAGCTTTAATGCTGCAAGTGGTTCCGTTGTGAAGTAGTACTGTAGAGTTCACTATCCCTTCTTAGTCATATTATCTTTATTTTATGTTTGTATGCAAGATGGTTTTGGTCATCCATTGAGTGATGAAGCTTATTTTTCTTCCCATAGCTGCCAAAATGATGTACTATTTAGATCCTTCCAGTCAGAAAAGGGCAGTGGAGCTGGCAATGACCCTGGATGAATCCCTCATTAACAGAAATCTTCAGGTAACAGATAAATTGTATATAAATTGTAAACAACTTCTAGTATATCTGTGGAAGCTTTATGCAAATTACAGAGGTAAGAGGAAGCTGAAACGATTGCTGTGACTTATGGTAAGAAGGTTGGGTTGTCATGTGAGAGAAAGGGGTATCAAGCTCGTCCAAACTGAAATGTTTAGTGTCCTTTTTGCACATGTAACTTAATTTAGTTTTGTCATGATATGGAAAATAGCTATCTAGCAGTAGAAACCATATTATTGCTGCAGATGGTGGGAAGGCTTATTAAACACTGCAGAATTCACATGGCAAAAGATGCTAAAGCTCCCAAACAAGCAAAGAAAAGATTGTAGTGTGTCTGAGCTTTAGCTGCTACACAGGCGAGTGTTCACAGGAAAAAGATTCACTTAGTAGTGACTCAGACTCCGTGAAACCTTTCCATATTCATCCCCCTGCAAGATGTGTGAATTATCTTACTTTTAATAAAGGGTGCATGTGTACATTTTGGCCTTGGTCTGTAGTTAATTAAAAAGCTTACCAAACTTTGAAATTTTGCTCCATTCTGGTGGTGGTGGAATAAACCCCTGTGCCGCTGCCACCGTGCCCCGTTCCCTCACCTTCATCTGGGAAAGTGATCAGTTCTGACTTGTAATTCAAAGTATTTGAGAGAAGGTAATTATTATTGGTGTTTTCTTACTATGGACTGAAAACTGTCAAAACCTTACTTGACAAAGTAGAGAAGGAATAAAATGTACTTTCTAATCTTTTCTAAACTATTTCTGTATCCTGGTCAAACCGTTTGCCTTTGGCATCGCTTTAATTAAGTATTTATTTTGGTTTTTTTCTGTTACTGTTTGAGCAGTCTCAAAAAGCTTAAGATAGATTATCAGTAGATTTAGAAAACAAAAATTAAATTGCCTTCAACAGCATTCTTTTTGCCTTGTAGCTGTGTTTTTTACCTGAGTGGGATTCTGCCAGTTGAACTGGGGAAAGATTAAAATGTAACTAGAAATGCTTGGTTGTTTTAGAGGTGCTATCTTGGTAGGACTGCAAGAAGCATTTACTTACTGAACAGTGTATAAGGATGATATATGCAGCATTGTGATAAAACTGGAGAAGTT
Organism: Xenus cinereus; assembly: GCA_025774025.1. NCBI lineage: Eukaryota > Metazoa > Chordata > Aves > Charadriiformes > Scolopacidae > Xenus > Xenus cinereus. The sequence continues at coordinate 13,071,981 of JAOXJK010000032.1, forward strand.
CAATTTACGCTTTCTTGGTGCCAACATAAAGTAAGAGTTGGAGTTCTACTGAACTTCTAGATGGGAAATTGAAAGTGCCCCAAAATAAGAAGAATCTGAAGGCGTCTAGGCATTCACTGAAAGGCATGCTCCGGTGCAAAAAGATCAAATTTATTATATTTCATTTTACTAAAGACCATCTGTCTCAGAGCACATAGCGGGCATAAATCTAAGATATATTTGACCTTTTGTGGATGCCAGTGTCACAAAGAGGTAATGTGAGGAGAAGGGGTTGTTGAAGAGAGCTTCAGGAGGACAGAGCAGTTAATCTCAATACACAGAACAAATAAAAGCTATAGCAAATGTCAGAGGAGTGGAAAAAAAATGAGCTTACTATGCTAAATGCTGCCGGGCTTCAGTGAAGCTCAGTAAGTTGGTCTCTCGTGTTTGGAATGCAAGTTGGAAAAAAAAAAACAACCAAACAGGAAACGTCCTTTTTCTTTTCTAAATCATGAACAAGAATGGATATGAAACTGCAGGTGTATCAGAAGGATGTGATAATATCTGAGTGATTTGATTCACTAGTTACAGACATAGTTCAGTAAGTCACATCCTTAAATGTAAAAACGTTTGTGTTTTTTTCCTTTACCAGAAATGTTTTCCCATGTAATTACGGTTATTCAGCTGATGCTATTTTTACATTTTAATTATATTGCACAGTTCTTCGCATTCAATCTAAAAGCACGTTCACAAAAGTCATTATTAGGAAATTATATATTCTGGATTCATTGTTTTTATTTATGAATGCTAAAATTCAAACGCATGTTACGTATTGCTGAAACGTTCAGCGTATCCCAGGACTGGGGGGCAGGAGGGAGGTGTGCACCACAAACCCAAAAAACGCATTTAGTTGCAAGTAAGCCTGGTTCTTGGTCACCAACTTGTAAGAATCGATATTTTGGGGGGAAAATAAGGAGCAGGTGACAAATGAGTATTTTAAATTTCAGTTAAGATTTCTAGCTGGTTTTTAAATGCCTTTTTAAACTGCATTATTTCAAATCAGACTACACTGGTATTCCATGTTGTGTCTGGCTGAAAAAAAAAAAGTCATTTGATATTAGTAGAAACCTGAAAACAATACTCGGAGCTTGTTTTCTTTGTAGTATTGTATTTCTGGTTTGCGAGTGTTGAGATGACCACTTAAGAAACCATAACACTTCTTTATTTTTCTCTCTAATTAGACTTGTATGGAGGTATTAGAAGCTTTATGTGACGGTAGCCTTGGAGACTGTAAAGAAGCATCTGAAACTTACAGAGCAAATTGTCATAAGCTTTTCCCTTATGCTTTGGCTTTCATGCCCCCTGGATATGAAGAGGATATGAAGATCACAGTTAACGGAGATAGTTCTGCAGAACCTGAAGAACTGGCCAATGAAATATGAACAACTTTATTGGAAAAAAAAATGACATTGGACCATATCTGGTGTATAATATTTTTGTCACGCACCTGCTGAATTGTTCTAACTTACACAGAGAACAGAAGGAAAAAAAAAAAAGTGTTGCCTTCAAATAGTTTTACTTTTTTTTTATATCCTGCTGACAAAGTATATATATAAAATATCTAACATATTACTGGATATAGGTTGTTCGGTTTCTTAAAAATTAAAAGCTGCTAAAATTGAAGAAAAAAAAAAAACCCTTCTCCTTACCTACCTACCCATGTTTTTAAACTAATTTATATTAAATCTGGAGGCGTATAGCCCTCAGAGCAGGTGTGTGGCAGAAATATTACTTTAAATTTGTCTTGTGAGATTACTGTTATCTCAGACAGCAAAAAAGCTGTTTTAGCACTGGATTCTTTCACTGAGCACAAAGAGTTGTTGGGGCTTTAGCATCTGACTGATTTTGATACGGGGATGATTCTGTCCATAGGAAGTACGCAATGTGAATCAGAATACACAGAGAAACCCGCAACATACGCGTTGTGTTGTGGATGGTGGGACGTACGGATATCAGGCTGAATTAAGAAACATAGTGTGTTCAATAAGCTTGTTGTGTCTCTGAAATTCACTGTACACGATCAGTTTGGTGTTCTTGCACCACAGTTTTTAACTGAAGGAACCAGTTAAAACTCTGTCTCTCTCTTTGAAATAAACTTGGGGGGGGGTGGGGCGGGGAGAATCAACATTGCTGTTCTTGAGATGAACCTATCAGCGTAGGTTGGCCAAACTTTTTAAAACTGTAATGCAAGAACCAAATAAAATTATGCACTGTGATGTGGCACCAACTAATTAGAAAGATAGCATGCATTTTTTTTCATGTAGAGTGAAAAGAAAATGAGAACATACTATGGCTTGAAGTTGCAAAGAGGAGAACTCCTGACTACCATTTTGACTGATCAAGAGACTAATAGTTTAAAACCTCAGCAGGCCTTGTTCACGTTATGCAGAAAAAAAAAAAAAAAGTGCTGCAGTTTAGATACCTCTGGAACTTTTCCACAGTGTCACAGGTTTGTAATACTTGAAGCCCTACATTTCTAAGAATATATTTCTTGCTCAGTTGTTTCAGGCAAGCCCAAGACTTTGTAACTTTTAAGGGGCCCAAGATTTTTTTTCAATAACAGACCAGCTTCTTATTCCTGCAGTTACAGATGTAATTTCCTTTGTCAAACATAAGGTACCAAATATAATGCAATAAAACGTTTTGAAAAACAATTGTGTGAATATTTAAACCAATCTCTGTTGTACTTTGAAAATGAATGGGTTCACTAGAGTGCAGCTCAGGGTTGGCTTACTGTGCTGTCCAGTTACGCTAATAATGTCACTGCTGATGGGTGGTTGTTGAGTATAAAGTGCAAATGCATTATATGTAAATACTGAATGTCTGGGAAGTTCTATAACACAGAATGCTTTACTACTTGGCTTTTAAGTTCCACCAGTGTTACGTTGAATTTTCTTTTCCAAGTCAAGCTTCAGTCTACAAGTCTACTGTCTTAATAATATAGATAAGTGCTCAAATGGTTTTGTTTTGTTGTTTTTTTTTTTTTTAATAGGCTCCTCATATAAAACAGAGCAGAAAATAAACTACAGCTTATAAAGTGAGTGCCTTCTTTGCTGCAGGAGTTCAGTTACAGAGTATCTGTTGTGTGGATACACAGCCTTCCTCTTCCACATCATGGAATTCAGTGATTGACATGTACAGTTAAGAAATCCAGGAAGACTTACTGGCGTTTGTAGTTTTCTAACTGTCAGAAGAGCAGGTTTTGTTTCTTGTATATTCAGCACCACTTTCTTTTCATGGTTAGACGATTGTTGTGTATGTTTTCAGTGTAGTTCATGTCGGAAATGTAAGTTGTATTGCTATATTTGTATATTTAATCTGCTGGGCTTTTAGGGACTAGAATACCTATGGAGCCTTTAATTGACTCTGGTATTTATGTCTAGTTCTCAGTCTTTTCTGCAGCCTGAGATACTTGGACTGCATGTCTTCTGCAACTACTGAAGGTGGTTCAATCTTGCCTACACAAGCTATGAGCTTTTGGCCTTGCCTCTGAGTATTGCTGCCGTTTCCTTGGCTTCTGATGCTTAGCTGGAGGCAGATGAGTGCTCACTCTTTTTAACAGATTGTGAATTACGTCAAGCAAGTTTTATTTTTCCAAATTCTGGTCTTTTTGGGTGCTGCCTATAAATGGGATTATTTCCTTTTTCACCGCCTGTTTTTGTGTTGAAATAGATAAACTAAAAGCAAGAAGTTACTTGTTATCTTTCATTATGCAAGCGGGAAAGGACATTTCTGTGGGCCTTCCAGAAGCCGCCTCCATCTACACATCTGTTGCGGTTTCCCCCAAAGACACTTCTTCATAACCTTGCTGAAAGGCATCCCTAGTGCTTCAGAGATGATGCTTTCGGATTAAAGAGGTTCCTCATCCCCTTCCAGAAGACTGCAATCCCAAGCAATGAAACTAAGTCAAGAGTTTACCGGATGAAGAAGGTTCTTTAGTTGGCAAAGGATTTGTTATTCCTTCATCTTCGCATCTCTCCTGTTAGATGCAATCCCAGCTTCTGAGGAGGAGGTTTTTAAGAGCTGGAAATGAAGTTACAGTCCAATGCAATGAGTCTTGCGAAGTAGTAGCACTGTGTTGTGCTACAGTGAAAACTTCCCTTTGCGTGCCGAGATCCAAAATTGTAATTGTTGGTGCTCAGCTGCCGAAGCAGGTGAGCAGGGATTGCAGTCATGCTCAGAGTGACCTAGGACATCATTTATGACATTATTTGATTTGATTCTTCATGACTTTTCATGGGAGAAGGATGTCTGCACCATCAGTGGAGCCACTGGTGATGACGTATGCCATGGATATCTTTTCTGGGAGGGGGGGGGGAAAAAAAGTTCAAACAACAAGTTTTCTCTAGATAGAGACTGTAGGTGGTGCAAATGCACATTGCATGAAGCAATGCCAGAGTCAGAAGTGGACTTAAATTGTAAGTAACGGAAAGTGGTTCTTTGCCCCAAGATGGTAGGTGAGGTACTCACTTTATCCATGTGGAGACCAGAGCATTCAGACATGTGGTACGTGTGAACAAACAGGTAAAATAGTCTCAATATGATCTATTCACTAATTCATTTCTTTGCATCTTAAATGCCTTAAAAGCCTCTGTATTCTTCTACAGTTACGTTTTCTTGTCAGTAGAGGTCTTAATGCTTCCATGCTCATAGGGGGGGAATCATGTCCTGACGCGTGGTGTGTCAGCCAGAATACAGAGTGAAACCTTGTCGCTCGCTTTTTCTCCTAGCCTAGGGAGAAAATTCCAAGTTTCCCAGGGAGCTCTCTAGGGCTAGGTGAGGTATGTACAATTAGCCAACTGAATCTTCCTTTAGTGTTTGTTTCTCCAGGTCTGGAGGTGCTCCAGCTGTACGGTTGACCCTGGAAGCTGGCGTAGCACCTTACCCTTCAGCCAGATAGAATTGTCATTGTCTTCGTGGAAAGGAAACGCTGGTGAGAGTAGGGTGAGACCAGGGCTGAGAAACCAGAGGGGCAAATGCAATTTCAGTATCGCGTGAGCAAGTTCAAGTAAGGAAAAAGTAAGATCTTTGCCTGGCATGGTGTCTCTGAGGGTTCGAGCAACGGTGCCATCGTTCCTGCAGCGCTGGCGTCCCACACGCCCCTGCTGGGCTCTGAAGGTCTGCCACTAATGCTAACAAAACCACTTGAAAGATTAATCCAGCTCAATATACCCCAATTAAAATTACTTTTTTTTGCCCTTTTCATGATTGCTTTAAATGTGGTTTTGGTTTTGGTTTTTTTTTTTTTTTGGAAGTGGTCCGTGCTGGGTATCTAGCTAGCTTTGAAATCTTTCCCCTCTCTTTTCCCCTAAGAAAGTTTGCTCTAAAAATGCAGTTTTGTACCTAAGTGGTAATGTTAACTAGCTCGAACTACGTGAAAGTAAGGGTTGTGCTTCTCTGGTAACACACCGCTTTGGGATTCCGTGGAGAAAAAAAGATGCAAGTGTAGTATAATTAGACAGTCATATCAGTAAGGAATCGAGTAAGTTCATTAATGAAAGTTAAAAGTCCCAGATGGAGGAAAATGGTTGCTGAGCTTGGAGAAAGACTCTTGGTTCCAGTTGTGCACTGTTCTTGGATGTTGTAAGGAGCAAAGGGCATACACGTTTACAAAACTTATGGTCATGTCGTCATGATTATATTTCCTGGAAATTAAAGCTGCGGTGCACAAACACTGGTTTTAATGCCTGTTTTGGGCAGGGATTCTTCATCCCAAGAGCATACAGCGAGCGGTGGGAATGGCAAGGAGCAGTTGATAAAGCAGCTCAGCAAAAGGAGACTGAAGTGAGTTATAAGGAGGTGGAATAATAGAAATTCCATTTTAGATCAAGTATAAAATAGCTTTCTTTTATTACTAGAAAGATTACTGAAGCTGTAAATACTATAAATGCAGTCTTCCCGTGCCAAGGAAGCTGTAAACGTGTATTACTTTTAGAGTGGTACAAGCAAATAGTTGTATGTTCACAAAGATTCTAGCTTTGTATGTTGGTCTTCAAGTAAATTGTGGCAGAAAACTCGGAGGACAAAGATTGTCCGGTTTACAAGGGACCATATCAAAGGGTTTGTAAGAATATTGCAAGAGAAATATTACTAGAAAATCCAAAGCATCTTAGAATAGCTTTCCTAAGATGTTTGTTGTTTTAATTGAAAAAATGTTACATCTGCTAATTGTTCATAACAAAAGACAAAAAGTACTTTTACTAAATATTTCTGCCTGGCACTGCCCATTCAATATCTACCTCTACTAGTCCTAGTCTAGTTCAGCTACTGCATAATTTTAGCCATTTAGCATATAACATATGAAAAAGTGTCATTTACCTGGTTGGTGAACAAATGTATGATGATGGGTAACGTTTAGTTTTAAACTGTAATGCAATAAACCACAAACTTAGTGAAAGTCCTGTTGGTTCAGTGCAGCAGCATATTTATTGCTTCATTGCTGATCCGTTCAAAAATAAATAAATAAAAAAATAATAATGATAAACTCCACCAAGTTACTTGCAATTGTACTGGGATTTGCTTTCCCTTCCAGCCTTCCTAACTGGTTAACAATGTTGTACTGTGTTTTTACGCTCTTCTCTGGTGGTAGCAAATATCAAAACTGGCAGGAAGTCAATCAAATGAATAAAAATGCTGAGTTCTGTTTGTAAACGAGTGCTAGTGTTTCCTTGTAGGGTTCAGCCTCCTCCTTAGGTGCCTGCCGGCTTTGTGATAAACCGTCCCTTGACTAGCTCCCTTAATTCCCCCATCATCTCCTTCCACGCTGACGGGTCGTAAATGGGGGTGCGGGTCTCGCCAAGGGGAGGAAGATGAGGAGGGAAAGGCTGTGGCTCCCTTGGGAGTCGGGCTGGAAAAGAACCCCCGTGGCAGGGGGCTGCCTCCCCTACCCTGCACGCTCCTTGTACGGGCATAGAAAAAGGATCCTTTGCTCTTTCGGCCCATTTCAGCCAATGTGGGTGTTGGGGAAATGCTCGTACTGAAGGCTTGAAGGAAAGGGCTTCGAGAGGCAAGCTGGATGAAGAAGCACTCCCTGTTTTCCTCAGGCCCGATTTGCGGGGAGGAGGGTAACAATAAATCTCAGTGGCTTTCTCTTCCCCACCCCTGAGCCCACAAAGCTTTCCTGACCCAGCGTCCCCCCGTGTCTTGTGGTTGATGAAATAATACGGCAACGCTGAGAAACTGGAGCACGAGTAACCGGCAGCGTAATCCTCACCCGTAGGGCGCTGTGAGCTTGACAGTTAGGATTACCTGGGAAAAATTGCTCGTTAAGTGCTGCGCGTAACGAGTAACAGCTCTGATTAACACTGGCTACAGTGAGCACGAAGGGCTCCAGCAACTCGCAGGGTGTGTATTTTGCTATAAATTGCCCGGGAGGAGATTAGAGCAGTATCCTCACCTTCAGCCCTTGGGCTGGGAAAGGGGCGCTTGTTGCAGGAAGGGTTGCTTTGCACAGACCCTACCCTACTAAATAGCGACCCCGAAAAAATAGCATCCCTTCCTCACCGATGTCCTCAGTAATTTCATTTTTCTTTTGGGGGAGGGGAGGGCCATTCACGCTGGGTAACTGCCTGCTTTGAACTTTCCGTGCTTTCAGACTTCACCTTTCCATTTCTGGGAACAGCACCTCATGATTGTCTACAAGACGACTTAAAGCGCGGGCGATTTATGAGGAGCCAAAGTAGTCTGGCAGTTCATACCTTATTTTACTTTCATAAATCTGTCGGGACTGACTTTTCATCAGGACCTCTCCATTTCATCAGGTATGAAGAATCCTTCTACCTTGTCGTTACGCTTCTGGAAGCTGTTCTGAAGGTCCTACGTGCAGCAGCAGAAAGCCACCACCTCTCTGCGGTCGCTCTGTCCCTCGAAACACCGCAGGGACGCCGGCGAGTCGCCCCGCGAGTCCCCTTCCTGCAGCTATCAAACCTCACCAGGTGCTACGGGAGGCGAATTAATACCGGAGGTGAATCAATGCTGTTCTCAAACCAAAGGAAAAACCAACTGGTTGACTCGTGGTACAGTTGGCAAAGCAATGTCAGGGTTCTGCACTCTTTACTTAATTTCTTTTTTTAAAAAAATAATATGTACGAAAGTAACGTTCTCGTTTGGATTGCGTGAGTTCTGCACTGCCTCAACGGTTGCGGAGCAGAGGAAGGAGGAATCTTGCTTGGTCTACGACTTGGCCGTGCTGTAGATGAAGCAGTCGGTGGGACTCCCAACACTGGACCCTTATTCCAGTGGGAACAAGGTGGGATTTATTCCCACCTTGCCTTTATGTGACTAGAGGGATGTGTAAATGCCCTTTTTTTAGGGGAAAGTAAAGGGTGAGTAAAGATGGGGCTGTTGTTGGGTGGTCCGTGCAGCAAGGCTGGCACTTCCAAGGCAAGTCGTGGGTTTGCAAGGGCTTTTACAGGACCTTGCAGCGCTGGGCATTTTCTCCTGAACTTCTCAAACCCAAGTGCCATGGCTCCATTCATTGACCCAGAGAGGTCAGCCCCTGAGAGCAGGAACGGTTCTATTTCACTGGATAGGCTTTGTACGATTTTCTCACAAAACCTTAAAGCCAAAATGCTTTTATTAATTATCTGCTTTTTTTTTTTTCTGCAGTAGTCTTTTTCATCTGGAAGCATTTTTATAAAATTTTTGGAAAACATTGGCTTCTGGCTGTTTACAAGACGCGTTTCAAGCTTTCTTTTTTTTCTTCATAGGAATCACCAAATGTTCGTAATTCTGCATCTCACTTCACTTGCAATAGCAATAAATGCCTTAATGAAATGTAAATGGAAAATATTTTTTATATGTGCTTGAGCTGGGAAAACAACCATTGCTTTATCGCAGAGTAAACTTGTTTGCGCTTTTGGATTCCTATTTTGTCCCCTGATGAGCATCTTCCCATCATGTGTCCTTTACCTTCTGTTTAATTTTGCAGGACCCTGCTGCTGAAGGATGGTTACTCCCTTCAATTACGTTTCTGAATTGTTTGGCAAAACTGAGCTGGGACTTTATACTGCCCTACGTTACAAGGAGTGGCATCAGGGGCTGTCCTGTGAGCCACCTCGCCTGTCCGACATCCTACCCCGGCAACAGCTCAAACGCGGTGGGTCTGATCCCTGTCCTGTCACCTCTTTCCTGATTTCCCTGACTCTCCCAACTGAAATACAGAAAGCAGATAAAGAATCATAGAATCATAGGATGGTTAGAGTTGGAAGGGACCCTAAAGATCATCGAGTTCCAACCCCCCTGCCATGGGCAGGGACACCTCCCACCAGACCAGGTTGCTCAAAGCCCCATCCAGCCTGGCCTTGAACACCTCCAGGGATGGGGCACCCACAGCTTCTCTGGGCAACCTGTGCCAGTGTCTCACCGCCCTCAGAGTGAAAAATTCCTTCCTGATATCTAATGTAAATCTTCCCTCTGACAATTTAAAACCATTACCCCTCGTCCTATCACTCCACTCCCTGATAAAGAGTCCCTCCCCATCTCTCCTCTAGGCCCCCTTTAAGCACTGAAAGGCTGCTGTAAGGTCTCCCCGGAGCCTTCTCTTCTCCAGGCTGAACAATCCCAACTCTCTCAGCAAAATTTCTCAGGCAAATTTCTTCACAGAGAGGCGCTGGACCATCATTAGCATCTCTGCTGTGCAAGAGCAATTCAGTGTTCAAGCTGCTCTTGAGCAGCTGCAGTAGCGGTAGGAAGGCAGCCCTGTTCCTGGTCACAGCCTCCCAGCAGTACGAGGCATCCCTGCATCAAGTGCAGCTTTCATTTTCCTCTGGGACAGTGCAGAGCATCAGGCACCATATGTGGACATTGAGTTAATGAAGCCAGAACTGGTAGCATTGATGAAAACATTTGGTACCAATTAGAGTTACCAACCCCCTCCCCTTGTTGCACAGGGTTTGTGAGAAGTAGCTGTTCTCTGGGACAGAAGATAGTTATCACTGGAGTGCCACTGAGCATCAAGAAGTTCATTGGTTATAGGAAAACTGGTTATAGCCTTGGTTATAGGAAACCTGGGAGCACCTATCTTCTGTTGGTGTGTTACTCATCAGCCTGGGCTTGGGAAGGTGACAACTACCTGTGTGAGTTAGGAGGTGACACCTGGCACCCAGAAAGGTCTCAGCATGCACTCTTTGGTGCACATGGAGGATGTGTTGGAAGGCTGTGCTACCTCTAACAGCAACATGGTAGGGTGATGTCTTTATTCCCTGTCTCCTGACCTGGCACGATTTTCCAGCGGCAGGAATCCCAAGAGGAGCCATCATGGATCATTACAGTGACTTTACTGCTATCAGCTCAGGCTGGCTGGTCTGGCAAGGCACGTGGCACTCACATCTTTCCTATCTCCTGCCCATACCAATGATGCTGTGCAGCCATATCAAGTACAAACCTGCTGCTGAGCCCATTTGGAGCGATGGAGTTGCTGGATCACCCCCATACTGGATGAACCTGCTTACGTCATCTGACATTTAGCAGCAACCTAGCTGTTGTTAGAACCTCTTGCATTGTCACCTCAGGTAGGGCTTCAGAATGGTTGTGCAATGTACCTCAAAGGATGCTGGAGGGCTACTAACCCGCCCTCCGGACCAGTCTCCTGTTTGCACACTGTGCCCATCACAAAAACCCAGAGAGCCAAATGAGCAGGTGGTGGCAGGGTGGGAATACAAGTGGAACTACAGCCAGTCCCTCCACCAGCTGCAGCTCACTCATTTCCCGTGAAAACTGGGAGGGTCACATCATCAGGGACAACCTGAGTGATTGTTTTCTGCCGAGTGGTTGACAGCTGTTTGCTGTAACTTGAAATCATGCATATGTCGGACATGAGCAGTAAATCAGCTTTTCTCGGACTTTCCTGTTCCCAGTTGCTGTTTCCCCCTGAAGCCCTTTGTATCCCGTTCTTGGAGCCAGGCCCTACTGGCTTTGAAATCCCAGCTGTGCCGAGCCCATCCATTGCAGCTTTGCAGCTCTTTGCCCCAAGCTTTGAAACGTTTGAAATTTCAACCCTCAACATCTCTGATGCCGTCCAGCCCTGCTGCAAAAGCCCCCCAGTAATGCTCTCAGCTGGAAAAAAAAAAAGAAAAGAAAAGTAGAAAGTCATTGAAAAACAAAGGCAAAAAGAAAATCAAATTTTGAATGAAATGGCACAGCAGCTATTTCCAGACATACTTGAAGTGTGGAAGATGATCACTGCCCAAGTTCTTGTCTGGGATCAGGTTGTAGCAAGAATCTCATGCAGTGTCTCAGCAGCCGTTGAGCCTTGGATAAGTTATTTGCTGTGGAGGTGTTTAGGGTAGGATATGAAGTGGTCAGGAAGACTACATCTGAGGTACCATGAGTTTCTGAGGGAGCAGGAATTACTGATGCTCATTATGGTCAATACCAGCCTCCTCTGAGTCTACACTAGCACTTGTGATCTCAACAGCAGCTGTGTTTGTCACCTGGCTCCACTTTTTGGATGTCCTAGGATACTTTATTTAGTCTGTTCTTTCTTATCATCACAACCACCTCTTTCCTGTATCCACGTATTTGCTGCCAGAGAACTGCCCAGCCTCTTGATTGCCGTGTACACCCTGTACTTGCTGTTCTGTTTTCTGCCACGGTCAGCAGAATTGGTTTAGTAAGAGAATGAAAGCAATCCTTGTTCTTCCCTTAGCTAGACAGGTTGTTAACATTTCCAAAGGTTATTTGAAGGTCGTCACCAGCAGCTTCTACCCTGCCTGGATCAGCTCAACTGTTGGCAGCTTCCAAGTGCACGCTCTATGGATAAATTGCTCCTAAGCCACAAAGGGATGGGATTGGAGTCAGCGAGGGATGGCAAACCTATGTTAGTGTTAGACTTGGGGGAAAGGACACCTCCTAGGATGAGTGGCAGCATCATCCTGAGGGACGAAGCATCATTTCTGAAAGATGCCTGGCATGATCTGCTTGCAACAAGGTGGAGGGCTTCCACTGATGAAACCTCTTCTTTACAGATAAGCCTATCTCTTGATAATGTGGCAAGTGGCGGTTGCCGAGGACTGGGACTGCTGGGGGATAAGAGAGCAGTACTGGGACATACTGGGCTCACAGGGGTATGACATGCAATTCAACCTGACACAAAGTATGGTGGTGCAGGGGTCAGGGACACTCAAGGTGGTAATGGGGAGGTACCATATGGCACAAGCCCGGGACAAACCAAGGCAGAAGTCTCTGGCACAGACTTAGGGGTATGCAAGAGTTAGGGAGCAGCATTTCTCATGTAGCACTTAGTTTGTTAGTAAAACACTCGGGACCAGAATGAATGTCTAAAAAATGCTACGATAATGGTGGGGGGAAGCCTTCTTAAAGACTTCTTGGAGCATTTGGGATAGATGGTGCTGTTGGCTGTCAAGAGTATTTCATTTCTCCTTGGCTGTCTTTGACATGTGGCCAGGTTTTTGTGCACAAACTTGTCCTCTACCTTAAAGGGAGTGACCTCAAGTACAACAAAGGGAAACCTTAGATTCTTTGCCATGGAGTTCCTTTTCTTCTTTGAAAGTATGTGTATGTCCCCTCTCAGGAATGGTCCACCACCATAATGACAATAAACCTGTCAGCACCATCTCAGCTGTCCTTTCCTTTCCACTGTTGCCCCTAACCACCTTGCAGAACTTTTCAGAGACGTGTCTTCTGCCATTCACTTTCCCAAGTCCCTTTGATATCCCCACTGAAACACCTGTGAGAAAGGGTGAACTCTATCTTGATATGCATTGCCCACAAAGGTCTGCAGCGTGGCGCAGCGTAAGGAGTGGATCCTGAGGAACATCAGCTCTATTTACGCCCTGCATAGATTTAAGGCTTGACTTCAGTTAGCTTGACTGTGAGTCAGGGAAAGTGCTGTGTTGACAGATCGGTTGTGCACACGCCAAGGCAAAGGCAAGGGTTGAGGAACAGGTCTGATGAAGAGATCTGATGCAAGTCAGGAATCTAGGATAAGATCTGTGACAAAGAAGCCCGACTGGTGAGTATCCGGTAGAGATGGCCAACACATGTGAGATTGCAAGCCTGCAGATGACATTCAGGGATTGTTATCTTTGAACAAAATGAGCTGGGGAGAGGCAGGAGGGCATTGGAGCAGACTCTTGGGATGGCACTAGCTGTGAGAGAGCCACTGAACTTACACTACAGCAGAGCCAGCTTAAAATTCATTGATACAAACAATTTAATCCATCAAAACTTTCTACTCTATGAATCAGAGCAGTGCTTTGTATTAGATGGACACTGTAATTTTTGGTCCAGTAGTATTTAAAATAAGTTTACTGTTGTATTGGAGGCACGGGTGGCACTATAAATGCAACTCAACTCTCAAAAGCAATTTTAGACTGAGCTCTGGAGGGATGAGGGTAATCTTGTAGATGGCATGTATCTTAAAAGGTGTCTGATTAACTAAGTTAATTGTCATCCCTATGAAATAAAAGCATATGGACTTGTTTTCTGTGGTCCGTACTGTAACATCGAACTATATACATACAAATGCATACATTACATTAGGCATGCAAATTGCCTAATGATAAGTGTGGCTAATTTGCTATTTGTGTGTATATATCAACATTTCTTCAGGTGCAGCTGCGAGGGTGCTTATGAAATGTGCGAGCTCAGAGATAAAGTGAATGAACCCAATCTTTAACGTTCTTAACTAAAACATGTGATAGACAGTAGATTCTAATCTAATTCTAATCTACTACCTAAATTACTGTAGAGACAGTTTTCCAACCTTATGATTTGTGCTAAATAAAGCTGGTGAAAGTAGAAAAAAATATTATTTTTGGGACTGAGAAATCAAATGGATGATACATCTTTTCCAAGACTTCCAGCTCCCAGGAAGGCCACCAAATAGGGACTTACAAGGAGGGTGGAAAACTACAAGGAGGGGTTCAAAACTGAGCAGTGGCTGCTCAGGGGCTCCCAGCACATTGGATATTGTCACCAAAAAAGCTCAACTGGATTCCATCTCTTTCAGGATCTTAAATGGGCTCAAATGGGACAGAGCTGACCATATCTGACTCTACATGTTCTCCTACTTCTCTGACTTCTAATTTCCTCTTCAATTTGGCATCTAGACTTAATAAGAGTACATACAGCTGTGACGATTTTAGCTCTTCCTGTAAATTTTCTAATGCTTTTTATTGATAACATTATTATTTCAGTATAGATCACAGTTTTGGATTATTGTTGACATTTATTTAGATGATTAAGCAGATTGATTAGTCATAAAAAGATTTTAAAGGTGGAAAAAAACCCACTCACAGCAGAGGTAGGCATATGCTTTGTTATTTATAGCTGAATATCCACTTGAGCAAGTAATACACTAAATGAGAAAAAACTACCAGACAGTCCCTGAAACCATATACCAGATTAGATTTGTAGATAATTACACGTATTTTTTTCTCTAAAAAGGCAAATGTGCTTTTTTAGAATGAATAATAATATGCACACATTTTAAAACATGGTGGCTGTTGTCCCATTGCTCGGTGACATTACTCAACGTGCTGCTCGGCTTTGCCATCATCTCTGCATGAATGTAGCGCGCTGTCAGGGACTGACATTACCAGGCCTCCAAAGTAGCTGCCCAACCTGATGTGTCAAATCCATGTCTGCCCACCATGGTGATGGGGTCACTGAGCAACAACCGGCTGATCTGTCAAGATCATGATCAGAGGAACGGGTTCACAGCAGTCCCAAAGCAGTAGAAGAAATGTCTATTAGTGACAGCCACAGCCCTGATGACCATTTTGAGCAAAAACTGCCAAGTGACTCTTGGGCCACTAAGCTGGAGAGCAGCTTCCAGAAGGTGAGGATGCTCCAAAACGAATGTGGCTGCACGGCAAGCTCATGGCAATGACCGCTGCAATAAAGAAAACCAAGGAACCTGAGCCCGAGCACCACTGTCTGCCACCCCCACATCTGCGTCTCAGAGTTGTCTTACTTAGACATCTGTGTTCATGGAAGAATAAGTCCAATGCAAAACCTAGTATCACTCACTTTTCTTGGTAACTGTCTTATGTGAATAACCTCCCATTTCACCATCTCTGTAATTTATGCACACTACTGCAAAATTAATTACATTTTTAGTAAGACAGTTTGGAAAGAAATCAACGTCAACACTAACCTTTAAAATGAATCAGAGGAAACAACAGCTCTCAGATAAAAGCTTTTTGGGCCGAATTCTTGAGATGTTCTAGTGACAACTACTACAGGGCATAGCTGGAACTGTGTGGCCGCTTTCCTCGAGCTATTTTTTTTCCTTCCCACCTTCCGTTTTCTTTGGGATGCAGTGTCCTAATTGCTCCAAGCTTTGCTTTTTGAAGGTTTTCCTCCACTTTCTCTTTTGTCTACTACCTTTTCTTATATCATATTATCCTTTACCTCTTCTCCATCAGCGATCAGTTTGCAAATAGGAGCAGGTTCAACAGAGGGCCACAAAGATGATTAGAGAACTGGGTCACAGGGTGTATGAGGAGAAGCTGAGACCTGTGTTCATCATGAAGAAGAGATGGGTCAGTGAAGGTATAACCATAGTCTTCACTACTTGAAGATGTGTTATAGAGAGGGTGACAGATTCCTAGAGGTGCAGAGTGCAATGACAAGAGACAATGGTCAAAGTTACAGCAATAAAAATTCCAGATGGATCTAAGGGAAAATGTTTTCTCCATGAGAGTGATTAAACCTGCAACAGGTGCCTAGACAGCCTGTAGGATCTCCATGCTTGGAGATACTCAGAACTGCTAGACAGGGCCCTCAGCAACCTGATCTAACTTTGAAGCTAGCCCTGGTTTGAGTGGGAAGTTGAATTCCAACCTAAATTATTCTGTGATTCTGTCTTCAAATCTCTTTGGGCTGCAAATCTCCATTTTCTTAAGACCTTCTTCTCACATAAGGTTCCCTTTAATCCACACCACTCAAGCCTCCTGCCCTACCTGGTCAGCCATCAACAACACTGGCCCCAAAGCGAGACCATGCTGTTGATTCACATGCACGCTTTCCTCTCTGCGGTTTTTCATCATGCTCTCCCATACCCGGTTGTCTTTGGACTGGAAGAAGTTACTCCAGCTCTCAGCTGCTCTGCAGGTAGCGGCTAGAAGAAATCTACGGAACAATAAGAAAATGGAGAGTCCCAGCCAGCTTGTTGGGTACGAGGTTGAGCCCTACCCCCCCCCCCACTTGCATCCAGGTGCTGTGTCCAGTGGTTGCTTAGGACAGCACTGTCTCACACTGTGTGCAGCTATTTCACTGATATTTGAAAGCCAGATTTAGAAATACGACTCTCAGCATCCAATTTAGTATAATGAGAAGAACAGAAAAATCATTATGAAAAACCCATAAAAATGTTACAAAGGTATTAAGATGCATTTATTCTCATCCAAATACATCACTAAGGCAAAGTGTATGAAAAAAACCCCAGAACTATTAATTGCATAGTCTAATCTTTCCTGCCAAAACAAAACTTCTGTGCATAGCAGTTTTGAAAAGAGTCCAGGTTTGACTACCAACAATGATATTAACTTGCTATTATGGCATTTAGGGCAAAGTTAAGGCTACTTGTTAATTATAAGTACACGGAGAGATCTAACAAGCTGATGCTTCCTGAAAGAATTAGCCCAGAATAGAAACTACTTAGAATTATAAAAATATTAAATTATAGCACTTAGGAATGTTGTTGGCCAGACAGATCCCTCAGGCATGGCAGATAAAGTCTTTAAGGACCAAGTAGTCCATGTACGTTTGATCTTGTGGCTTCTCTGTCACCTATGCAGCGGAGAATAAGTGAAGATAAACAGAAACCAGCGTGGGCTACTTTTTTAAAAAGAGAAACACCGAAAATCTCTGTGAAGGAGTCCCACGGGACTCCCACTGCTCAAAGAAACTGTCAGGTTGAATGAGACAGCCAGAGGAAAGAGGGACTCAGTGGTGCAGAGGACTTCTCCACTGAGCAGCCACACTGTGGAGGTATGTGCCAGGAGGGAGCTGACAAAGATCTCCCAAGACTTTGTGGACCCTTAGATGGGGAGTGTGTGAAGGGCTAGGGCTACAAAGATGATTAGGGGCCTAGAACATCTCTCTTATGAGGAAAGGCTGAGGGACCTGGGTCTTTCTAGTCTGGAGAAGAGAAGACTTAGGGGGGATCTAATCAACTCCTAGAAATACTTAAAGGGTGGGTGTCAAGAGGATGGGGCCAGACTCTTTTCAGTGGTGCCCAGTGACAGGACAAGAGGAAACGGGCACAGTCTTGAACATAAGAAGTTCCATCTAAACATGAGAAGGAACTTCCTTCCTGTGAGGGTGGCAGAGCACTGGAACAGGCTGCCCAGAGAGGTGGTGGAATCTCCTTCTCTGGAGACATTCCATACCCGCCTGGACACGTTCCTGTGCAATCTGCTCTGGGTGGACCTGCTTTGGCAGGGGGGTTGGACTAGATGATCTCCAGAGGTCCCTTCCAACCTCATATCGTTCTGTGATTCTGTAATGTTAGCTTCACTTTCTCCTTCAAATGATTAACTTGCTGATAATGGCTAGAATAAACAAAGTTCCAGTAAGCAGGTCACTGCAGCTTAACCTGGATGCAGGTTTCTCCAGAAAGTAGAATTTATGTCCCTGTAGAGGGGTTTGGAGTAGGCGAAGTAGGTACTGACACAGACCGTAGCTGCCCTGGGCATGTGTTTGTGCTGGAGAAGTGTTGAATTTCTTTGAACTAGAATAATACCTTCTGTAGCTTCAATGGGATGATGGTACAAGATTCTCTCCGTCTACTTGTTTGCCAGATTAAAAAGCCATTGAAATTTTATTTCCCTTTTATTAACGCTGGGCAAATAGATCATCTTCTAGTTGTTTCAGATCTGTTGAAGCCTAGTTTTGCTCTTTAGCTGTGTAGAGGCAACACAGTTTTTCTCAGGGATTAGCTATGCTTCAGTAGGTTTGAGTTTGTGTCTAATTTATGGAGTTATCTGTGCAGATGTCAACAAGAGGAAACTGGGTTTGGAATCAAGAGTTTGAGCAAACCAAGCCCAGGTATGTGCTGAGACTGGTGTGAAGCAAAACGTGGGAATTAGCAGAGATTCTAAATAATGGAAATCTTCCAGTTGATGTCCTTCACTTATGAATAAAAATTCAATTAGCTGAAGCACTCTTCCTTTTCTGGTACTAGTGTCTGTACAGCTGGCTTGAGGGAAAGCAAGAGTTTTCTTTCAGAAGTCATAGTTGTGGGTTTACAATTGGTCCTTAATCTCAGTAAGTGGTTTCCAGTGGTGTGTGTTGGAGGCCGGATTTACTGTCATCTTGGAAGAGGAGGCAAAGAGTTGGTTTGCTCAGGAGCTAAGAGTTACCCAAAAACCTCATCAACCCAGGAGAAATACTCAACATACTGGAAGACCCAGAAGGGACTCAGTGGACTGACAGAATGAATTTGTCGTTTGGTCACTGGTCACCTGCTCTTCAGTCTTTATTTCTCTTGTTTACTGTTGCTGCAGTCTGAACCTCCAATCATACCTGCTAATTGGCTTAGTACTGCACGTGGCCGTTGATTTTTTTTTTTTTTTTCAAAGTCAACTTTTATCTGGGTCTTCCTCTTACATCTGAAGCAGATGTAGGAACAACTGTCCTTCCACAAGGAAGGCACGACTGCTCAGAGAACTCTTCTGCGATCTGCTGCTGATTATTTTTCACTAGCATCGGAGGGTTGTGGTTGTGAAGAAGAGGCTGGTGCCACTTCACATCCCTGCACTCAGGAAACGCTTGGGCTGGTGGAGTTTTGTCTTGAGAAGAGCCTTGCTGCAGCCTAGTGCCATAGCCACCTCCTACTGCATGGTGTGCTGTGCTAGAAATGGTCTCTCTCTCCTTATCAGGAACGGAGATGCCTCCTGAAGGATCTGAGGATGGTGGGTGACACAGAAAACATTAGGGAGAATTTTTATTGTCTGTGTGCTGGGAGACAATGAGGAAAAGGAGTGAGGAAAATAACATTTCATAATAAGATATATATTCAAAAATAACATTTCATAGAATGCTTCGAGTTGGAAGGGACCTTAAAGATCATCAAGTTTCAACCCACTGATCCTGATTTCTGCAGGATGCTTGAATTCTAATTTAATCGATGGGAATATTATTGTAATGCTGATATCTTGGGCAGAGACAATCTCACTAGTCAAAAGTCCAGTGAAAGGTCTCAGACCTAAAATCCCATAACATCCTAAACCATCCTGTTAAGTGTGCTGAATAGGTTTGGGGTTTTCCATTTGTGAATTCTGAATCTTGTTCAGCTTCATTTTAAACTCCCGTATAGGCAAAGTTTATTATAGAAGTGCTGACAGAACTTGATTCACACAGCTGTATCCGAGCGTACAAAGCTATCCTGTTTCTCAATTCTGCTTTAGAGAGCTTTGCAGAAAGCTCTTTTGGAAATGCAGGTTTATCCGGTTACCCACCCTTGATGTGAGAAATCATCCTTTCACTCAGCCAAGTCTAGCTTTGGTTTTTTCCTTTTTCACAGTTTCCTCATTGCTGACTAATGCACCGATGAACATTGCAATACTAAAACTTTGGCTTGTGTGCCAAGACAGCATGAATGAGATCAAATGTGCCTGAGCTGGTTTTGAAGACCCAGAGGTGTTACCTTGGTGGAGTTTGCTCTTGTTTATACTTCTGAGTGCAGCAGCGGCAGGATGGTGGAAAACAGACTGCTGAACCTTCTTGCCCGTCATTCTCTCTTAATTCTAATCACAGAATGATATGGGGTTGGAAGGGACTTCTGGAGATCATCTCCTCCAACCCCCTGACAAAGCAGGGTCACCCAGAGCAGGTTGCACAGGAACGTGTCCAGGCTGGTTTGGAATGTCTTCAGACATGGAGACTCCACCACCTCTCTGGGCAGCCTCTTCCAGGGCTCTGCCACCCTCACAGCAAAGAAGTTCCTCCTCATGTTGAGATAGAACTTCTCATGTTCAAGTTTGTGCCCATTTCCTCTTGTCCTGTCCCGGAAAGCCACTCCTGCCTTTCCTGTTCTGAACTCTCAGGCTGCTTCCCTTGCTCACAGTTCTCCCTTTCCCTCACGGAGGCAGAGGGATATCAGGTATTACCAAGGCTCTTCCCTTGCAGATAGCTTGTCACCTGAAACGACATGATACTCTTAATCCCAGGATCTGCTGGGTGTTTCCTCAGCAAACCTGGAGAGCTCTTTGCAGGGGCTCCCTTTAAACCATCTCTTTTACCTATCTTTTTCCCTGCAAGGACTGTGGGTGCAGAAATCCTCGCAGAACTGTTGTATCAAGCTCTTGCTCTGTTTTCTCCGCGGTGGTAGGTACGAAGACGCCCTGGTTCTGCTGCTGACGGAGGTGTTGAATCGAATCCAGTTCCGGTATAACCAGGCACAGCTGGAGGAGCTGGATGACGAGACGCTGGACGATGATGTAAGGAGCAGGTCTAAACGAGGACAGCTGCAGGTCCAGATGTTAAGTCCTGCACTGGTAACACCTGCAGTGTCTTTCCCAGAGCTCTACTTTGGAGTATGAGCTGAACAGCTGCTTCTTCACTCCGTTCTGTGTGGGGTTTGAGGCTTAAAGCAGCACAGAGTGCTTTTAACACAAACTTGGTCACACTGAAAGGATGTGACCTTTGTTCTCGTACATTTAACACTGTCTCTTGTATTTTCTAGACACTTTATAAAAGATATCAGTGAGCTAACAGAAGATAGAGTCGTAGAATTATAGAATTGTCTAGGTTGGAAGGGACCTTTAAAATCATCTAGTCCAACCATCAACCTAACTCTGGTAAAAACCATCACTAAACCATGTCTGTAAGCACTATGTCAGCCCGTCTTTTAAATCCCTCCAGGGATGGTGCCTGAACCACTTCCCTGGGCAGCCCATTCCAGTGCTTAATTTGGGTTCTTAATTTGGTTCTTATGGAGAAAAAATAGAGATACTTCCGTTCTAATTATCAGAGGCATTAGGTATCCGTGTCTGGTTGCTTTGAAATTTAAATGCTGAAATACCTCTGAAACAAAAGCTTTAAGCTGTCTATATTGTTGGTGCTTTCATTTAAGGTTATTTCTCCTAAGTCAGTACCGGTAAACGTCATGATAAATGTGAAAAAGGAGGAGGTGGCCAAAGCAGGTGAGGCCAGAGCACTGGAAGGGCAGGTTCTGTGTAATGGGTCCTTGTCACCTCAGCAGTAACTGTGCTTTGGGAGTGAACGCGTGTGTTTTATCGCTCCAGGGACACACTCGTGCACACCCAAAGCACTGGCTGGCAAAATTATTCTCCATCAGGTCCCTGGAGGCCTGTGAGAATCATTAAGAGCAGTATCTCTTCCAGTATCCATGTGCCTGCAAAAGCCAAGCTCTGGACAGGAGCTGGCTACTCCCAAGCATCCGTTAAGACCCTGTATCCTACAAAAAGCCCCCTGTTTCCCTCTGGAAGTGCTGTGCTCACCTTGGTGTCTCTCCCCGCAGCAGCAGACCGAGTGGCAGCGGTACTTGCGCCAGAGCTTGGAAGTGGTTGCAAAAGTCATGGAGCTCTTGCCGACTCATGCCTTCTCCACGCTAGTAAGTACGGATCCAGCCCAAAAAGCACAACGTGTGAAACCAGCACCGACCGCTGGAGTTTGTTACAAGCTGTTTGATAGAGGCCACGGTGCCAAACAAGTAGGGAGATTTGGGTTTTTTGGAGGATGCAAAAACTTGGCAAGGAGGAGAGCAGAAATGGAAGGAAAAAGCTTGGTGTTCTGGCTTTGTCAGATTTCTTGGTGTGTTTTAAAGAGGGTGCCTCAGTGAGCATCTGAGTCCTACTGGCTGGACGCTGAGCTCTTCAGAAATTCCCATCTTTCAAAGTGTAAATATTTGGCAGCGATCCCTCACTGCTGTTTATCTTGGCCTTTACGTTAGGAGGCAGCGCTGCGAGTTGGGCGGATGAGAGTGTCGTGATTGGGGTTTTAAGGAGAGTGAAATCTTTGTTTAAAGGCTGGATACAGTTGCTGAAAAGAGCGTCTCGGACAACTGGGAATTATGTCTGATAAACACAGATAAGTGCTTCTCTCCAGCCAGTGCCACTGCTGTCGCTAGAATCGGTGTTGTAAAAGTTGCCTGGGTTTTTGAGGAGGAGATCTTGAGGCTGTAAGCCCCAAATTCTGAGTAGTTGATGCCTTTTTCCCTGGGTGAGAAGGAAGGCAAGTAGAGCAGTGGGATCTCAAAGAAAGACTTACTAATTCTGCAGGAGACGGTGCATCCCCAGACCTCTGAACCCAATTCCTGGGAAGCAGAGAAACCTGAGCTGCTGCGGAGGCAGAAGATGCCTGACCTGAACTGCTTTTTTTAATTGATATTTAAGAAACGTTACGGCTGCGCTAAGCACTCGAAGCACATTACTAGAAACTCCGATGTATTGAGCAAAACAGCGTTCGTATGAAAGCAGAAGTTCCTCTGTGGCGTGGTGGCACAGCGTGACTCAGCCAGAGGCAAACAAACGGAGCGGGTGTTTCAGAGACATATGGGCCATGGCAAAGAACATGTGGCTTCCTTAAAGGAAGGCAGTAACATGAGGAAGACTCCCTCTTTTTTTTTTTTTTTAAATAGTCTTCCTGCAGTTATACAAAGGTCCTCAACTGTTAATTAGGCACAGCCTGTTAGGGACTTGATGGCGAGTGCTTTCCTCGAGCCCTGTGTTAGTTCATTTTTACACACTGGATGATCTGGGAGATGCTCAAGCGGTTCCACGTGCTTTCCCCAGTAGCCCCCGGTGCCGTCGAACGCAGCAGGAGTTCTATCGGTAGCAATTAATGAAAGCTGCCATTAATGTGTCCCATGATGAACAAGGGACAGTAGCAGTTCCCTGTGCTGGTGGATGAGCTGAACTGCCATAAAACCAGCCACTTCCAATGCGGTGACTTTGCCAATAGAAATTCAGTAGAACTATGAATTCTGAAAGGGTTGGAAATTATTCTTTCAGGTGGAATAGCCGCAAGGGAGAGGTCAGTGTGCAATTTTCTCCTGTGTGTATACAAAGGCATTCAGGCACAAGGCAAGTAACTCCCTGATAGATCCCACTGAGGCACCTTGGCTGCTTGGAAGGCTTTTTGGTCTCGTTGATTCAGTATTTTGATAGCTTCATTTTGAGAAGCTGATCCTTCGGGGTGAGGATGGACGTGGCACAGGGTTCCCGTGCTCCAGGCTCTGCCTTTCCCCTCCCTTTCGATCCGGGTTGTACATCCGTCTGTGTGTTCATACCGAGGGCATGTTGTGCCATCACTTACACTTGGCAGACCATTATCTTGTTAGGCCGAGTGCTGGTATTTGTGGGGAGAGAAGTGCCTGCAGGGTGGTGATCTCTGTTTTCGTGACAGCTCTCGAGGCGTGAGAAGCTGTGGGATGCAGGATCAGCCCAGAACCTACCAGTTCGCCTTGTCCCCAGATGGCTTTTTGAAGGCACCAGGGAGAAATAAAAAAACCTTGCTCTACCAGAGTAATTAGTAGTTGGGTGTTAACTCTGCCAAGCCCCCAAATCATGCTCATTTCTTGTCTCTTTCAGTTTCCAGTTCTGCAGGATAACTTGGAAGTGTATCTGGGTCTCCAGCAGTTTGTGGTCACATCAGGGACAGGTAATAACCATCACCCAGCACTGCGGTCCTCATTCTTTGAAGAGCAAGAACACTCTAGAACTGCTTTGGTGTTGCTTCTTCCATATTCTATTTGGGAGCTGAACACATGCATGGTGTCTAATGGCTCAGTAGTCAAACTCCAGTAGCAAGAAAAATCGAATAATGTGATTTATTTTTTTTATTGGTGTGTTTCTTCCCTTGTTCTGGTACTTGAAATGAGGGTACCATATGTGCTAAGAACAAGTATGCAGCATCAGATACCATTTCCAGGGATAATGGTTACTTTTTTCCTCTCACTAAAACTTATTTAAAGAAAGCTCTTGTTTGCTTTGGGCTCAAATCTGGTGTGGAGTTGTCCACCACAGGAGCATTTTTATTTAGGCTTGAATTAAGACTGTTGTGAGTCGATGAGTATTTAGGATGCAGTAATAGTTTCTGATGACTTATCTAGCTGGTATTTCAGGAGCCTTCGTGTATAAAGTAGTTTAGGAAGACACCAGTGCTCTCAAAATGAATAAAAACCGTGAGCGTAGCTTTGTTGCTCCTTCCTGAGAAATAAGGAGTTTGTGAGATCTGTATGAGAGAAGGTTGTAGCTAAGGTTTATGGTGTGGCCAGTGAAGGAACCTGTTACATCTGTGCACAGCAGAATGGTGATTGTTGTATAGACAGTTTGGGAAAAAATATTTCCAGTTTTAGGATCATTTCAGACCATTTCATGAGCAAAGTGTAGGTTGCTGTAGCAACAATGTGTATCAGAAGCTGTCGTGTGGACTGGCTGTTTAGCTGGTGGATCAGAAGCAGTGGCTCAGATGCAGCTGGGGATTCAGAACTGGCTGGTGCCCGCGGTAGAAAAGGGCAAGCTTGTTGCTGAAAACTTAATCTGGGATTAAATAAGGGCAGTGGAAAGAAAACCAGAATTTCTTTGAACTGTAGTGTTGCAGGACACGTTTGCTTTTTTAGTAAAAGGTCTGGAATGTTTGGAGACCAGGTCTACCTAACCTGGACAATTGCATAGGCAATAAGATTGGCAAATCTGGTTACCGGTGTGTTTCTTTTATCTGAGAAATATGAAAATAAATAACCACGCTTCACATTAGAAGCAAACACACTCTTGTTCCAAATATTTTTCTGCTGCTGGAACATTTATTGCGGTGTAACCAGCAGAGGGAGTGCGAGAATGACCGTCTCCGCAGAGCTGGGGTTGCTTTTGGTGTCAACAGATGACCAAAAAGGCTCCTGTTCATATAGGTATTAGTAGTAAACAGAAGAAAATAAATGTGTAAAAGGCTGAAATAGTTGATAAGATCTGTTTTAAGAGGAATTTGAAGTGTGGCAGGCGGAAAAGTTGAACTTATCTTGACCAGTTTGAGTATCTCAGTCACTTGGAGAGTGCTCCAGTTTGAACTGTGACCTGCTGCCGAGCTAATTTAAGAAGAATGCTTGTAATGTAATTAGAATAAACTTTGCATTTCCTGTAGCCTTGTAATTAGGTTTCCCATCCCAAAGAGCTGTGTTTATTAGTCGGAAGGTTATGTGTGTTTTCTTGCACGAGGGTTTTAAAGTATGAGTTTTCAGACCGCTGGGCTCTTAGTCGGGGGCTGTTAACACAAGTGATTATTTACACTTGGGTCTTTAGGCTTCATCGCTAACGAACCGGGATGTCATTCCAGGTCACCGGCTGAACATCACTGCCGAGAACGATTGCCGGCGCTTGCACTGCTCCCTGCGGGACCTGAGCTCCCTGCTGCAGGCCGTGGGCCGGCTGGCGGAATATTTCATCGGGGATGTCTTTGCCGCCAGGTTCAACGACGCCCTGACAGTGGTGGAGAGGTGGGTACGGGACAGGGGAGCTGCTGTCCCTTCACAAGGGACACTTGGCACCGCGGCAGCGAGCGCGAAAACCAAGTTTTTTCTCCGCCTCCCCTTGTTGTGATTAAA
This sequence comes from Xenus cinereus, assembly GCA_025774025.1. Classification (NCBI taxonomy): domain Eukaryota; kingdom Metazoa; phylum Chordata; class Aves; order Charadriiformes; family Scolopacidae; genus Xenus; species Xenus cinereus. The sequence goes on from JAOXJK010000032.1 coordinate 13,097,554, forward strand.
TTGAGATACAAAGACCTCAGTGGCCAGAACCTTAATTGTTACTTCATCAGTGCAACGTTTCCCAGACGGCTTTCTGAGTTTTTAACCAAAGAAATAACTAAGAGGAGGGATTGAAGAAAATCAGTCGCTTGAAAAGATGGAGGCACTCGTTTTCCAGCATCTGCATTTGTGGGGCAATGAAATGGGATGTGGAGTCTGATTTGTTTCAGAGTTGTATCTCTCGAAGCTAAATCACCAAAATCTCTTTTCTTAAATGAAAAGCTCTGTGAAAACTGGAAGGCGGGTGTCAATTGATCCTTTACCTCCAAGAAATTTAATTAGCACATAGTTGCAAATTACAGCATTTCAGGGCTTTTACACCGCTGCCTTTGGTTATGTTTTTTCATTTCCATGCAGGGACATCACGCTTGTTCCCACTTACCACGAACAATGAAACAGCCTCCAAATTGTTTTCAACTAAACTGTCTAAATCTTGTCTACCTATTGGCTAAATATTGACACAGACTTGCCAAGTGCTGTATTAATATAAGATGTTTGAGCGGATTTGTACAACTGTGCATCCGTCCTACAGCCCCTTCACGCTAAGTGTGTGTGTATTCCCTTCCAGGCTGGTGAAAGTAACGCTCTACGGATCCCAGATTAAACTGTACAACATCGAAACTGCAGTTCCATCTGTATTGAAACCTGACCTTATCGATGTGTGAGTACAAAATACACACTGAAAAAATGTTTGTATCCGAATTTGGTACCTCTGTGGGGTGGAGGAAGCGTCTGGCCTCCTTGGTCTGGTGCTCTGAGTTCTGAGTGCAAATGTTCTGAGGAAAAAGACCTGGGAGTCTTGGTGGACAACAGGATGCCCATGAGCCAGCAATGTGCCCTGGTGGCCAAGAAGGCCAATGGCATCCTGGGGGGCATCAGG
>JAOXJK010000032.1:13105873-13123406 GCA_025774025.1 Xenus cinereus
CTGAACACCCCCAGCTCCCTCAGCCTCTCCTCATAAGACTTGTGCTCCAGACCCCTCACCAGCTCCGTTGCCCTTCTTGGACCCGCTCCCGCACCTCAGCGTCTTTCCCGTCGTGAGGGGCCCAAAACTGGACACAGCGCCGGAGCTGCGGGAGAGGCTGGCCGAGATCCCGCTTCCCCTTTGCTGCTCCACAGCACCCCCGCCGCCTCAGGCCACACCGCCTGCCCCACAGCGGCTGCGAGGGCCCGCGTTACCGCCGATAGGAGCAGGGACGAAAGCACCCCCTCCACCTCTCCCTTCCCCTCCCGCCGCCTCAGGGCCCGGGGCCGGCCCGGCCCCGCCTCGCCTCGCGCGCTCTCGCGAGATCTCCCCGCCCTGCCCCTTCCCAGCGGCAGCCGGGCCGGGGGCGCCCGTGACGTGTGGCGGTAGCGCGCGCGGCGGGCGGCCGTTAGTCCCCCGGCGGCGGCCGTTAACGGTCAGGGCGGGAGGAGGAGGAGAGCGGGGCGGCCGCCTCCCCGTCTCCTTGAGGCGGTCCGCCCGGGAGCGATGATGGCGGCGGCGGCCGACCTGGAGTCCTCGCTGGAGCTGAGCCTGACGGGCAGCGGGGCGCTCCCCGGCGGGCTGCCCCCCGCCCGCTCCCGCATCTTCAAGATCATCGTCATCGGGGACTCCAACGTGGGGAAGACGTGCCTCACCTACCGCTTCTGCGCCGGCCGCTTCCCCCAGCGCACCGAGGCCACCATCGGCGTGGACTTCCGCGAGCGCGCCGTCACCATCGACGGCGAGCGCATCAAGGTACCGATGGGGCCTTCCCCGGGCCAGGCCGCCGGCACCGGGAGCGCTGCCCGCCGCGGCCTTGGTGCTGGCCCCGCTTTGGGCCTTGCCTGCCCGCCGGGCCCCGGCCCAGCTGCTGACAGGAGGGAGCAGCCCGCGGTGGTACGGGGCTCCGGCGTGGCTGCAGGCAGCAGCGGGCACACCAGGAGAAGCGGGGTGGCGACGGGCTGGGGAACCTCTGCGGTGCCTGGATCATAGAATGGTTAGAGTTGGAAGGGACCTTAAAGATCATCAAGTTCCAATCCCCCTGCCATGGGCAGGGACACCTCCTTCTAGACCAGGTTGCTCAAAGCCCCATCCACCGTGGCCCTGACCACCTCCAGGGATGGGGCATTCAGATCTTCTCTGGGCAACCTGTTCCAGTTACCTCCAAAGGCCCAGGCAGCTGGTGGGGCTGTGCGGGGTTGGCGTGAGGACTGGACGTCCCAGCCTTCCCTGCCACTGTGCTGCTGGCAGGTGTGGGGCTGCGTGGTGGGGTTCGTAGGCTCCGGTGTCACGTCTCTGTACCCCAGAAGTTCAATGGGGTTGTGTTGCATAGCCAGTGGCCTCGGCTGTATATGCTGTGCAGCTTTGTTTAAAACTATTTTGCCTTGCTCCTATTGGAAATGTAATTACTCTGTAGGTTTCTATGATGATGAAAAATTTCTGCCATAGGCCAAACCTTTGCACAGCTTTTGGCAGGTGTTAATTTCTCCTTAAAAATGGCCTTCTAGGTAGATCTCTTACTTATCAGTATTTTAGTGTTGTCAGTGCCTGGTTTCAGCAGCTTGTTGAAATTCTGCTTCTGTGTTTATCAAGAATCACACTTAATTGGCTTAAAGTTCAAGTCCATAAAGCTATGCAGATACCACTGTTAAGAGCGTTTTGCTTTAAAAATGTCCCTTTAGGAAACTGACCATTGTTCAGGAATGAACTGCTACATCAGTGATAGCAGCGTGTTACAGCTTCTGATGATTATTTTTTTCAGGATTCTGTTAAGATTGCTGCATGTTTAGGCAAGTGTGGTACAGAACTGGGCAGTGACAGGTTGGATACCCAGCTCACATTTGACCATTGGGTTTTACTGTCTTACAAAACTAAATTTAGTGGAAAATTGGATGGCAGGAAAAGTGTTCCTTTGCCTTCTTTGCACTGTTATGCAAATTTTAAAAGTATATGAAATATACCTAGTCTGCCCGGTAGATGCATAAATGCTAGTGGTGATCTTAACAGTCAATTGCAGATTAAACTGATAGCTGCTCACAAATGCAGTTTGTTTACTAGGAGTAACATGGTTTTAGACAGAATCCCTTTCTGCTTCTGTATTACAGTTTGTTTCAATCAGCAAAGTTTAATATTGTGTAGAAAAAGGGAGTAACAGTAGTCTTGGAATTGTGCTTTTGCATTTATTATCACCAGGCTTTGTAATTACAGCTTACAATCATGTAGCTGAAGGCTCTAGTTTTTCCTCGCTTACGTACTGATTAAAGAAATTGTGGAGGGCATGTAAGTACATTTGCTGTCCTTCTTTTGTGGTTTTTTTTTTCCACCTGGTATCTTTCTTTTAACTAAAAAAAAAGAAAAATGAGTAAGAGTCTTCGTTACTGTTTTTCTTTATAAAACCACTGAATAGCATTTCTTTGGCTGGTGGCTGAGATTCTCTACTCCCTGGTCTACAGCTGTCCATCACAGAGGGGAGAATCTCCTGAGGGATATCTTCTTGTCATATCTTATTGACTGGCATTTTCACCACCTCCGGATTATGCCCAGACTTTGTTGGAGGGAAGTGAAGAAGAATATAGACTAATCCACAGTTCTGAGATGCTTCACATAGGTTATTGTGCCATTTGGTTATACATTTTGTGGTAGGTTGTTTTGCTATGTTCGTGAGGATACTACCTGTTGAATATACCAGTCCAGGTTGAGGGAAGTGGAGAACTGAAGGAGACTCTTTTCAGACACATTGTTTTCCGGGAAGTTCTGTTTCAGTTTTCGAGGAGTGAACTTTAACATTGTGGCCAGGACTATAGCTCTTCGGGGATGCTGTGTGTCGTCTCGTATGCAACAATTTTTGGTCTTTGCTGCCTCCTCTCATTCATCTTTACTGTTCTTGCTTGTAGCGGTGACCTCCAGCAGTGCCTGTTGAGCCAGGAAGGAGGAGCTCAGATGAACTGAGTTAGTGCTGTTCTTGCTGTGCCCTCAAGGGTTTGCTGAGCAGAGGAATTTTTCCTCTTGCGTTGAAGGAGATTATAAAATAGTGTTTTCTCTTTCTCTCTTCTCCCTTCCCCCCGCCAGCTGGATGGTCATTCTTGTGCTGTTACAGCGCTGAGCATTTCCCTTGCAGCTGGAAAAACGCTGTGTCATTGGCAGGAACACAAGCACAGTTCTTCTTGCCGGGGGTCTTCCACACAGGAATTGTGTAGAATTCCAAGACACAGGGACAAGTGTATTCCTTTGCAGCTTGTGCAGTAGGCTAACAACCTCATATGAAACACTGATGCCTAGATGTGATGAATAAAGATTTCAACGAATGAATTTTTTGCATTCTAAATCTTCCTCTTCCTAAATTGATCTAAGCATTGCAAATCGAAGAAAACAATGATGTCACTCTTCGCTGACCTACATTAAAAGAGCAAAGGATGCTAATTAAATTTGAAGAAGAAAATCCAAACATCGTGTTCTACACTTTTGAGCCTTTCAATTTTTTTCCGCCCCCCATCTTGTAAAAGGAGACATAGTTTACCATTTTATCCCTATTAAAGGCCAGCTATGTTTTTACCAGCTTGTTATAAACCATGCGTGCTGAAGGTGTCCTTGTTTAGAAAACAGCCTTTTGGATCCACAAAAAGGAGTCAGAGGGTGGGAGGTGATAGTGGAGTGGATATATTTAAGAACAATTTATCTTTCCTGGGGAGTGTGACAAAGTGATTCTGTCCGCAGTTTTATTAGTTGAATTATGATGTCAAACCAAATTTTCAAATCACACATTTTAAAGGGCTCCCTTTTAAATTTTAAAAATAAAAATATGTGCTCCCTTGAAGATGGATGGTATTGATCTAACAATGAAACGGGAATCTTAATGTTACTTCACCAATGCACATCTGTTAGTGTGAACATTTTCTCTGTTGTTTTCAAGTAGAGCAAATATTTTTCGGGGGCCGGAAATGGAGTTGTCTCCCCAAGTTCACCTGGAAAGAAAAGGGGAAAAAAGCCTTCCAAAGTGTGAAATTTACAATCTTGAGGAAGGATTTGCCTCACAGTGCAAATGATTCCATGCCAAGAATATTAACATTTTTAATTTGAGATAATACCCTTAAAACTTAAAAGCTACATGTAAATAAAATGTAGGAGGAACTGTAGTTTAAGCTTAACTCGGAAGATACGTAATTGTTTAATTTAATTTCCCCTTCTCTACCCAAGGCTGGCAATACACTTGCGGATCTGTGCTTGACTGAAGCATGACTGATTTCTGTTCTCCAAATGAGGTGGGGAGAGAAGTGTAAGCTCTCAGCTACCTGTCAAAATGAGGTCCCTCTTTAAATTAATTTGATGTAGCATTTTCCAAGATGATGTATAGTGATTCCTTAACATATGTTGTCCAAACATAAGGATTACCTCAGTCTGTGCTTCTTTATTCTGTCTTTAATTTGTCAAATTCCAAATTAATGAAAATTTTCCATGAGTCTGTTCACTCCATAATGTTTTATAAGTGCATAGAACTAGAAGTATCTCTCATCTGAGTAGGTGAATTAATCTTGCCCAAACTTAGGGGCCTGTATTTAATCTGATTGTCTAGAGTCCCTTAACAGACGATGGAGATGCAGTCAGTCGTGTTTAGAGTGTAATACCATTATCAAAAAAGCTGGTATTTGTTCTAAAAGGAGATGGATTGCAACTGACTAATTTTTTCTGTGATCAGAGGCTAGGGCCACTTGCCTTGCTTTTCTTAGTAATCTTAATAACACCTTAAGAAGGAGTACACGGATGTTTTTAAGTCTGTGGATCAGAAGCTGCAGTTAACTACAGAAGCCAAGCTGTTCTGATGTTCTCATATAAATTCTCAGTTCCCATGATCAAACCAGTAACCACCTGCTCCAATCTGAGTTTTTCTCAAGGATGGGTGACCAGGGTTGAAAATAATATTGCAGAAAAAGTCACACCATCCTGAAAAATCACTTACTCTTTTTTTCCTTCACTCTATCATGCTAGTGATTCATAATGTCCTGTGATTGACTCGTGTATTTGGATTGTCATCCATTTTAATAATTTCCAAACTGATGAATTCTGCAATTATAGGAAAACACTGTTTTATTAGTCGCTGTTATCAAGACCTTGCATCTGCTTCTATTCAGTTTCACCCTATTTCTGCTGTTCTGGCTTTCAAAAAAAAAAAAATGTGATACTGGAATCCTCCTCTCTGTCAGTCGTGCATCTTAGCTTCTTGCCATCAGCAAATTTCCTTGGCACTTGAGTTTCCTTCTTTTTACTATCAAAGTCACTGGTAAAAATGGTAAACAGGGCAACTTTCAAGACACTTGCAATTTCTAAATAAGTTTTACTGAAACATTTGGATCAAAGGAATGCAGAACTATGGTAATGGGAGAACAATTTCATCAAGGGAAGATACTGGCTGTACCTTTCATGGGAACAGATTGAATTTTAAATTTACCTTCATCATTTACAGAACATTTAATATTCTTTGAATTCTGAATCTGAAGAGAAATTCCCTCCTTTCATTCTCAGGGAGGAAGCATTTCTGTTTGACATTTTCTGCTCAAAAGCTAAAAGCTGAAGTACTACTGAGAGTGCCTCAGCTGTCAGGGATCAGCTGTACAGGACAGAGAGGAAACCAGCACTCAGCTTTGACCCAAGAAGTCGAATGTTGTCTTCCAGTGTTAACACCATCACTAAAGCATGAATTGGCTCTGACTGCTGTACGTTGCAGTCCCATGTCTCCCAGAGAGCAGGTTTGTTAAAATATCACTGTGTCCAATAAGTGCACAACTCTGTAGTGTACTCTGCACCTCTAGGACTCCAAGCTTCCATTGTACCAGGGTGACTGATGCATTTAACATTTTAATTAGTTGTTCCTTATATCTGCTTGTGCTTCAAGGCTTGTTTTGTTTTGTTCTGTTCTAACCTGAAGCTGAGAAATTTGAAAGTATTTCAGCTCTACTGAATGTTGGGGTTTTTTTTGTCCATGACACTGACTAGGCTTCAAACAAGTATGTTCAGTCTATTTGGGATAGATTGATGCGTACCTGGAAACAATAGTAGCGTGTTAAGCTAACAGGAGGTTTATGCATTTGTAATTTTTTTTTTCCTTTTATGCATGTTTTGATACTACAAACCACCGTATGTTCCTAGTTTAAGCTTTAAATAAGCTTAAGTTAGAGGTTCATCACAGGAGGATTTGATTTCAATAGATAACACTGCAGAGAACAGTTTTTTGGTCCTGTTTTTGTGGTGGTGGTGTTATTCATGCATGGTTTGATTTCTTCCTACTTTTATATAGTACCACAATAGGCAGTTAACTTCATGCTAAAAACAAAACTTTGAGGAAGATGACATTACTTTTGGCAATAAAAGAATCATGTCAGCCGAGATTTGTGCTGTGAAATACGTGTTGTTTTTTGAAATAAAAGTGCTATTGCCAAAACTTCAGGATTTGTTTTTGGAGAAAAAAAAAGCTTTGAAAGCAGAAGTTTCTGAAATTCTGTAAAAGCAAGAGTTTTCTTCAGCACAATCTTTTCAGTAGGATGAATTCAGAAGAGTAGATTTCTGTGATGGTGTGACTCCCCTAGCTACAGGTGATTTTCTATGAATTTCCAACATGAGTAATAAAACTTTTTTTTTTTTTTCTCTTGTTGTCTTTCCCTTCTCAGATCCAGCTATGGGATACGGCAGGCCAGGAGCGCTTCCGAAAGAGCATGGTGCAGCATTATTACAGGAACGTACACGCTGTTGTGTTTGTGTATGATATGACAAACATTGCCAGTTTTCACAGTCTGCCGTCATGGATAGAGGAATGCAAACAACACCTCCTTGCCAATGATATACCACGGATTCTTGTTGGAAATAAATGCGACCTGAGAAGCGCTATTCAGGTACCTACGGACTTGGCCCAGAAGTTTGCCGATACTCACAGTATGCCGTTGTTTGAAACCTCTGCCAAAAACCCCAATGACAATGACCATGTGGAGGCCATATTTATGACGCTGGCTCACAAGCTTAAAAGTCACAAGCCATTAATGCTTAGTCAACCCCCAGATCGCGATGAAATACGTATAAAGCCTGAACCAAAACCTGCCATGACCTGCTGGTGTTAAATCAGTTATCACCTTGTCTTGTTTGCAAATGCTTCAAAATTATGATCTTGGCAAAGTTCCAGGTCTTGGTAGCGATTATAGCGAGTCTCTTTGGCACTTTAATGTGGTTTTGTTTTTATTTTTTTTCTGGTGTAGATGTGCCCATTTCATGTTCTTGCACTTTGTAATTGTACTTTCTGAATTACTGAAGTTTCACTATAAATATGTGGGAAAGTAGACTTTCAAGTGAAGTTTTGACAAAGCAATTCTACTTGAGCTCTTGCTGCCTGAGGTTGTTGTCATCACTTGTGGTAAGGTTATAAATACTAAGAGGGTTTACTAACATTTTTGGTTGCTACTTGCATTGCAAGGAGGAGAAAAAGTGTTTTGTGGCAGCCAGATAGCTTTATTTTTGGGCCAGCGAGTGTGGAGGTTTTCGGTATATGAAGGAGTATTTGGTGACTTCTAGCAAATTGCTAAGCAAGTACCTTTTTATTTAAAAAAAAAAAACAAACCCAGGGCTGTCAGATAAAGCTTGGGCTGTCAGCGTAGGTGCAAACTGCTAGCTTTTGGCCTGTCATTCCACTGTAAACTTTGTCTGTTCATTCATGGCAATGGTAAGAGAATTTACAAACTTGTCCCTACCTCTAGACAATTATTTGATACTTAAAACTTCATTAATTTTTCATAATTAGCATGTAAATCTAAACTATGCATTCCTTCTTATGGAAAGTACTGTAGCACAGGGTTTGGAGTAAATTTGGAGCTATTAACTGTCCATAACTTCTCTGACCTTCCTAAAACTTCAATGAAGACTTATTTCTAAAGATGCTGTATTTGAGTTGAGTATCCCAGGGTAAGTAAAAACACTTAAGTAAATAAAAGATTGAGTGAAGCTGGCAAAAGCACGCTGGTTTTCAAAGGTTGGGGTTTCAGAGTATTTTAGTGATAATGAATGCTTCTCGAAATATCTTGAAAAGCTTTTTACAACCAACTTGATAATATATTTTAGGGATGGAAATGCTTAGGACAAAATGTTAGGAATATGAGACTTCCTTAAGATACTTCTGAATCCAAAATAAATTAGATCTTGAAATATGGCGAAAATCTGCCAAACACATCATCTGTTACAGATTTTTGAGCTAAAACCTGCTTGTGTAATGTCACAGCTGTGTGCTGGGCATCCTTGGCATTACTAACATGAGTTAGTAATGTATTGGGTCAGGTGAAGGAAATTGCTCCTCTAGAACCACCTTCTACTGTGTTCTCATAATTGCAACCGTCTCATTTCAGTTCTGTCTGAAGGTCAAGTTTCAGAATAACAATGGTGCTAGGTTGCACATAATGGCATAAAGCAAAACGTAAGCCATAGAACGCAATCTATGACTTCACATGCCATGTCAAACAATGCTTTGGGACTTAGTTTTAAAAGGAATTGAAGTAAAAATGAAGATTTTTTGATTTGCAATGTGTAGTGTTTGATGCTGACTGGAAACTAAACAGAAGGGCCAGTTCAGAGGCCCTAGTGATCACATTAGAAACAAATTATTGAAACAAGACAACTAATATTATATAAACTATTACAATTAATAAGTTGCAATTCCATTGCAAGTTTTACTGACAAAAGACAAATGCATTGACTTTTTTCTAGCTTTAGAAGGAGCATTTAATTTGGTCTAATATGATTAAGAAGTTTAAAAATAATCTAAACAAAAGGTAATTTTTTTTCGTGTATAAAGCTGCTACAACTGTGACAGTAATTTTGTTTAGGAAACATTTGTAAAAGGGAACTTTTGTATTCACTCTGAACCTTACACAACTAGAATTTGGTTTACAGTCCTTTCAGAAACAATCAGCTTTTTAACACTAGTGTCCTTAATGATTTTTTTAAGAAAAGGATTGATCTTAAATTTATGTGTATACTATTGTAAATAAATATGGTTTACAGTCCTCTTGGACAATTTGTTTCTCACTCATGTCCTTAATCCTTTTACTCAAAAGGATCCATCTTAACTATTTGTATAATAACTATGTCAGCAAACATTGTTTGTTTTGGTTTCGTTTTTAATAAATAAAACAGAATGAAGAATTCCAAAGTCAGTCATCAGGTTGGGGGTTAAGGTAAGGAAATTATGTAGCTACCATATTACTGATAAATTTGGTATCAAACATCTACAAATCTGTTAAACTTTATGTGAGTTATTCACAACCTGTAAATAAGGGCCCTCATGTCGTTAAAATTGTGTGGAAACACTGTTTAACTATGTAATTTTGTCTTCAGCACAAAGCATGTTTTAATGGTTCTGCCATAAAGGTAATGTGGTCGTTAACGCAGGATTCAGTGTGCTTCAGTGGTAATGTGCCGCCCACGAAATTGATGTCAAAAGTACTGAATACTTTGTATATGTATTTTCACTTTACCAAACTGTAAAGTTGGGTTATTTTGTATGTGTCGGGGGGAGGGCAAGACACAATCCCAGAAACCTAATAAACTGGCTTTGCCACAAACTTGTTCTCACTCGTTTTCAATAATTATGCTACAAATCATTATATAATTTCTTAAGGTTGCTTAAGGTAAGATCCATAAAAATACTCTACGGGACAAAAGAGACTTTCTAGTTTCTGTATGTGTGGGTGACAATTTTGTGAAAGACTGTCACAATACTTAGACCGGTGCTTGTCAGTGCTTTCCTGTGATGGCTCTGAGTTGTTTTGAAGCATCTGAAGCACCCACCTGATGATTCAGAGGCACGTTCAGGATTTTTTTTCAGATTCCATAAGAATGAGAAGTGATACCAAAGTTATAAAACTAGGAATTACTGACCGTTAAATGTATGTCCAGACCCTAAAGGAGTCTTCTCCATTATTCTTGCCTTAGTCTCACCTCATGGTGGGGTGGGGAAATAAAAAATCTGAATTTCACATGCAGGTGGGACTTCTGTGTTATCTCAAATCAGTGTCTTGCAGGTTTCCATATGTGTGTGGATGCACTCGTGTGTACATGTGCACACATGCACGCAGCAAGGCTTCAGTTCCAATTAAGCTGGCTTTTGGGTAAATATCACAGCCCTTTCCCCACAAAGGAACTCTCAAATCATTTGTGTTATATATCCTGTTTCACTGCTGCCCTATCTGTTCTCCTCTTCTAGTTCCACACTTAGTAGTGTATTAAAAACAAAAGGGCAAAGCACCTTTTAGAGATGATTTATGTCTTTAAATATGATTGCGGTCATCGCTGCTCACAGAGGCTGTTAATTCTACTGAATGATGAAAAGAATGCGTTTATTGAGTGTGTGTACCTTGTGCTTTTGGACCCTGGGAATGACCAGAAGGCACCTTGGTAGGCTACCAACAGTGCGATGCCGTTGTGAGACCTTCTCCCAGATGGACACTTAACTATTTCATCAAACTGCTTAGGGAGGAGGCGATTTTCAGCTTAGGAAGGCACGAGGCTGACACACAAACCCTAGAGCGTCCTAGTAGTGATGTGCATTAGGGTTTTCTTGGGAGTTTTTGGGTCTCATTTCATGTCTTCATCGTGACTATAGATAAGAAGCGTCAAAATCCATGGGATTTTTATGTGTACTGTAGTCTCCCCAAAGCAAAAATTGCTGATCCAATAAAGGATCTAAAGTACATAGTCATTAAAGAATTTGAAAGATTAAATAGCAACACCCATGTCATTTTTTCCCAGCTTTCTAAACAAATAATTCAAAAGACAGCTTTCCAAAGGTAGTGAGAATAGATGAGGAACCCTAACGAAAGCGGTATCTTTCCCTTTAATCTTATCTCACCTCTAAAATATGGCTTAATGATCTAAAAATCAGCTAAGGTCCGACTTTGGTGGCAGGGAGTAACGTGGGAGTCCATACACGAATTAAGGGAGGGGCAGCGCTGCCACCTCCTCTCTCTCTGACCTTTCATCTGTGACTCCAGGGGCTTTCCCACCCGGAATCAGCAAAACTCGGACTGATCTGTGTAGTGCTTGCCTATGGCTTTGGTCACTCTTGGACCAAAAATTGATAGTTTTGTCTTTGGGACGTTCGATCGGGGGCAGGCGTGGGAAAGCTCCTCCATTTTGCAGTTGGTCATAGATTCTTGTTACCCGATTCATCCCGTAGGACACAGCACAGTCGTCATCTTTACGTTGTAACCCAGCACTAACATTTTCCCCACCTGATCATCGACTCGCTGCTTTTATAAATTTGTTGGAAGTCATAGCCCTCGTCCCCCTCGCGGTGAATATTTTCCCTGCCACCAGAATATATAATTCTAATGGTCTTTTGTTTTCCGAGTCCTGCTTTCACGGCTGTTGTTGTTTCATAACGTCTCGATAATAAACCAGAGCCACGTGGCGCTTTAAAGTAATAGTAATGTTACTTTTTAAGTGTCAGTCTGGTTTTATATGCAAATCCACAGAAATCTGACGTGTAACCTTAAATTTAAAGTTGTAGATAACACCAGAAATCGGCATTATTCTAGGGCTCGCAGAAGAACGCTGTTTTGAGTTTGAGGGTTGGGGTTTTTTTCCCCCTCTCCCCTGACTCTGGCCACCCGGAGGAGACCTCTCGTCCATTCCGCGGCAGCGAGAGAGGGCTGTGAAGCGACACCCGGAGGGAAAGAATGGCTGCTGGCATTTCCTGGGACTGGCTGGGCTCTGTGCAGCCTCCCGGCTGCAAAACGGGCCTCACGCAGGCTGGCACCTATTGAAAGCACTTGCTGAAGGCAGCTCCTTGTAGACCAGGAGGGTATTTCCAGAGCCCGAAGGCAGGCGTGTAAAAGCTGCTGCCCAGCCAAGGGACACCCGCTGAGGGACACAATCCTGCTCCGCGCAGGTGTTGGCTACGCGTGTTGCTTTCCGCCTGTCCTGGTTTGAGCCACGCAGGACTAATTTCTCTTCTAATGCTTGGGAAAATTGCATTTTTAAAAGGCTCTGCTGGCTGAATTCGTGAAAATATTTACTTCATAGCCAGCTATGGTGCGTGGGTCTCAAGGTCTCCGTGTTTTTGACCTCTCCAGGTGCAGGGATGAGGAGGACCAAGACCCGGGCACGTGATCCAAGCTGCCCAACAGGATTATTTCATACCATAAACGTCACATTTGATGTAAATTAGAAAGTTTGCTGAGGAGTTCTCTCTCTGCCTTGATGGCTGCAATCCTGAGAACCTCTTGCCCCGGTGCTGGACCCCTGAGCCTTTCTCTTCCTCCCGAAGCCACAGCGCCCACAGTGTCCCCCATTTGCTGTCCCTGCTGGGAGGGCACAGCTTCCTGTGATAGAATGGGCCGAGTATAATCTTTGTCTGTTTTATGTTGGTATCCTGATCAATATTGATTCTTTAGTATCATTAATGTTAATTATTTAGTCTTATTCTACTAAAACGGTTTCTATTTCAACCCTCGGGTTTCCTTGTTTTTCCCGATTCCCCTTCCTGGGTGGGAAGGGGTCATTGGGCGAGACAATAATTGTCTGAATGACAATAAATTACGGTGGGTTCCTCAAACCATAACACCGCCTTTGCTGACTCACCTCTAGTTAATTCACATCTCGAATGACAGAATACTCCGCTAATCATTTAAAATGAGCGAAAAGTGAATTTCCCAGCAATACCAATGACCGAGAAACCCTTAATCCTCTCCCCGTCCTGCTCTCCTGACCCCTGAAGAGCAACCTGGAATTGCTGTGATGGGACTGAGGTGCAGGGGTGGCACTAAGAGCCTGACAGCGAGAGTGTCGGGCAGAGTCTCCGGGTGAGCAGGCACATGGCATTTACCAAATGTGCTGCACTACCCCTTTTCCACTATTTTTTCTTTTTTCATTATTTTTTGGGGGTAACAGAACTTGCAACTGACTTTACTGTCAGGTGTATGAGAGCCGGTATTGGCAGCATCAAACACTCAAAAAAAGTAGCCTGTTCTCTCTTCATCGAAGTTAATTATAGTAAGATTGGCTTTGAAATAAACGGGCCATCTTAAAAAATAAATAAAAAAAAATAAAAAAGGTGAGGGGGTGCACGTTTTGGATTCCTGCCTGCTTGCATTTTGAAACCTATAAGGGTGCACTGGGGTCTGTATCACCATGAAGAGCTGGAGTTTGAAACCAGACTGCGCTTACACATTTAAAAAAACAACACCAACAAAACCCCCATCAGAATCTTCAGGCGGTTACTTGCTCCTCAGAAAATCAGGGAAAAAATTGAGTGTATTTGCCAAAATCGATGAGCTCAAGGGGCCTCTCTCTTCTTTCATCTGCCCGTCATAACCCAGCTTTCCGTACGGTCGGCTCGCATCAGGTCCTGGTGTAAAACCAGTCGCTCTCTATAGCACTGCGAAGAGCTCGCAGCCCAAGTTGGAAGCAGCAGCCCTGCCTCTGTCTTCAGGGGTGAAAGCACCACATTAGATAGTCAGATCTTTATTTTGGAGAGCAGCGTTGGGGGATTTTTTTTGTTCTACTAATACTAATATTTTTTCAGAATCACAGAATCAATCCTTTAGGTTGGAAGAGACCCTTGGGATCATCGAGTCCAACCATATAGGAGGGTATACACTGTCAAAAAGGATAAGCGCTGTCTTTCTAACAGCCTATAAGCTCCTTTTTAAGTAGCCTTTCTGCTTCAGATGCTGTCAAGCCCCAGAAAAACACATTTAGCCGTAAGCCCGCAAAATCACAACGGTGAAAAATCACAGTAACGTGGAGTCCTCAGAGCCTGTGTGCCTGCGGCCAGTGTTTTTCACGCACACATGTGCATGCACACACACAGAGGTATTAAATAAAAGGGAAGAGGCAACTAGTGTGATTGTGAGCATATGAAAAGATGACAGTCATGAGACCATGATCCTAGCTCAGTACTTCCTTTTTTAAAATTATTTTTTGCTGTTTGCATTGCCCCTTTGAGAAGGTCACAGGCAGGAAAAAAGTCTCTGTTGTGAGGCAATACAGAAAACTCCCTCTTAATGAATATTTTTAGTTCTTTACTTTTAAAAACATCATACTGTGCATCTAAATCACGCATCGTAAAGCAGAGGCCATGTTCAAAGGCCATTCTTTTCCTCTCCTGTGGCCAAGTGGTCCACCTGAGTGCCGGTTGTCAGACTGAGTGCGGACCCCCGGAGCTGGAGGGGCTTATTTCTCTTATTTGCCCCCCTCCCTGTGCGGCAGCAGGCTCACATCGGGATGGAAGCACCCTGCAGGCTGCTGAAGAAGCTTTAAATCCCCACCTTCAACCTTCATAAGGAGGGGGGGGAAATAAAAAGCAACCAAAGAGTCGTGGTACCAAGGGAAGTTGAGAGCTGACGAGTTCAAGCAAAATTATGTTGTCTTTTACACACCCCAGTTAAACTGGACGTCCCGGCCATGGTATGGCAGGACTGCTAGGATTTGGTGAAGGTTTAAGAAAAAAAATCTATACACGTTAACGGAAGAGAAATTCTTTTTGCCTGTGACTAAGTAGGTGGGAGAGGGGCTCCAAGCTACAAGCGGTTGGTGGCAGAGTCGGGGAACATGTGTTATGTGCTGACCCTGTGCTTATACTTAGAATCATAGAATTCTTAGAATCATAGAATAGGAGGTATGGGTTGATGTTCTTGGCTGCTCTTAAGTAAAAGCCTGGTCCCTCATCACCATCACCCCCCGCTCCCCGCGCAGGGAAACACAAACTGCTCAGGGGTGTTGAGGTGCCGCTGTTCCTGTCCTTTGTAGTCCTCCATCCCCTGGTGCTTTGCTTGTTCCAGGAAGGCCACACAATGGGAAAAAGATTAAACTGACCCTAAAATACACGCAACAGCTTTTCCATTGACTTCAAGATATTTTTAACCCACTCATAAATCAGAGGCAATGAAGGGCTCCTGGCTGCAGCAGCTAAAGATTCAGCTGCAGATAAAAAAACAACAACAAACATTTGCCAAATAGAGGGGGTTTTTCAAGTTCCTGTATGTGATTATTCATCCTCATTACTACCGTGAAGTACTAACCAAGCTAATATCTGAGTCACTGTGACGCTGCTGTTAAAAAGCACGATGCTGGCAGCCCGTGTGATTGGCTTCTAAGGCTTGCAAGAGCTGGGCTTTCCTCAAATGGCAGCCGAAGCCAGATAATTTGCTTCAAAAGTTTCAGCTTCCATTAAATAAGTGCCTGTCATTTTTATGCATGGTGGCAGACGATGATATATAAATCGATATAAGATTTATGTGATATATGTACATAAAATTATGACCAGAAAATATGTCTAGTCACGTTGTTATCTATTTTTTTTTGGCATGGTTAGCGTGCATACTGTGGCAAGGTAAAGCAGCACTTTGTGGGGAGGGGTTGTGCACAATGACAAGCTTTTGTTACAGCGGTGAGGTGACGGTGTGGTCCAGCCCCAGCATCTGCTTTAAAGCTCCAGCTCCGGGGCTTTGTGGGTGGGTGAAGGGCTGATTGATGTAGCAAAGACTTGGGGTGAGTCAGGGCTGCCTGCACAGGGCAAAATAATAGACGCAGAAGTGACTCCTATGACATACGGTTTGGGCAAAGAACTTGGCAAATGAGAACACCAGCCGTAATCCTAAATCGGTCTCACGGTTATTGGGGGGCTTGACAATATTTGCATGTACTGTTTCAGTAGAGCAACAAATATTGATTTTAAAAACTGTGATGGATATATTTAAAAACATGTAGTGGACAGCAGTCAGAAGACGAAACATGAAACATAAACCTAAGTAATTTATATATTTTTTTAAATTAAGACAACATATAAATGTAACGTCAATTAAAGAGACCAGACATGTTTCTGGTAGTACCCAAGCTGTAACTACAAAAAAAAAAAAAAAAAGAAGCCAACCCAACCACATCACTGCAACAGCTCCGAAAGCAGCAGCGAAGCTATGGTGTTTATAGTGCGTTTCGGTGAGCTTGACCTGACGAGGCGGAGGACACAGCAGTTGCTATCTTCACAGAAAAGCTGCTAGGGAAGGCTGGGAAATGCCGTTTGCTCTTGTTGGGCTTTCCCTCCTCAAGTTAGAGTCGAGTCCCAGGACTTTTCCCCATACTTATACACTGTTAGTGCTGGAGAACCACAGCATCATAGAAAAATCTCGAGTAAGAAGGGACCCGTAAGGACCAAGACATCACGCAGACTGACTCCAAAAAGTGCATTTTTTTCTGCTGACTTGAAAAAAAAAAAAAAGAAAGCCTTCCTCCTTTCAGCTGCAGGCTAATACCCTTTTCTGTT
Source organism: Xenus cinereus (assembly GCA_025774025.1). Taxonomy (NCBI): domain Eukaryota; kingdom Metazoa; phylum Chordata; class Aves; order Charadriiformes; family Scolopacidae; genus Xenus; species Xenus cinereus. Next base: position 13,122,204 of record JAOXJK010000032.1, read on the forward strand.
TTCAGAACACATCCGTATTTTGATTGATTACTCCTGCTCCTGGCCTTTCCCAGCTGTGTCTGCTTTTTTGCAAAGCAGCAGGTTTGCAGGTGGGGCAGGTTGGCGGATGAGAAGCACGCAGCCAGCCAGGGGAGGCTGACGGAAGGAACGGCTGCACCGGAGCCAGTGAGACCGAGCAGAGGCTTTGGGGAGAAACCCTAGATTTAACAAGCCAGCTAATCCTGCTGCTATAAACTGCTACCATAGGGTAGCTTATATAGCTCCTTTAATGAGCAAGACCTATTCCTGGAGTCATCCCCCACACAAAATATTTTAGGGCAGTTCATCTCCCTGTAGTGTCATTTGACTTACTTAAATTTTTAAGTACTTCACGCTAGAAAAGGCGGGGCTATGGAGGATGCAGAGCTGTGATTTATTTTTATTTTTTTTTTAAATCCCCTGCCTTTTGCCAGCAAAGGGGAAAGAGATGTGTGCCCAGCAAAGCCGGGTGCTTTCCACTACCCTGACACTGCACCAGCCCTATAGATCTGGAGCTTGCACATCGCCTTCGGGGCGAGGGGCGGTGAGGCTCAACCCACGTGTTGGTCTCAAACAGCGCCCAGCGCACCCCACACCACTCTGAAACCATTTGTATTGCTCAACGAGACCCAGAAAAACCCCAAATTGTTCCTGTTGGAGAGCACAATGTGCTGGAAATAAAGTTATATAAAAAAAACCCCAACAATACACCCCAAACAAGCTAGTTGTCAAAAACACACCCGAAACAGCTCTTGCTGTGATGAAGACACCCCCCCCTTCTCTTCCCCTCCTCCCCCAGCACCTTCTAGCCACTGCTGCAGCAAATACTTTGCTGAACGTTAGTCAGCAAAGTTAGTCAGACCCTAGTTGAACGTTAACTCACAGAACCAGCTTCCCTGATCAGCCCTCTGATTACGCCCTCTGATTAGCTCTGGCCACTGCTAATGGAGAGGCTGGCGGCTTTCACTTTTATAGCTGGGGGATTTTGTGTGCCTTGTGCTGTGCGTCAGGGAATCCACTGAGGTTTGGCTAAGCTCCCTGAAGCATAAAAATGGGTTTAGACTTAAATTATAGAATCATAGAATGGTTGGAGTTGGAAAGGACCTTAAAGATTATCGAGTTCCAACCCCCCTGCCATGGGCAGGGACACCTCCCACCAGACCAGGTTGCTCAAAGCCCCATCCA
>JAOXJK010000032.1:13129385-13149135 GCA_025774025.1 Xenus cinereus
ATATCCCCCAATACCGCATCTAAACGGCTCTTAAACACATCCAGGGATGGTGACTCAACCACCTCCCTGGGCAGCCTGTTCCAATGCCCAACCACTCTTTCTGTGAAATCAGCATGGCGCAAAATGAGACAGAGAGATAAACAGTAATCCTGCTGCTCCCAGAAAACTGGTAGAATCAGTCCTGAAAGTGAGGAAAGAGGGTTAAAATCGAGTGAAGAACCACCAGGGTAAACACAGATAAAATCAGGAGCCTGGATGTGGGTGCTGGCAGGTCACGAACATCTCACATGCGTGGGCGATGCCAGCCCCAACATGGTCCCAAAGGAAGGTTTACACTGGCTTCACCATGCAACAACACCATTAAGGAAAAATGGCCCTCAAAAAAGGGTTGTCTGTCATACTGGTTATGCCCAGAGAGGTGGGGGTCACCCTGCACCTTTGACCTTGGATGTAGTATTATTTAGTTCTTTTAGCCTTGACCAGAGGATGCCTGTTGGCAAGGAAAGAGGACAATAATTGTCCTACACATGCCCCTTTCATTTCACCAAATAAAATTATGGGACCGGCTGAGGAAGCGGGATTCCATTCTCTTTTATTATTCTTTTCCTAGAATTTACTTTTGTTAAAAGCGTGAAAGGCTCTGGCTCTGGAAATCCTTTCTCAATAGCCCAGTACTGGCCTGCAGGAACTCCTCAGGAAAGCCTAGCTCAAAGCGTGAAGGACCCAAGGAAAGACTTGAATCAGTCCAGTTCCTCAGATGTGCCCAGCACGTGAGAGAGGATGCAGCCCATAGCTTGGCCACAGGTGCCCAGCTCATGGACCAAGTGTGCTTGTGGGTATTTTCTCTCCCGGGCGCATTACTGTGTTGGGGCTTTTATCATCAACAGTTTGAGGCAGCCATCAGAGACATTCCCGGCATGAGGCAGGGGAAGAAAACACCAGTGGACTTTTTATCACCATTTTCCAGGCCACCTGGAGCCTCCTTGTGATGGCAGATATGGGAATAACAAAGGAGAAGCAGGCGCCTCCTTTACCTCAGTCAACAAACAGAATCACAGAATCCTCATGGTTGGAAGGGACCTTTGAGATCATTGAGTCCAACCACAAAACAAAAACCAAAACCAAAATCAAAACAAAAAAAACCCCAACCAACCAAACAAAAAACAAACAAAAAAACCCAAACAAAAGAAACCAACCAAACAAAAAAACCCCACACAAAACACAAAACAAACAGACACAACCCAACAATCTCAGGCACTAGAGCATGCCCTGAAGTGCCACCTCTACACGCTTCCTAAATCCCTCCAGGGATGGTGACTCCACCACCTCCCTGGGCAGGCTGTTCCAGTGCCTGACCACCCTCTCAGGAAAGTCATTCTTCCTAATATCCAATCTAAACCTCCCCTGCCCCAACGACCATTTCCTCTGCTCCTGTCATTATTCCCTTGGGAGAAGAGGCCAACCCCCAGCTCTCTACACCCTCCTTTCAGGGAGTTGTAGAGGGCAATGAGGTCTCCCCTCAGTGTCCTCTTCCTCAAACTAAACATGTCCAGAGTTTCTCAGTGATCTCCTGTGCTCAGCGGCATCAGGGAGCAGCAAGATCAGGGTCACTCCACAACGGAAGGGGAACAAGGAGCCAGGGGTGACAGTAAGGCAGGGCAATGTCCTCATCATCACAGGGACCGGTCCTGCAGCACCCTATTGCAGAGCCCATTGCTGCACTCAAAGCCCTGACAACAGGTACCTACACTTCTACCTTTGCAGAGACTGGAGAAATAGTATTTGGAGCATGTGGTCTCCTGGAGACACGGATCACCGATTTGGGAGGGCATTCCCATGTGTCGAGGCAAGGTGAGGTGTAACATCTGGACTTGTACAAGATGACACATTATCATAAGACCTGAAACCAACTTGGCCATGAATAGTTCAGAGGAGTTCAGGAACAGAAGCAAACGGCCGTCGCTCCTTGTAAACATGAGATCTGCTTGCTATATTGCAATTTTGGCACATCCACCTACCCGGTCTCAGTCACAGAGGTAGCTTAGGATGATTCCTTGCAGAGTTTGGTGTCTGGTGTCTGCTTTTTCACCCTCAGCCTGTGCTTGTGAACACCTGCAAACAAATTGCTCTTTTAGCACGAGTGGGAGAGTTTGTGGTAGAAAACCTGGAGGAGATGGGGCCAGGTTGGGCAACAACTAAGGGACCGCACTGGAAAGGTATGAAGGGCACTGGTGTGAGCGGTGTAAAGCAGCAAGGACAAAGGGAGACATCTCTTAAGGAGAAAAACAAAATTCTGGACATGTGCGGGGAAAAGTTTTCTGTCTGTTTTGATTAGGAAGTCCTGACAATGTATGGAAGAAGCCTGGGTAAGATGTAATGTTTAGGTATGACATCTCTGGGCTTGGTTTTACAACCCTGCAGCTACAGAAGCCAACACCATGTTATATATAGTAAAGATTTTTATTTATTCTCTGCACCACGTGCATAGCAGAACCGTGGAGCCTGTTTTGGGAGACAAGCAGAGAAAAAAAATCAAAGCAGCAACCTTGACGTGATCTGCAAAAGCTCTTTCCTCATTGCCAGCCTTTTAATCACGATAAAAGGGGCAAATCAACCAACGCAACCCGTGCTTGCGTTGGGAGGCTCCATCACCTCTCTCCTCACGTAAAGTTTCAAGGGTCACCGAGCTGTCAGGAGTGAAGGGGTAGGCTTTCAAGAGGAGGTGACTTGTACTCCAGTATCCCCGTGCTGCCACAGCCAGCATTTACAGATGAAACCACAGCTCATAGCTGGTTGCCATTGTCTGCTGCCGTGTCTTTGTCTCAAAGCCCTTCTCGTAACCAGGCAGTGCTTCAAACCAGCTTCGAAGCGTGGGAGAAGCAGCGGATGGGCAATGCTCCCGCTTCCGTCACTCTTGGCAGGTTGTGATCCTCCTTTTCCCTAGGGAAGACCTGGAGCAGGGCTGAGGTGTCGGGAGGGAGCAGGCTGTGCTGGGAGGAAGGGCTCCTGTGCTCCAAGGCACATGGAAAAAGGAGAGGCACGTGCTGGGAGGAGGGGTGAGCCCTTGTCCATGAAAGACTCATGAAGGATGCAGGGTCCTTGAGGCTCAGGCCCTTCTGCGGGTGAATACCACCTCACGTGAAATTACGTTTTGCTGTGCCATAAAGTCCCGCTGAGGAAAATCCTGACTTCTCACCTTAAAATGAAATAAGCTAGCGAGAGCAGCACTCCGAAAGACATAAACAGCCTTGCCAACAGGATCTCACCAGGGCATTTTCACCAGCCCAACAGGACAGAATGTTCAACTAAGCAGCCAGAACAAACCCTGCTGCTAAAGGCTGCAGTTAAGTATTTTAGTTGCCGTTTGGATGTATGTATGGCTGAGACATTGCTGATTCCTTTGCGATGCCTGAAATCCTATTACTCGCTCAAAGACCAAATTGCTCTGCTTTGAGTATACAGGAGAAAGCCTCCTGCTTTTCTCTGGTGAATTGATTTAGGAAAGAGGGGAAACGTATTTTGGAGAAAGCAAGTTAAAGATTTTTTGTTAATGATAAGTGGCTGAGCATAATTCAGTTTATTACTAATTCCAAAGAAAGGAAACAGAACCATGATGTCATGTCTTTTTAGCTCCATTCAAACATTTCATCTCCTCTTTTTCTGACTGAAATGACTCATAAAATCATAGACATTAGACATGGCAAAGACCTTTAAGTTCATCTTGCCCATCTGTCTGCCACCACCGGGTTGTTATTTAGAATGGTAAACAAGAAAACCACGTTAGAGACAGACACAATGTTCTCTTAAAGAATGGGGAGTACTGAGATCCTCTTTAGTCATTTGTGTATATCACCCTGGGTCTGAGACCACGGACCGTGATGTCAACGTGAATGAAGTCAACGTCACATGGTGTAAAATGAGGCTGAAACAGATTTCACCTTTCTGGGCTGAAAGAATCTTTTCAGAGGGAAAGAGCTAGTTTCTACCCCTACACACTCCCTCTCCATGTCTTCTTGTTTTGTCATGTGTCGCGCTGAGTGACTTCCTTTTAGATTTAGTGGTTTAATTTTCAGAGCTACTGGTTTTTGTGAGCCACTGGTTGAACTCACTGGGAACAATAAAGCCCCAGATCATCCCAGAACAGGGGTCATCTCTTACTGGCAGTGCCTCAGGTTGAACAGTCAAAAATACAGCTGCTAGAAAGAAGAAATCTGCTGGAAATCCAGAGCATGGTGGAGAAGAAAGGGTCTGTTATGGCACCTTTGTACAGAACCATACCTGGACCCTGATGCCCCAAGACAAGGCCGAGGAACACATGTCAAATCACTGCCTTCCTGTGGGGCAGGGACCATCCTTCAGGGCTATGGGGTTGTGGCATACCAACTCATGTCTGGGGCTCCTTCTGGCTCTACAGGCGAGTGGTGTATTCATTCAGCGGGTGCACTGCACCAGTGCCTCGCAGGTAGGAGCTGAAATCACACACAAGCCAGTCACACACGCCCTGCCTCTCCTCCTCACTCATTCATCACTGCCCTTCTGACGTGTCGCTGCTGACAGCAAGCCTTGGTCTTCTGGCTGCTGTCCTGAGAGTGTTTTTGCAGAAGCTGGCAATACAACTTCGCGTCAGCAGCTGCCAGCGTTACCTTTTCAACTCACTTGCTGTCTGGCCGCATGTGTTCTCTATCGTCATGAGAACCCACTGGAAATCGTTATCTGCAGGACAACATGTGAAAGGCTGAGATATCTGAAAGGGTTATCAAGCCTTGGAATGGGCTGCCCAGGGAGGTGGTTGAGGCACCATCCCTGGAGGTGGTCAAAAGACAGGTTGACGTGGTGCTGGGAGAGTTAGGTTGATGGTTGGACAAGATGATCTTGAAGGTCCCCTCCAACCCAGAAGATTCTATGATTCTATACACAGGCAGGATGTTATTCCGTACCACCACACAACTACAGCCCACGTTATGTGCACTGAGAAGAGAGAAGTGAGTAAGAAAAGCGGCAGAGGTGGGAGAAGAAACAAACCCCAGGCAGTGGGTGTCAGGAGTGTTCTGCTGTTCTTTCACTATCGCTAGAACGTGGCCTACAAGTGTGTTAATTGTGCGCCTGTGCATCACAGTAACAAGAGGGAGAGGTCAGAGGATGCCCAAAACCATGACACACCAGTAACAAGGAGAGATGACAGTTCTGTTGAATATTTTAATATCTGCATTGCCTTCATAGCGCAATTAAAGCAATCTTTAAAATTCACTTATTACAAATGTTTGTCAAGTCTATTTTTCCCCAGAAACATTTTTTTTCTTACTTCCTTGCACATACACCCAAACACACTATAAAAACCTCATTCATAACATCAAAGGAAGGGCAATCATCATTCATGTAAACATCTTTCTTAGAGTTATCCATTTTTTTTTTTTAAAAGTCATGAATAAACCTACAGATGTTCAGTAAGGCTCATAGTTCGAGTACAAATGTCATAAAACACCTATCAAGTACTGTATACAAGTTAAATACTCCGGGGGGTTAACTGTTAACACACGTGTAAGCTTACCCCAAGGATTATTCTTTAGCACTTAGTTCCTCAGAACAGAGACACCCAGTAATTATGGGCTAAAGAGTAGTAAAACAGCAGAAGGCCCAGCAGAAACTGTTAGGTAATACACAATTTTAGTCTGGATCTTAGCTCAAGAGTTAAACTCCGTACAGTTACAGTAGGAAAGGTTTTCTAGGAGGAAAGGGTCCGTTTGTACAATATCACGGAGGGACAAGCTGAGAGGTATGTCCTGAAGATGTGACTGGCCTTGCTATTGCAATTATTTATGACAGCCGTGTGTAGTGCCGCATAAATACTTTCCCAAATAGCAGAAATGACCATTTGTATTTGTAAAGATAATTTGTTGCATCTGTCTTTAAAAAAAAAAAAGATTTACTTATTGGTAATCAATTACACTTGCATCTTACAAAAAGTCATCCTTTTAAATTTGGTTTAGATCTTACTGGAACACGTTTGTTTTTTTTTTTTAAATATTCATTCTACCATGAAAATATTTCATACAAACATCATTTTACATACAAATATGTTAAAACTTGTGAAGAGGGTCTTCCCACACTCATGATTTTATGGCTTGAACATTTAATTGCTTAGATTTTTTTCTTTGTCTATATTTCTCTTGGAAAAAAAAAAAAAAGAAGTAGTTACAGTAAAACTGGTGGAGAAAGAGGGCAGGAGCTTCAATTGCCTGAAGACAGAAGAGCGCCAAGAGGAGGGTCCATTCAACAGATAGTGACCTTAGTGTTCAAAACCTTTGATCTGGGGCAAGTAAACATGCACTCAATCTTGCACCCTTTTTTTTTTAAAAAAAAAAAAAAAAAAATCCCTTATAAGACTGCTTAGAAATGCTTTGTCCAAAAATATAGTTCTCATGTTTCCAGTACACAAAGCAAAAGGAACAAGTTCTCCCCGGGGCGCAGGTGAGCTCGAAGCCCACCTACACCCAGAGGAACAGCTGCTCCCGCGCCTGCCTTCCTCCCCCAGATGCTCTCAGCATCCCGCAGCGCGGCCGAAGTGAGGAAGAGGCGTCTAACGCAGCACCCCAGCATATAAGGAGACACTTCAACAACATTGTTTTCAAAGCAATTGGGGTGGGGTTTTTTTTTTTTTTAAGTGCTTGGAGGTGAATTCCTCAGGCACCCACAGCTCCAGCAATTCTGCTGTGCCAGAGGAAAACAAAGCAGCAGATAACCGGCTCCGTACAACTCCTTACCTCATCGCAACAGCAGCGTTTTCTAAAAAGACTAGCAAATTGAGCGAAAGGATAGAAGTCACAAGAGTTCTCTACGACAGAAGAGACACCATACACCTCCTGGTGCAACCGAAGTGGTGAGCAGCGCTTTCGACCGAGGGACAAGGGCAGCCAACTGGGAAGGAAACAGAAAAGTGGCAATTCCCACCGCTTTTGTTCCTCGTACCAGAGGGGATAGGTTGGCTGCTCTGCTCCTCCAGTGCCTGGCAGAGGGTGAGAAATCCCCGACAGTGCTCTCGCTTCCACGCCAGCAATGTGCTATAACAGCCCCAGGAAAAAAAAAAAGAAAACCAACCCACAGCCACTGGCCGACTGTGTGCAACACCCAAAGAAAGCTCCGCACCCGAAAAGGCTGAACTCGGGAGAAGGGCTGCCTCATCGCTCCCCAAACACGCCACCTCCCAAAGGTCTCGAAACCTGCCCGAGTCACCCAGGAGCTGCATCTGGGCCAAAAGCAACTGCACAAAGAGTCAAAAAGCTGTCACAGCTCTCACCCTCATCGTTGAAGAGCCACATCCAGGTATTTCCCTTCGACTTTTTCAACAGTGAAGACTTACATGCATTACATGCAGGCTAAGGTTTCTTTTGCTACCACAAAAAAAAGAAAAAAAAAAAAAGGAAAAAAGCATTTTCAGATTTGTGAAGGAAATTCAGGTATTTTAGTAGATCCCCAAAAGTAAAATGATAGCACGAGACTCAACCTGAGACCACCCTTTTCCCCTCTCATCCAGAGGAGTGACCCAGCAGCAGGTAGCCCTCAGCTGGAATGTCTCATGCTCTCTTGTCTCCAAGATTAACCACCTCTGCAGAAAACTAAGCTTCTGTATTCTTGGTGACAAAACACAGTGCTGCCGTAGCAGGAAGATCCTTTTCAGATATATATATTTTTTTTTTAAAAGAGACAATCAGCAGCCTCTAATACAGGCTGAAATAGGCTCCTTCTCATAAAGGAGCTCAGGTAACAACCCTCCCATCACAGAGGAACCATGTGCAGCACTGCAGACAAAAGGCAGACACGGGGAACCGATCTGTACCTGAAAAAAGCAGCAATTCCAGGTTCTCTTATGCCATTCTTTAGTCACAACGGGTATTCCGAGAGCCAGCTGACAGGCATCAGCTCTTCTTCCAGTTTCTGTGCCGACAGGACAGGTCTGTGGCCAGACTCTGGGAAGTGGAGCTTCTTTACTTACTGCATATTCACCAACAGTCAGTCAGCTGCATCTACCAGACTCAAATGGATTGCTTTGCATAACGACTGCTTCCTCTGCTCCAAATCGGAACCACGTTTTGGTGTGGGTCTTGTGTTACTACTGATAAATAGGTTTGCTAAGCTGGTCTCGCTATGGAGTGAGCCCCAGAAGCTGAGCTGCAATACGTTGACCAAGTTAAGGCATTATTTGGAGTTCTGTAACTAACCTGTGTTTGAATCTGTGGTTGCCAACGCATAACCTCTCAAAAACCTCTGAAGGGGACACACTGAGCCCTGAGCCCTTTCGTTACCTGGTGGTAAAATCCATCCCAACCACCTCCACCCTAACGGATCACAAAGAAAAAGAAAACAAAGAAGAATGAAAAGGCTTGGTCCTGAATCAAGCCAAAGCAGCTTTATCGTCACAACTTTTATAGAAGGTTGGTCACTGAAGAAGGGACCTATAGGAGGACCAGTAGATTTTAACAGAGCAGAGAGAGAAAGGACAGTAGAGCTAACAGAGACAATGGCCACGGATGTGGCATACTAGCAGGCTACAAGCGTATGCAAGAGCAAGAGAATCTGCTTGACTGTCACCAGTTTAACAGCTTTTGAGAACACACAGGGATATCTCAGTGCCTTCTTTTTTCTTTCTAGCATTGCCCTATTTTAGGACGCAACCTTGAAAACTGATGCGCAAAGAGCACCTGCCTGTATTTATCTCGAAAATCAGGCAATATGAAGACTGACAAATCTATTAAAACGTAAGCAACTCCACAGGAAGAGGAGATAGCAGAAGCATGGGAGATTGATCAGGAATGAAGCCAAAGGAGCTCTAGAGACCAGAACATTTTAAGCACGATTCTCTAGCGGGCACAAAGAGGCCAGCAGTCCAAAGCAGGTTATCAAGACTATTGGAAGGAATTACCACCCATTTGCAGCAGGGTGCAGTCCCAGACCTTCCCTCTCCTCTTCCCCTGCACACAAGCACAAGCCTCAACTTTGCAAACTTCACGGTCCTGGCAGAATAATCCACCGGACACACACACACACACACAACACCGTACTACCAGCGAGGCACGCGTTGCTGCGGATGGCTGAAACAGTAATGGTCTGAAATAATGACCCGTGGGCAGGCAGGGGAAGATCAAGACACGTGTATTTCTTTTTGAGGTTGATTTGCTGAAGCCGTGCTGCCAATCAGCCTTTGACAACTCTCCCTCACCTGCGAGGCTCAGTCCCGTCTCTGCACACCCTGAGCTGTCACCTCTGCCGGCCACCCGCCTCGGACGAGGAGCAGAGCTGTGGCCTGAGCCTCCAGCGCGAGGAGGTGGGTAGTGCCAAAGGCTCACATTCAGACCCGCTGCTGGAAGAAAGTCAAAAAGCCCTGAGCCTACTTGTGTCCAACCCCCCCTGCTCCCTCCCAGCACAGAGCAGCTCTTGTGCAAGCTTAAATGGTGAGGTGCCGGAGAAGGTTTGTGATCAGTCACGGAGACTAAGCGGAGCCCCAAGTGAGAGGGGTTCTTATTGACTTTGTAGAGGTACCGAAGCAAGGATTCTCAGACTGCACAAAACAGCAACCTCATCCTTCCACTTGCAGGTACCAACCCAACGCATTCTCCCTGTCTAGCTCCCCAGACAGCCAGACACCTCCAACCCTTCAAGCAACCAACCAAAATGTGTTGCAATAGAAAGGTAGGTCTGATTTCCAAATCACTTATGTTACATATATACAAACTTTTTTTTTTTTTTTAAACTACAAACATTTAAAGAAAGTGTTGCAAATGCATTTGAGTTTTTCCCCAAGCTGCTAAACCCAAAAGAGAGCATCGGAGTCCCAGAAGGGTTCCTGTATCCATTATTTCTCTCTTATACAGCATTAGGCAAGAACCAGTACAGTATCTAAAAAAAATGCACAACAATTTCCCTATCCCTGAAAAACCCCAGAACACAGCCCTGCAGATGAATTTTCACAAGCCCCCAACTGTTGGCTGCAACAAAGCTATGGATTGACTGCTGTTTCTAAATATGAGCAGCGAGTGATGTTTTTACATTCATTGTTTGTCTTTCAAAAAACAATCTTTTCACATCTTTTTTTTTTAAAAAAATCTTACTTTGATATCTCATACTATATTAATTTACTGTGTCTTAAACCAGTACTACTAAAAGATGGCTACAAGGCTATATTCTTTGTCAACTGAACACGTACAAAAGCTACAGCTCTCCTTAACCAAGTACTACAGCCTGCCCTCAAATACATACACCTCCTTTAAGAGAATTCACATCAGATGCAAATATCTCATTGCTAGAATTTTTGCCTTGAGAACTGGCCGCTTTAACCGGTGAAATACACAAACCAACTCACGGACACTAATGCAAGTAATGTGCTTGCCTTCCAGAACATGAACTTCTGAAAGTCCTTCAAAAAGCGAATCTTTTTTTTTTTTCCCCTTTCAGAAAATCTTCATGCAAAGAACAGCTTCATTTGCGTGTCATAATCATAAATTAAATAAAATAAGCCAGCCGTAAAGGCTAGATAAATATTAGGTTTGGACATGTTGCTATACTATTTAGAGAGCCACAGAGACCAACACACAGCACTCTCACATACACACACAAGCCTTTCCACTAGTTAGAAAGGATTTTCTCCTGCAAAAGAGGATTTTTAGAAAGAACAACGTTCAGACAAGAGGAAAGGGGAGTTAAAACCCAGCCTCCTATACGCTAATAAATAAACTGCTCTATTGCAAGATTCAGATCAAAGGTTTAAAAAGGCAAAATTATGCTACTATTAGAGAATATCAAAATATTACTGTTATCATCACAAGTGGCATATATGCAAAATGCAGTTGCACAATAATGCCTAGGCAGATAGAGAGCAACACTAAGTCTGCCGACTAAAAGTGAACGATATACCCATTTTAGTTTTCTGTCTAGTCTTTTGGCATCTTTGCATATGGTGCAAAAGCAGAAGCTACCAAAGAATATCACGTCTCGTATAGAATATTAAATAATTTCTCCAGATAAGACTGGTGCAACGCTAGCTAATTTTAAATCTGCTATGAGTAACACAGTCAAACCTAGTTAGTATGCAAGAAACTTATCTCTTAACACAGAATGCAAAGTTATGATGCAACAGCATGAACAATCCCTGGTTGTCCAGTTTTCAGTATAAAGGTAGTGCATAGATCCAAGTTTCTATTTCAGTTTGCTGAACGGAGGAGGAGCTCCCACTTCACTTTTGCTGGGCAGCCTGGAAAGCTTTCAGTTCCAGCTGGTACCACTCCGGCGCTTCTGGCCCGTTCTGCCCAACGGGGTTGTGATCGTATCCGTAAGCCACTGTTAATTCTTCATCCTTCTCCACGGCCCTGATGGTACGGATACACTTGATAGGCCCAAAACGAGGATGAACAAACCTAGAGAGAGAATAAACACCTTTGCTAGGCTCAGCTGTCAATTCGCAGACTCCGTTAGCCCCGTTTACAGTTTCAGAAGTCGTACCACTCACAGTTCAGGGTTATACCAAATAATCTAATACCAGATGAGTAGATTGCTTTGAGTCAATCTTATGAAGACGTAAGTAATAAAGGCAAAACCATCAGCATATTAGATCAGCTTTGAGTAGATCAAGCACTTGAAATTTTTCAACAGTCCTGCAGCGTTGCTTGTTTGTAATAAGTAAACAGAACAAAGTTAGTGTTACTAAGCAAACTGCCACATGCTTTCAGAGGTAAACATCTGCATGACAGGAAAACGATACAGATTATGAGAGACTAGAGAGCATGGAAAATTGCTCATCTTAATTTCCACAGTACAGGTTACCTACCAATCAATCACAACCTACTTCTCCCAGAGGCCCACAGTAAAGGGAACTGGCTTATTTAATGAAGGAAAACTATTTTCTACATACATATCCCCACAGGTCTGTTAGTTTATACATCGCTACGAAAATATGTATACCCTTGAGCATATGTACAAACCAAAAGTTTCCGAGAGCTCTGCACCAACTGCAGAGCAGCAAGATGCTTGGGATTTTTTTGAGTTTCAGAAATGGCAGCACATTTGATAGTGCTGGTCGAGCAGCTCAGCAAACATGGTGCAGTCCTACCCAAGCTAGGATTGAGAGACCTGCGCTCCCGCGTTTTAGAATCAAGAGGCAGCTCCTAAAGTTCACGGTCAAAATTAACACAGTTGCAAATTTCAAGATATTCCACGGAGTATGTCCCAAGAGACACCAAGCTCCCGCAATGCCGGGCAGTTTCCAACCGGGCCCAGGTGAGCAGGAACTCCTCCCAGCGCCCGGACCCTTTAATCCCAGTCCCGTTCAGCTGCCCAGAAACACCCCGCGAGCCCCCACCACCAGGCTACAGCTTGCACTCCCAAACACGGGACTCTACTTACGGGTCATAGATGCAGTTCGGAGTGAAAGAGTGGTTGGCCTTATGCCCCAGCGAGGCACAGTACTTGGCGGCGTGGTTGTAGGGCTCTGGCACATCTATGACCGTTTCCTCATCCAGGGATATTGTATTTCCATTGAGGGCCCAGTCTCTGCTGTCTACCTAGTTTGCAAGGCAAAAAAATCCAGTGTGTGTGTGTGTGGTGGTGTCGGCTTTGCCAGCAGTTTGAAAGCAAACATCAACTATATGCAACTAAAGCTTTTCCTGTGTGTATGTCAATAAAAAAAATAACCCGACCACTTTTTTTTTATTATTTATACATAGCTAAACGTGCAATTTCTTTCAATAAACTCCATCATATTAAATCTTAAGGGTGAGAAGGGGGCGGGTGTAAAAATCCTACTACAAGGAGAAGATTTCAGAAGGCGCAATGAAAATTCAGACTGACTTTTTTGTCTCCTTTACCTCCTGGTGTGTAATTCGCACTCCGTTGTAAAAGGACATAACTGTACTGGCTTCTGCTGCTATTTTCGAAAATAATCCTTCTCCAGCACTGGAAATTAGAGAGACATCAACATACACCCTACAAGGAGAAAAGGACATGGCATTAGTGATTGGCTACAGTTTTCAAGAATTATTATCACAACACTACTGGCATAGAGACTAATACTTCAATATAATAATAATAAAACTAATAATAATAATAATTCAAAACCTCCGAATGCAACTCCTCCTCCTTCTTCTCCTCCGTAATTTCGCTATTTTGGCAAAATAGAGATTTGGTGGGAAGGGGGGCTGACTTTATCTATTAATTTGAGATGAATTTTTGTTTAAGTGCCAGTCTACTGTTAGTCCTCAGCAATGGCTTCAATCAGGAACACCCTCAAAAACATACCAGAGTCCCAGAGGTCCCCACTAAGCTGAGGCTGCAGATGAGCAAGAGTTCTCAAGGCGAAGCCCTAGATCTTTAAGAACTTGATGCAAATTAATGCCAGCATTTTACTAATCACTTATTTAGATATTTCAGAGTATCAGAAAAGGACTACAATTGACGTATCTGCAGAGCAAGGCCTCTTAAAAGTCCCGGTAAAAAGTGTAATTGTGGAAGAGCCATGGAAGAGATATCACTGACTGACCGTGATGAGACAACTGCTGAGGAATGTGTTTTGACATTACAGGGTTGTCACAAACAGTATCTCACTTTCCTCCAGCTTGATGATTTACTCTTGTCACTTTGCTACATCTGTAAGGAGGGTAGGAAACCGTGTACGACGCGCGCCATTCAGCGAGACACGCTGAACGCAGGGCGCCGCAACCTGAAGCTGGTTACGCATCTGGAAAATAGGGAACAGCACACTTTTTTGTGCGCAGAATATTGTAGATGTGGGCTATCAGTGGAGTCCAGGACTTGACCAAACATGTCTTTGAAATGCTAAGAAATTATCCTACATTAATCTCTTCAAAAGTATTGCCGTGTTCTATCCACTAGAGTGCAATTTTATTGTGCGAACCAGAAAGAGATTCAATCAAGTCAAACGCTGACTGATGTGCAGTAATGGGTTTCGTTTCACAAACCCTTACATGCTTTTAAAGAAAAAAAAATTAATGAGAAAAGGTTTGCAAAATTAGGCTCTAAATACGTAACAGCAAAGAAAAATGGACAACATGGAAAGAGGGGAGAAGAAAAAAAAGCCTACCTCTCTGACTCGTAAGGATCAGGAAGAAGTGCATTTGTAGAAATGCAGGATGAAGTAGATTTGTCAAAACTGTATACTGGGCCTAAAAAAAACAACCAGAAATCAACAAAGGAAATAAACTAATTGGCAGTACTGAAAGCATGCAACCCTTAACTTAATCAAGGCATTCAAAAATTAAATTTTAATGACTGCAAGAAATAAATGTCATGCTTCCAAAAAAAGGTATTTAAATAGAACTGCAACAGTAAAAGTTTCTTGATTATTTTTTCCCCTCGACATACTAGAGTAGCAGTATTATCACAAAAAGGTGATATATATGTTCTTCAGACTACTAACTTTTAAAGGAGGACTGGATAGTCTTTCAAAACTGACTCTCCCAGAGTCTCTAGTTAAAACTAAAAAGCAAAACAAAATTTTAAAGGATATATTCGATAACACATTCATTATAAAAAATCTTGGTCTATTTCAAATATGAAATGTTTTCTAGTCCAAATCCTGAAGATATTTCAGCCAGAAGATAATGTTCAGTAATCACAAAGTACACTTGCCACAGTCACTTATTTCCTGCCATTAATAAGCAACTTAGTGGTACAGCTCTAATTATATCCTTACACCCCTCTCCAATCAACTGCCAGAGGACTATCTGGGAGATAGATTAAGATGAAAGTGGAAATTAGATGGGGAAAAAAACCAAACCCAAACCACAATATTACATAGTTTGATAAAAGGCCATTGTCCCTCGTGTCCAAGAACTGTGCTGGCTGAAGGCAGCTTTCTCCAAAGTGTAATTTAATCCTATTTACAATGCACAACTGTACCCTCTCAGAAACCATCTTTTAAGTTACATTTTGATTTGCTATTTCAACCGAGAGATTTAAAAAAAAAAAAAGTCATATGCATTTGCTTCTCAGCACCTTCTCCCTGAGTTTTATGCTCACATCGAAACAGACAATCTTTGCTGGCAAAACAGTAAAGGTGCTAGCATAGTCTCTGTTTATTACTCGTGGCCCTACCCACAGCTTAACCCACTCGCCTCCAAAGCATCACCTACACCTCACAGCAACAAAACTTCTCCAGAACTATAGGCCCAAGGCACCGCTGCCCTGGAGAAGGAGCACTGGCTCCATGGGTTGAAGGCACTACCCCGACCCTTTCATAGCCACTGTCTATCAGCAGACAGACTGAAGGGTGCTGGTGAATCAGGCTGTTACACAACAACTGAATCTAGTTCACTAATTCCAACCCCTGTGTCCTTTCAGTCCCCTAACGCGGATGCCAGAATATCCACAGCGCCAACGTTCACTTGCGCAAACCCAACTGACAGAGCTACAACCAAACCGTGGCCTCCCTTCTCCGCCTGTAGCTATTTTGCTAACAAAACAACAATGCCACTCCAGCATTAACACGGTTCTCGTGCTGGCCCCCATGGCAAGGGTGTGTGGCGAGGAGCAGGACTGCACCCAAGGACACGGGAGAGAAGGGTTATGGAACGCAGTTCAGCCGCACCACCGCACGGGTCGCTTCCCGTTTGTTCCCGGAGCAAAGGGATGGCTCCACAGGCCTTCCCGTACACATTTATAATTCATTTAGAAAAAGGGCTTCTCACTAATAGACTTATTATCTCATCGCAGCCAGCCTTTAGAGTCTCTAACGAGGAACATTATGGAAACCAAGCTGTTTGTAGTGAAGAGCTGGTAGCAAGAATACCAATTTCTGTGTTAGCTGAACTTACTGCCTGGTACTACTTCAAACTGAGGTTTCCCGTCCTCTACAGATGTCAGAGTCGCCAGCTTTGCTTCTAGCATTTCTCCATCTATGAACCTTCCGGAATACGCAGTCTTTCCATCAGGGTACACGTAGGCTATTTTCTCTCCAGTCATCTCCCCTTCTTCGTTCACTTCTCCCACAAGGCTGCCTCCATCCTGAAAGCACAGGCAAGAAAGAAAAGGCAAAGCGTTTAAGTATATTTTTTTACTATCTTCAGTAAACAGAAAAGATTTTTCCCAATTTTTTAAAGAAGCAATCAGTAGAGTAAGTTCAGATGTGAGATCATGAAAATGAGTGAGAAACAGACACGTGAAGAAGGTGGGTGGAGTCATTCCAGTCAGAATAAAACAATAAAAGAAAGGAGCAGGGTTTTCTACTTTGAAATAGGCAAAACCCAAGGTCTTTCCTTCCACGTGACACAAATACTGAGTTTCAATTGGCAAAATGTTTATGTGAAGAGTCTGCACACCCAAAGGTGTGCCCAAAGCCACACACAAACTTTGTCTGAGCTTTTTTTAGTATGATACTGGGCTGTAGGAAAAAAAAAAAAATTAAAACACTGCCTCGCTTACTGCTAATTCATGGTACATCAAAAGACTTGAGCCTATCAAGAAAAAAAAAAAAAAAAAAAGGAAAGACTGGAGAATTTCTCTGTCCCCAGCATCCTCCCCACAGTGTCAGGTGGTACTCGATGAGAAGAACTGTGTGCTGAAAGCCATCATCAGCAACACTTTTCCACTCTAAGGTTTACACATTTTAGCCCTGGGCTTTGCCATCTGTGATTTGCCTGCAACTCCAGTTAGACTTATTTACGGAATTACAGAATGAGATGCAGAGATTCGCACACGTCTGACGACTTCAGGTGTTTATTTCAAAAAGGACAAGGAAACATCTCCAAATAATGCCCTGGAGCAAAACCAGCAGGTGTGATGTGGAAACAGGCGGATTTAGATCAAGATCACCGCGCACAGAAGCTATCTAAGAGTGGCACCATTTCATTCAACTCCAAGGATGAAACAGCTTCAAATATACTGCAGTAAGGAACAGTGAACCTTAATTTTGGGTAAAAATTTGTGCACTATTAGCATCATGCACAGAACCATGCATAAACAAACGGCAAAGCATTTTTGAAACACCTTGTATCCTTCATTTTGGCAAGATGATAATGACAAAGAGCCTCTAAATACCCACATTTCCAGAAGATTCAGCAACACTTCGTCAGCTGGAAGATGAAACAGGAGACATGTGACCTGAAGGGTCAAGCTGTGTGTATTTTATACACTGGTACTGGAAAGCTGCTACCTGTTTGGCAGCGTACACTAAGCATTTGTTAATTCTAATGCACATGCTTAATGGCAATAGTGAAAAACAGTAAATAAAATGAACAGCCAAACAGCATTTGAAATGAATCTGCAACTAAAGTATGTGCGAGACGTAGCACAGGAATAGACTGGGTTTTGACCAGCAGCTTAATTACATGCAGATGTTTCCTCCTCCTCAGCACAAGGTAAAGATTGAAAGGCTCAAGTCTAGTGTGTTGTGTAAGGCTGAACAGGAATTAAAAAAAAAAGTGACGTCTAATTTGTTGGAGGAAACCAGACTTCACAACGTACCCTACAAAAAGGGACAAGGTCTCCCCTCCTAGTTAAATAAGAGCTCGCAGAGCTCCCATGCTCCTCACCTGCAGCCAGCCCGCCAAAGTGGCAAAAATCACCAGCCCTGCCTTCCCAAGGAGCTACACATAAATGCAGTTCCACGGGGCTGGGTACCCTGGAAGATGAAAATAGTGGAGGCACCTCGCAGCCTTGCTGAATCCTGTCTACTGGGCAGACATTCAACACTGAGAAGGTTTAACCGTATACTGGATTATTCAAAATGAGAAGGCACAGGTCTTCCACTCAGTTTTTTTTTGTGTGTTGACTTTTGGATAGCTAGGTCATGCTGGATATTTGTTTCAGCTGGGTAGAAAAGAAAGATGTATAATGGTACTATTCTGCAATAAGGAGAGCAGGTGGTCGGGCTTACCGGGTAATAAATCCAACAAACTCCATGACGAATGTTGTCTTTATACTGCCCTTTGAATATCAGCCGCCCATCGCTGTCGTACTCCTGGGCTGGTCCATTCAGCTCTCCGTCCACATACGTGCCATGAAGGACCACTCCATCCTCGTAAGTGTAGATTCCCTGGCCTTGCAGGGCATCATCAACATAGTACCCTTCCAGGGTGCTGGTAAAGAGAGAAAGAAAACAGTATTGAAAGCCACCCCTGGAGGTATTTAAAAGCCCAGTAGATGTGATGCTTAGGGACATGGTTTAGTGGTGGTTTTGGCAGTGTTAGGCTAATGGTGGGACTCGATGATCTTAAAGGTCCCTTTCAACCTAGATGATTCTATGACTACTCACCTCTCTAAAAGGCAAACCCAAAGCCTCGACACAAGGCACAGCACAACCCTGCTCCTCTGCTCATCACTCTACATATTACTGGCACAGAGAGGCTGAGGGGAAGCCTTCAAAAAAGTCAGGCCCTAGGAGGAGGTAACTGTTGACGCCTGGTTGCTGGGTACCCTACAACCCTCCCCAAAACACACACCACCCCTGCAACAATCACAGCTTCTCTTTGTTTTCTTGGTGGCCTCTCTCCAAGAGCCCAGGCTGGGACATCACGTCCAGCATCCAGGCTCTGACCCCTGCCAGGCATCACTAACCCCCCCCATCTGAAACTCTGATGTGTTTGCTAGTTTCAACCAAATTTGAGGGTTCCACAAGAGGAAAGGGACTAGCATGATACACCTGACTTCTCTGGAAGGCCAAGATGAAAAACAGAGCCTTTTTTCTACAGACCTCCAAAGGCGGAAAACAACTTGCCCTGTCCTTTCACCAGGGTGCGCTGCACGGGCACAGCATCATTCCTCTAAATTACGCTGCTGAGCTTTGTTTATCGGCTGCGGTAGCAAATCACAGCAGCGAACGGGCGCTCACGGCCAAAGAAGAAATTATTGCTCAAGGAGGCTACTCTCATGTTAGGATTTTCTACCTCCTCCATTTGCATCCTCACTGACATCCCCTCCGGTGAGGTGACACTGAGCTGCCACGCACACGGACCACCAAAGGGCACAAACTGCAACCTGCTGCCAGTTAGCTCTCTAATGACAGGCTTAGCAGCAATCTGTACGGGATTTGCTAAAAGCACTGGCATTTTTCATGTGGATTTTTTTTTTTTTTATCAAAATGGAACACAGCTTGTCAAACAGAACTAGTGCAACGCTTGGATTTGAACAAAGAAACATTTTGCTTCAGTTTTGTCTCGCAAACCCTTTGGAAAGGGTGCAGGGGTATCTTGCAACCTGCTTTGCTTCCTTTCTTAAAAAAAAAGGAGAAACTACAAAGAATGAAAGCCTAACTGTAAAAGAGGGTCTACTCAGCTATTTCTTTCTCAGGTTAGAGCCAGCATAAGGAAATAGAGACTGTTTCGGTTTTTCCCCGGCGCATCCAGCTAACAGCCAGCTGCAGTACACACACTGTCACCGCGTTCACTCTCTTTCTGACGTAGACTTCTAAGGTATAAGCCCAAAAAGTGGCTGGGAGCACGTGACTCTATATACACGTTTCACAAAACTTTACAAAACGTATTTTCAAGAGCTGCGGAAGGAATGTTTTCGCAGAATTAACTTCCCGGTTTCCAAAGCGTCACTCTCTGGTGAGCTGGCTGAGGTTTCCACAGGAGAATACACCACAGTAAGAGAAGGTACATTATCCACAACAGATCGTGTGTTTGGAAACAAGACTTGAGCTTTGCCTTTTCACAGCTCCCTTCACAGCAACAGGACTCTTTTCGGTGGTTCCCAGTGACAGGACGAGGGGCAACGGGCACAAGCTGGAACATGGGAAGTTCCACTCAAA
>JAOXJK010000032.1:13181680-13207384 GCA_025774025.1 Xenus cinereus
GGTTGCTCCAAGCCCCATCCAGCCTGGCCTTGAACCCCTCCAGGGATGGGACAGCCACAGCTTCTCTGGGCAACCTGTTCCAGTGTCTCACCAAATCCCATCCCTACCCAATACCTCAGTTTCCGCTGCTGTAAATCTTGGCTAGAGAAACTTGTTTTCCTTGCAGAGCACGCATACAAAGGATGGCACAGCAATAAAATACTACTGTTTTCAAATGGGAAAGACCTAAATCTATTAAGACACCATGGTATCTCTGATTTCACATTACATTTCACTGCTCAGAGCCCCTGTTCTTGCTTCGGAGACACCTTTGGACAGCTGCAGAAAACACATGCATTTACAACAGCAGAGATAAGCGAAGCACGTATGAAATACACGCAAGTGAAGGAAATGCAAAATCAAATTACGTTCATCAGGAGCAAGCTGAGAAATCAGCCACAGACAAGCTGTAGGCAACTACAAACTCTCTGCTACCAGTGGAAAGTGAACAGAGTTTTAAGCAGACTCTAGCTCAGCCATAATGGACATGCAACTTATAATATTTCTGTGGATTTACCCCCCTGCCCTAAATTTTATTCCTGTTTTATTGTATTCTTTGCTGGATTTTGCATGTCCGTTGTCATTTTGAAATTCCTATCCTTTGAAGAAAGTCAGAAAAAACACCCATAACTTTGATATCAGCCGGCCTTAAAATGCTTGGCCCTTGTGGTTCTAACTTTCCAAATGATAGCCTCTGTTAGAGTTTTCCTTCAGTTCCCTGTACCAGGAGGGTGACAATGCTTTGAACGCCTCTGAGCCAGCCCCTATAAACACAGAGAGACTGAGCAGCAAGAAAGCCAACCCATACTACAACAAGAACTGCAATTAAAGCACATAAATCAGCAACTGAAGAGTCACTAAGCACAAACATCCAGCTAATGTTATTACAGCGTATCTACTCTTCCAATCTTTAGAAAGAACAATATACTGAATTAATACCCAAGAAACAACCTTTTAAAACTTGGCAAGGTAAAATAACTGATTTAATGTCCTTTTTATGTTAGCCTTTAGAATTAGCAAATTTGACTAAAGTTAATGAAATACTCCAACATCAGCTGGAGGCAAAGCGGATAGATAATCCTGGAGTGACAACAAACATTACACTGGTTTTGTTCCAGCGGTCTTCTGGGATCATAAAGGCTAATGACATTAAGCTTCCTGTTAGTTAGCTGATGAAAAATGTTCCTTGAGAGAATCTCTCCCAGCTTTAGGACTAGGCATAAGCTATGGGAAGCGTACTGCAGGCAGTTAAATGGAGATATTTCTTTCTTTCTCAGTTGTTTTACCCTTTGAACTATCCTGAACAATTTCTTTCTGTGTGCTGACTGCTTGTAAAGCGGCTGTCGTGTTGCCCGTCAGAGACTAAGTTGTACGTGTTGGGCACAACCCGTAAATCAAGGCTAGGGACGCTCCAAAGCTCCGCTCCCCCCTCGCATCTCCTGCACCTGCTGCTTCCGAGTGGCACCGCCAGCGATGGACACAGTCCTCGCCGCGCTGCACCCTGCGCAAACACAGAACAAAAAGTCTTCGCCCCCAAAGAGATTGCAGCTGAAATCCGAGGCATAAAAGAACAGCTGAATCCACAGAGGCAGGAAAGGCTGGTTTTGTTCTCTCTGCGCTTTCACACAGGCAAGAGGCAGGCAGGGCTGGCTGACCGTGTTTGAACTTTTTCAGGAATGAAAAATGGCCGTAATTTTGCACTCTTGTTTTAAAAAGTTAGGCTGGTTTATTTCCAGGGCAGACCATTGTTGCAATGCTGAAAAGCACTATAATTCTCCCACCTGGTGTTTTTCCTTATTGCTCACTCGAGCTGTCTCTCCCGTACACACATCCTGCTCGCACGCGGAAGCTGCTGGGAACATGGCTGGTGATTTAATTTTGCTTGCGGCTGTCTCTCTTCTTTCCGCCTTCCAGCAATGTAAGATCTGTGGGGTTGCGTGGCTGGGGCTCGGGGAGGTTTCCAACAGTTCTGAAGTACTGGAAATTATTTTATGATAAACTGGCTGCTCTGTAACTTTAATTTCTGAGAACTCCCAAGATTTTTCTCACTGGCACATTGTTTACCCTCTCTGTAGTCTGAGAGGGGCTTGGCTCGGTGGGACAGATTGCTTTTCCCTGTAGGAGAAATTAATTTGTTTTCAATTCTATTTTGTTTGCTGACTTCTTGGAATCATAGTATTATGAGAGCTTGTAACTAGCTGTAAAGTTACCCCGAAGCCACATTGCGTCTTGGTTTCGATTCTTATTTAGGCACCTATACAATTGAAAACCTCAAAAGTGAGAGTAAATTTGTGAAATCAAACACACTAATGCTGGACTAAAAGTGCTGAAAAAACTGTTTTGTGAAATAGAGATATATACTAAGTATCTGAAATGAAAGAAGAAAGCAAACCTTTACACCAGGCAGCAATAATATGAGATATTCCTTATTTTGTCCTCATGATTACATTTCTTTAAGATCTAAATGGATTTCTTTTATCCCCTGCTGATATGCCTCTCAGAATCAAGGACTAGGGAAAGAAATGGGCAAGTCTGAGGTGCTCCTTTTGCTGTGTTTCAGTCTAAAAACTGCAGTAGTGTTTTTAATGCTTGTCATTATTTTTTTTGAAATACGTTGATTCAGATAGTTGTGTTTACACCGAGAAACAAGATACATTTTGAAGGCATTTGTGCTATACTAGTATAAGACTAAGAGCAAGTTAAAAATAATTATTCTACCTTTTTTTCCCAAATATCTATAGCACTGCCAACTTATCTAGTAACCTACCTGTGTGACTTGATTGTTTGTTTATTTGTTCTCAAAGCCTCAACTACTGAAATAACATTTGTACCCGGCAGAAAAAAAGGCTTGAGAATGTGACCCTTCCAGATTAAAAAAAGCCTAACACAACAGAAGGCAAATAAAAAGCACCTAAGATTTATGTTCTCTTTTTCTGTCATCAGACTAGCTACAATATACCCCTGTGATCATCACAATACATTTCTATCTGGTGGCAATATTTCCCATTGACTTCTGTGAAAGTTCAACTTGCCTGGCTTGATTTTTATGGTAGAAGTGTGAAGGATTAAAAACAAACAAACAAACATTATCCAGAAAAGTATTGCAGTTCAAAAACTCAAGGAATTGTACATATACTGAAACTGCAAAGGGAGGGGGGAAATGTCTGTGTTATTCCTTGTGATGCTTAATCCATGTTAGTTAAAATCACAAGATAACCTGGGTTTTAATTTACACTGGCAGTCTGACATCAAGCCCAAAGAGAAACCCATGTAAGAATCTGATCTGCTGATCTGATTTAAATCATCGCAGCTTGGCTTACTTTCAGCATGCTTTCTAGCATGGGTAAACCAACACAGATTAATTTCCGAAAATTCAAATTAACGTTGGGAAACCGGCACCATAAGGATGTGCTAGAACCAGTTCATGCAAGTGGAGTAGCCCAGCGTGTGACCGCTTGCCATGAACAAAATACAACCTATGTGGCACCTGGTGCTCTGTTTATTCTGCTGAGCCTCCAGTCCTGAGTTAGGAAGGTGCTAATGGGCAATACAACCTCCCTGAAGCAATGCTGAAGTCAGGTTTCACTTAGCAATCATCAGAGGTACCAGATTTAGTGTCTCAGAACCGTGAGGTATTCAAAGAATCAGGTCAGTAGAAGATTAAGCTGTGCAAGAAATGCTCTAGGGTAGAAAGAAAGAGCAGAAACAATGCAAGAAGTGGTTTCCAGTCATGAATCCAGTTTTAAGCAGCTAAGATTTGCTTGAGAGATTAGTGCTTTGTAGACTGATGGGAAAACAAGAGAATCCAATGAAAGGGCAGAATGAATCCCAGTCATTGATACAGGAGAGAAGCGGGAGGACAGGATTCCCACTAATCCTCTATATTGAAGCATCTCTCTGAACTGGCACCTTTTAAAATGACTCTTAGTAATTCCAGGAGCCAGCAAAATATTATTAAAAAGTGTTTCTTTTTTTCTTTAAAGGCTGTAGGGCCAGTCCATGCAAATTAACACGCACTATCATATACTGCAATACAGGTAGCAGGCTTTTTAGCACATGTAAAATGTGTGAGAGTAATGCTCCTTGAAAGCCTGCTTTGTTCCATATTTTCAGAGTAAAGACATTAACTCAGTAACCATAAATGCTACCTGAAGATGAAAGCAAAAAAGAAAAAAAAAGAGGCAAGCAAACAAAGGCAAGTCAAGCATACTTTGTAAGTACCTCAGTCATGTAATTTAGCCTGCTAGAACTGAACAACTTGATACAGAGGGAAGAAAAAGCTACGAAAATCTTTCCTTACTCCTGCTGCAATGCTTTCTGGAGTCCTTGCGGCAGCACCTCCAGTGGGTGGGCCAGAAGAGCTCTCCCATTGCTTTATTATTTACTTTAGCCCTTGTTAAACCATAATCACAAAGCTTAAATTTGGAGTTACATCGCTGCTTTCCATTCACCAGAAAGGAACTAAAAGGCGAGTCCTATGCAGTTAGCAAAAAATACAGTAATTATTCCTCTCCTGAGCTCATTTCGAGTCCCTGGTTGGTACCTGTCTTGTTTTGCACACCAGGCTCACCTTTTCTTTTTAGGTGTCAGACATGACTCTAGTTCTCCTGTTATGCAGCACCACAGCTTGGGTTTCATTGGCATATAAAAACTCACTTATCTCTAATTGAAGCAAAGTTCCCATCAATCTGAGCTTTTATGATGGTGGCTGTCCTGCCGTACTGTCGCAACCTGGTTCTGCATGTGGTTAGCCAGGGTCTCCCGTGGGCAAATCTCCGCCCCTCAAACTAGAGCCTTCCTGACCAGACAATACCAAGGGCAGATCACATCAAAGCTGAGGCCAGGGTCATACCACAACCTTGACAATTTGCTTTGGTTAATTGTACTGAACAAACAAGAAAGCTTTGGCCCCTACAGGGCCCTAATCTTCTTATTTCCCCCAGTAAGTTTATTTTGTCCAGCATCCATTCAAGGCTTTTTTTTTTCCTAACTGATTTGGATGCAATGAGCTGCCTTGGCTTGCCTTAGCTCCTCTGTAGAAAAAACCTGGTCCCAGACTGCCTGTAAGCATTGAATGGCTCAGTACGGCCAGAAAATGAGGAAGGCGTTGCTGGCTAAAGATGCCATCGCACAAAACACTATGGCTCACCTACCACTTTGACTGATAAGCCAGGCAGGATTTGTCAGTGTGTAGCATTTGTCATTAAAAAAAAATAGATCATTTTGACAGTGACAAAAGTTAAAAAGCAACTTTTCAGTCAAGTTTTCTGGAAAAATATTTCTCAGAGGTAATTCTTGTGCTTCCACAAGTTCCAGTCTCCCTGAAGCATGTTCCCTAAACCCTCCCCGCTACCATTCTTCTCTTCTGAAAGGGCTGCAGGGTGGCAAATACAGTATGAATCACCAGACATG
The DNA here is from genome assembly GCA_025774025.1 of Xenus cinereus. NCBI lineage: Eukaryota > Metazoa > Chordata > Aves > Charadriiformes > Scolopacidae > Xenus > Xenus cinereus. The sequence goes on from JAOXJK010000032.1 coordinate 13,187,132, forward strand.
ACAAGAGATGTGTGGGTGGGAGTGGAGGAGGTCTTGCTGGATGCAAATACAATGAAAGGTTCTGTAAACCTGCCTTACAGAGAGATATCTGAGATGCTCTGACTAGTCTCTGGAGAGAAAGGTTAAGAGGTCACTTGAACACAGCCTGTAATTTCTTATATGGGGAGAAGACAGATGGGAAAATGCTTTTTTGGGAAAAGGCTTTGGCCGTAAGGCTAAGGCGTAAGAGGCGCACAGGGCAGCACCACTAATATCTCTAGCTGTGTTTTAATGCCACTGCTCCCAGAGGGGAGGGCAGAAGGTGTGCCCTAGGCTTGCCCCTTGGACAGGTCTTTTTAGTGAACTCAGGCGGGTGCCTGGTTTCTGGATCCAGGTAAAGTTTATGTACAAGGTAGATAGCGAGCTTCTTGTACGGGGTGGCTATGACACAGCCAGAAAAATAACTCCAGGTACCCAGAGAGCTTTCAAACAGGGTGATGCCCAATAGCCCTGCTGCGTACAGAAAATTGCTGTCTGTGTACTGCCTTCTGTCCTTGAGAGCCTCTCTTCAACTTCTAGGGAGAGACTTCTGCAATGAGGACATCAGTAAAATGAGGTATACATATACACATCAGAAGTAATCCTAGAAAAACGGGTCAGAAGTGCAGAGATAGTGTTTGATTGGTTTGGGGGTTTTTGGTAAGTAACAGTGACTGTACAGTAAGTAATCTGTCTTCTTCATGGCACTGCATCAGTTCTAAAAAATGCTTTTTGTAAGACAGGTAGGTGCTATGAGCTCCAATCGGTGGAGGTAGAACAGCCTAGGTCCTCCAACAGATAGCTCTTGGAGCTCTCCAGCTCATGAGGTGGAGAGCAGGGAAAGGCTACAGCCTCCCCAGCTGCAGCTTTCTGATCTTTGCAACGTACTGAATTTTGTCAATCTCAGACAGTAACAACAGATGGAAAAGCAAGCACTAGAAGATATGGGTAAATAACTTTAAAAAGGCGGAGACCAGATTTTTGTTTCTGAGGATTGTAACGCTGCCCCGTACTTCAAAGCATCATAGCTCTTAGTATCACTAAAACAAAATGACCATACGCCACTCAAACAAGTAGGGAAGTGACCTCCGTCGGTGCAATGTGGTTCCTGAGACACTGCTCAGGCAGCACACTGCCACTGGAGAGTGACTGCGCTGCTCCAAGGCTGCGCAGTTCTAGGATTCAGATGAGGTGGAAGGATATTTAAGTCATAGCTAGTCTAGCAAATGCAAAAAGAGAGTTACTATACTTCTGAAATAGTAATTTTCCCCCCTTCCTCATGAGTGCCACCCTTGAAGATAAAATCTAAACTTTTGGAGGGAAAAACTACTTTATCTAATATTGGTCTCTTTCTGCCAAACGAAACGGAAAGAGCTGAAGAACAATGATCTCTATTTAAAAAATTACTGACGTGTTAGGGACGCAATTGAGCCAAGGAACTGTGTAATTCGTGAGCCCTTATTTTTGCTTACAGGTCATTTTGCTTGGCTGGTGGGGAAATCAAGAATGAAGCACAAGGTCATGCCCCCAGCTGTCACCGGAGCTCCAGAATTTGACAGAACATTTCGTGCACAGTAAGTCCAAGATCATTAAGATGGTGGCAATGAATAACAATTCAATCCGGAAGAGAAGCGAAAACATTATCTTAAAATGTTTTGCATCCTTTGCTCAATGAAAAAAAAAAGAAAAAGAAAAATAATGAACATATCACTTTTCAAATGGTTCAGCTGTTATTTTACTGACAATGGGGTAAGTTCAGCTCATTTTAAAAAGTCACTGCTGAAGTTCTGATCAAATCAGGCAACGAGATTACCCAAATCGAAGTAGGGGCTGAGAGCTAATTGTAACTCAGAGAATTCAGATGCTCTGGATCTAGCAAGCTCTCCTGTCAGTTCTTGAACTGTGGCTAACACCAAATACGTGGAAGACAACAGCATAGAAAACCTCTGTCTTCACAGTGGATAACGGTGGAATAGCCTAAGGTGACAGCATTTTCCTAGAGGGCTTCAGTTTGTGATTAGCTAATGACGCTGTGCAAAAGTATTTATATTTATTTCAAACAGTCCCATCTGCTGTAACTGTAGTTGTAGTGGATAATAATAATGAGACATAGAATATATTAGACGACATATTAGATAAAATAATATGTTAGATATAGAAGGTTGCCTAATCCGTTAAAAAGAAATTAATTCAGAACAAGAAAGAAAAGATATCCCAAAGAAATATTGGTAGGAAAACTGATCCACAAATAAAGATGTCATGGTCCTCACCACAAGCTCTATTGTGTGTGGTCTGTGCCTGATAGCACCTCACAAAGGCAGTTGGCCTCAGCAGAGCGATCCAAGCTGCCTCCTCACAGCTCTGTGCTCCCTCTGGCAGTCCGGGGAAAGCTGTCCACAAAACTTGCATGCTGAGTATGGAGATAAGTGATTAGCATCCTATCCATGTGCCGGAATTCCTGCCTCTCTCTGCTGCACAGGCACTTGATTTAGGATTATTTGTCCTATTTATTTCCATGTAGCTGGGGTCCAGATCCTTGTCTAAGTTTAACTGCCAGGCAAATACCTGAAATAGTTTGTATTTGAGATTACAAAGAAGAGAATTTTTAAGAACACCTAACGCTGGCTTGACTGTGCTCCCACTAGATTCTATAGCATTAACTTTAGTGGCAACTTAATGAGGCCAAAGCCAATTCTCCTTGAAAATCTCACCAATGGTTCTTTCCCTTTCCAGACTAACGTTCTTTCAAATTTATTCTGCAGACAAAACTGTGTGGAGTTTTACCCAATATTCCTGACTGTCCTCTGGATTGCAGGATGGTTTTTTAATCAAGGTAAATACTTTTCTTTTTTATCTTGGATTGAGAAGTTTGACATAACTTTTAAAAACACTTTAGTTTTATCAGGAGGTAAATGACTGTATACATCTTTTTCCCTTCCTTTAATTGCATTACGTTAGTATAGCCTTCCTAGAAGAATGCTCAGTGACACTGAAATCCCCACTTAGTCGTGGCATTTCACATGGCCCCACCAGCTTTCGCTTCCCTCTGCAAACCGAGGAGCCAGCACACGGCGCGTTTATCACACATTCGGTGGATTTGCAGGGTGAATCATTCAGAAAAGCAGCTCCCAGATGCTTCCCACTAACAACTATTTGCACGTTACGGGACAGTCCTCACAGGACATCAGGCATAGCTGTCGTCCCTGGGGAGGAGGCAGCCTGAAAAGACTCGGGTCAGAGCACTCATGCCCGCGGCTGGACCCCTGGCTGATGGAGACGGAGCTCAAACCAGCAAACCTTTGGGTTTTTACATCCCAGATGAGTGACAAATGAGTGACTCATTTGTTTGTTCTGGGACATAGCACCGAGCACAGACATCACAGCGGCGTCTCCAGCCGCCGACACTGTGCTTCAGGTGTGCAGCGGGGACCCCTGAAAACCTGCTGGGTTTCCTCAGGCACCCGGCAGGGGGGCAGGTTTTGGCCCAATGTTCTGAACTCAGACACCACCGAGCTTTCATACCTCTCACTCCGTTGGACTTCCCAAGGTGCGTCTGTGATGTCTCCTAACAGAACCTAATTTTTGCATTCTGATTTTTTAACCCTTCCCCAGCTGATGTTTTAGAAGCACGAAGTCTGTGGGCTGGAGAAAGGATAACTAGCTCATGCCCACTACACCTCTCCTTCCTGAACAACTATCTTTCTTCTCTGTTTTCTATGTTTGCTCCAAAACAGTATTTTGGTTTGGGGCCCTCTTACAGCCAGAGTCCCATCTCCACTGAAAATCCGATGTAAATCCAAAGTAGCACCACTTAAGTCAACAAACTCAATACGAGATAGTACGTGTGATCATAGACACACGCTCGAATGGAGGAAAATCACAGTTGCTAACCAGCAACACAGACGTGTGCTGCCATGTGTAAGAAAAGAAGGATTATGTTAACCTCTCCCATAGGTATGTTTACACGAGTTAATCCAGAACACAGCAAAAGCTGTCCTCTGTAATACTTGCTCGCAGGGTTTGAAAGAACACAAAATTATCCAGCTTAGTCCTGGATAATACGACTGACCTACACACCCTGCTCCATCTATCAAAGGGAGGTGACTTTATACTCTTCCCACAGGGAGGTCAGAAAGCTAACTTCACTACAGCTTTCTCTCACGTCCTTGGATAAAAGCTGCTATATAAATGCAAAGCAGGTTATTAACAACATAAATAAGATTCTCTTAACAAAAACAAACACTCCCCTTTAGCATGAACTGCCATAACAATAGAAAATGACAGGGCTGGGTCAAGCCACCAAACTCCAACCCCCTATCCCTGTCTCTGGGATAACCACCAAACTGGGGCAGGGGGGAGGGACAGGTTCCTGTCGGGTCTTGAGATCTCCTTTTCAGGGAATGTTTTTGGAATTTTTTGGACAGTCCTATGCCCACCCCTATCTATAAACCCAAATAAGGAGCCTCTTGTAGTGAATGTTTAAGAATATATGTATCTCTTTTGAATGATTCTTTGCCAAGACAACTTCCCAGGGTAAGGGTAGCTGTGAAAATCCCCAGAGCCACACAACTAGAAAACATAAATAAAGTTTCTAACTGTCTGAGATCCTAATTTTTTTTAGTTTTCTGACTGTTTTTCTCCCTCTGTTAATCTTTTCTTTCATAGGAGTAGCTTCCTTCCTGGGTGTGTTGTACGTGTTTGCCCGCTACAAGTACTTCCATGGCTACGCGCAGTCCGTGAAAGGAAGGTAAGGAGTTACCAACTGAAGGCAGGTTAAAAGCTCCAGGCTGTGGTCTGACGCTGGGCTGAGAGCCAAGGGCTGGCAGAGAAAAGTGACTATAATTGAATGCAACATGTGTGAAGTGTCAGCGAGAGGTCTGAAGCGGAAGCCCCCCGGGGAGAGGGCTGGCTGTCGCAGCAGAAGCCTGGGTTAGGACGTGCAGGTGCTGCGGGTCATGGCAGAGAAGAGGGTTGATGCTCACCTCGTGGGTGCCTGCTTTCTGCTGAGCGTATTGGCAACCAGGCTCTGTCTGAAAACAGAAGCAGGGTTCTGCTGCTGTGGGGTGGGAGACCGCTCAGGCAAAGCTTGCACGGTGCCTGCCTGTCTGCTGTTTTGGTTTTGCCTCAGCTTGTCACATTAAGACCTTTTACTCCAGCCACACAGAAGGCACTGAAGGAAGCCAGCAAATCTGGCCTTGTAGGCTGATGAACTTTCACCAAACAGATAAGAGAACACAGCTTCAGATAAGCATACGTTAATGAATGTTAAGTGCACACCATCTCATAACACGAATTCTGCTTCAACAAACGTGCACGCTGGCAAAACACCCCTCCACTATAAACTCTCAAACACACTGACTGTTTCTTGTTTCACCGAAGCCACTGCGCTATGTTCTCTGTCCTGACCTAAGGCTCCTCTTCCAGCACACATATCAGTCGTAAAAAGAAAATAGCACAATATATACTTGTCATAAAATTAAAAGACTTGGGATGTATATTTCTAGAGGAAGATACAAAGAAATCAGACTTTTTTGAAGTGAATAATCCTGCAGCAGCAAAAGACTATACTACTATTTCCCATAGCTTGTGTACCGGTATTACCACTCTCCTTCACTCAGCCTTCACCAATCCTTTATCCTTTTTGGAAGAGCTATTGCTTAAGAGAAGGGAGAAGCTGTGTTTTCCAGAGCAAATACATGGAGCCAATTTTATTTCTCCCAGTAAGAGCTGCAACAATTCAAACAATGCAGTGAACACGCACCAGAAGTCTAGCAACTATTAAGGAAGTTTGGGGAGCAAAACCACGCCAATAAATGAACAAGCAGAGCACAATGGGCTTTTCTTTATTCAGCAAACTAAAAAGCCCTTTGTTCAAGAACTCTTTCCCATGCTTTACTTCAGTACTCTTAGACCGACAGATTTTGCCTCTCAAGGAAGCCAGAGAAGAGCATCCGGCTTCACTATTAGCAGAGCTCTACGCTCTGGTGAGACTCCAATTTCTTTGCCTTGAGCAGAGGAGAGCCAGCCTGGCAGCCCGAGAAAATGGCTTTGCTCAGGCGGCTGCCTCTGCAGCCTGGCTGGTGCCCACCTCCAGCTTCAGCTGGCAACAGCTCAGCACAAGCCAGGCACGCAGAACCCGGCCCCAAAACATACAACAAGCCCCCAGCAGCCGTAGCAGCGAGAAGGTAATTAGTCTTCACACTGATACTCGACCGTCATCACTGACTACAGCCGTGCTAGTTACGAAGACAGATCTGGTCTGTGTGCTCAAAGAGCTGGTTACAACTCATACTTGACATGAACTGCAGTTCAGATTTGTCAAGGCTGGATTTTTTAAAAACACAACAGGAACATGCACCTTCTACTCAGTTTCTGTGCTGGAGGGGCCTTTGCAAGTGAGCTGTATCCTCTACCTGCCCCTCCACCTGGCTCTGACAGATACTTAAAGGGCTCAGCTAAAGGCTTTTTTTCATGCTCTTCTGAAGCTGAGAAAACTCTCACACTTCACCATTTTCAAACCCGCATGTAGACGTGGTTATGGCCAGAAAAGCTTCTTAGATCAAGTCTTTAGGCACCAGTGAGATTCTGAGGCTTCCCACAACCCCAACGGTGCCCAAGCACCCAACTTCTTCAACCTCTGTGGATATGGGGATAGATAGCTATACACTGAAGGCTGACAAGCCCCTCAGACCTCTCTCCAATGTTAATGTGATAGGATTCTCCAAAGAGATGTCTCGTTGCTTGGTGTATTGGTTCCCCTGCCTGAACTGAGCAGAGATCGCTGATTCCTTTCCTCTGTCCAACCCCCATTTATATACCGAGCGCGACATCTATGGATGGACATCTATGGAATATTCCTTCTGTGCTCCTTCCCAGCTTCTATGGGAAGCCAGAAAAAGTCCTTGAATAGTATAAACATCACTTAGCAACAACTAAAAAAATATTCGTTATCAACATTCCTTTCATACCAAATCTGAAAACACAGAAACAACTAGAAAGAAAATTAACTCTATCTCAGCTGAAACCAGGACATTACCCTAATAACTGAATTTTTAGGATCAACACTCTTCCTTTCTGGTCCAAAAATCCGTCTCCAAGTCAAAGTGATAACTAGACCTCCCAGCACAGTAGAGAGTACCTGACCAACAGATGTGGATGTAAGGGACACACACACCTCTCCCTCAGTCCCTACGGCTTCACTCCCACACTCCTGCACCTAGAGTTGCAGTGAGGTCCTCAAGCTTGTCTGTGGCTTTTACTTGTGGGTCTTCATGTCATGGGAAGAGGAAGCTGCCTCCTGGAGCAAGTCCCACATGAATATTTAGAAACACTGGGGGAGAGCTTTCCAATAGAGAGGATATTGGGAATCTCCTCCCTAGCAAAAGGGAATTCAGGTGAGGGGATGGTTTATTATCAAAACATCCCAAGGTAACCTTTCAGCAGTGGTCCTTTCTGGCTCTACACGCCTCTTCTTAACTGGCGTGGACAAACAGTTTCATAGTAAACACACCATCTACAGCTTGTAACAGTATTTTTCTGCTTTCCACTTCTAGGTTAACAGGGTTTTATTTCAGTTTGATAATTCTAACTTGCTTGATAACCCTGGGTGCAGCCGGGATTGTTAACAGCTTCCTGGATGAATACCTGGACTTCAGCATTATGAAGAAACTACGTAAAATGTTCTGAAGACTGTTTTGTTTTTTTAAATAAATAACATGGATGCTTTTGCTGAATACCTAAAAGACAAGCCGCATGCGAATAAAGCATCAGAGCTCTCTACTAACAGCCGGCTGCGATGCAAAATGCATGGTTTTTCTGAGCTGTTTATGCTTTCTCCTTTCCCTACAGTCTTGAAAAAGAGTCAGTAAGACAGAATGTCATGTCACATCTGCATTTGCAATTAAACGTTCTGCTTTCCCCTACAGTATTGTAAACCCTGAAACAAATTACATAAAACTAAAACCATTAATTCGCTAAGTAATTCGAGTTGCAACTGGCACTGCGAGCATCAGCCCACCTTACCCAAGGTCCTTCAGCTTTGCCCACGCCTCCGTAGTCCTCCTTGGCTCCTCTTCATTTCCCCAGCAGCGCCATCCGTTCTGCACAAACGTAAAAACAGGCTTTGATGCAATTTGCTGCTGCGAGGTCCCAGTTTTCCCAGCATATCCCATGCCACTGCAGGCGGCTGTTTAAGCATATACGGAAACACTGCTTTCTTCAGGAAAACACTTCAAGCTGCACTGGGCCCAACGTTTCTGTGAAAGCCTTTTGATTTTATAGGCATGTTTACAGTTCAACACACGCTCAAACACTCTTCTTGTAGAAGTGGGGCCCTCCTGGAGGCAGGTCCCAGCCCTCACACAAAGCCTCTGGAAGACAGGCTGTACCCACAGCGCGGCGCTTGTCAGAGGGAGAGCCAGCCCAGACCAAAAAAAAGGCACAGATGCTGGTCTAACAATTGGGTCCACTGCATTGTCTCCCACCAAGACACAGATGGCTGGGGTGTAGGAAAGAGTAGACAGACATCCCAGCATGGCCACAGCTCTGGGAATCATAGAGTGGCAATGGAAAACAAACTGACCATGAAAACAGTTTTCTGCTAAGAGGGGGGAAAGTCGTGGTTTAGCACCATGGGCTCAAAGTATGCTGATGGTCAATTTAAACTATGTCGAAGAACGGAGAGGCAAGGCCATGCCTGACTGCTTTGGGAGCTTCTGGTAATTCAAAGTATTTAGGAACGTACCCATGCTAGAGCCAGCAGGCTGAAATTTTCCCTGTCATGCCTCTGAAGACATGATTTAGCCAAAAATACTGCATGTTTATATAATGAACATGCTTATGGTCTTTCTAAAGGTGTACTGAGGTTGATAACCTGACCACAAAAAAAACCTGAGTGTTGGATCAGGCTCATGGTAACCTTTCATACGAAAAAGGTGGACACCTGTGCACAAGTCAGCTTGTGATTAAAAGGCACAACCGAGTGCCTGCAAGCGGAAAAGCTGAAATGGCCTCTGGAACAATAAAATGAAACAAGTACAAAGGTGCAGGACTTGGGTCCAATAACGGCTGCCGAGGGGAAAAGGGCAGATCGTGATGATGAACAGGCTGGAGCCGCCACAGCTGCGGAAAGGGCCACCCTCTGGCACTTGCCTCCAGGGAGACAGTGCGACGGGGCCAGATTTAACAACCGCAGGAGTCACCGGGAATTGTTCCACTAACTTTCCTTCTATGTGCTGAAAGATAGAACATCCACCTTCAGACAATCACGGGCAACAGGAAGGGCTGCCGCCAGAATCAAAACCAAGAAAAAGGTCCAAAGCAGGTAAAAGGCTTGAAACTCACCCGAGGAGAGCCCCAAAGGGTCTCTAACTGTGCTCAAATAGGCCTTCGCCTCTGATATTATTCTGTCCCAAGCTTACCTGTCGTAGTGGTCTGGCGTGTTTCTAGACAGCTTCCCCTAACCCACCTTCTCCTCTCCAGGAAGGAATAAACTGCTGTTGCACAGGGGCAATTTCACATGCCAGAAGGTGCGGGTGTGAGGCTGCAGAGCGTCACCCAGCAGCACAAAGCCAGAGGGCCAGGGGGTGAACCTGAACCTAAACATCTGAGGAGCTGCACCAGCCAAGGGGAGGGCAGGAGGAGGCCTAGAGTTGAGGGTGCCACCTGTCTTCTGAGTCCCTGCTTTTTCCCCAGCAAGCCAGGGCAGATCAAAAAGCGTTAAAGACTGACTCGTTCTAGAATTAAAAACAAAATGCACCTGTAGCAGATGGATGCTGTCAGTGTCGGTATTTAGTTCGACTCCAGTGAGAGCCGCACCGCTGCCTGCCTGCTGATGGAGGAGCCGGGCTGCACGTCCAGCGTGCGCTGTGGGGTGGTGCGAGTCTTCATCGGTCGGAAGCGACGACGGTCCCTGCTGCAGCTTCACAGCCAGTCGGTACCTCCTGCTCAAAGCATCTTCTCTCAGCAGGCCCTCTGCCAGCACAGGCCGGGGAGTAACTCCGGCAACCTGCTCTCCTCTGCGCCAGGCTCCCGCTCTGGGCCCCATCATCCACACTTGGAACGGTAAAAGGACTGACATCAGGAGACATTAACCTCACCTTAAAGGTTGTACGTGGAGCCAAGCCGCACTGACATCCCGAACAGCGAGCTGTGCAGAGGTCCAGTGCCTGATCCCTGCTGACCCCCTGCTAGGCTGGACACACGGAGAAATCGGCATCGAGCCTTGGAGGCTTCTGACAACACAATTCTCACGCTGTAGCGGCAGTAGGGAACTACTCTGACCATGTGTCTTCAGGCTTCCCCAGCTTCCCCATCTCCTCCTTCCAACTTCTACACCCACCCTTGCACCTCCCTTCTTCCACCCCACCTTGCCTCCCCAGTTCTCGGCCCCAGGACTCCCACACCCTGCGCTCTCCCTCTTGCGTCCTCCCCTGAAAGCACTTCCCTACTCCCTGCTTTTGCTCCCTACATGCAATAAAGGCAAAAGTTTGGAGCTGCCACCTCTAACGGGCCCAATTATGGACCAGCTCCCCCCCCGTAGCAACTGCTTGAGCACAGACCTCACCTCCGAGCACGCACAGCTTTGATAGCTCACCTTGCTCGGAGAACCGGCACCATGGTGGCAACCTGCGGCTCCGTGGCCACGGGGAAAGTGGCTCGGATGTGCCCAACGGGGCTATCCACGATGAGGGGGTGGTGAACAATCCTGGGGCAAGAGGGTTGGCCTGGTACCGGCTGTGCCTGCCCGCAGCCCGGCCCGGCGAGGGCAGCTCCGCAGGCTGCGGTGAGGAGGCAGCCGTGGAGAAACCCCTGCTTGAAGGCACTTCCCTCCTCCCCTCGGAGGATCACTCACCGAGGCGCAGGCACGGGGCGAGAGATGATCCTATAAACCAGCCTTGTATATGACTCAGATAACCATCTTTTATTTGTTTTTTTTTGTTTGTTTGTTTTTGTTCTGGGTTTTTTTTTTTTCTTTTCTTTAAAAGTGGTATGTTAACATCAGGTCTTTTTCTACATTTTCAGAGCTCTGTACAGGTCTTAAAAGGAAATAAGCAATGCTTAATGTACAAAGTAAAAACAGAAAACTAGAAAAATCTGAATAAAATGGAGGAAGTTGCTGTCAGGGATACAGTACAAATTAGTAAATAGACGTCATCTGAAGTGCAATACCACTGCAGTAAGGATGAGTTAAGGAATGAAATAAAAATACTCTATTTTAAACAAACAGTATATATATATATTTTTATATGTATATATTTTACAGATAGTAGACCCAGTGATATCTGTAGAATTGTAAAAACATATTTACAAATAACTTTTTTTTTTAACATTACATATACATCAGCACCATAGTAAGAAAGAAAAAAAAAAAAACAACAAACCAACCCCGAATCTATTAAAATCTACCTCTCTAGAACTTGGTCCCAGTACGGAGTATTTGGAGGAAGCTTTTACAGAGACAACAGAGACTCAGTCTTCATCACCACTTATTTGCCTGGCGGTATTTCTAAACCCTCCTTTCTCAGCTCTGGGCTGGCAGGTGAACACCCGGCAAGGGACCGTCCCCCGTGCAGCGGACTCGCTGTCTCCTCTGTCCCACGGGGCAGGACGGGTACGGGCTCCACCAGCTCATCCCTCCCTCTCCCACAGGCTCTCCCCAGACACACACGTACGCACCCTCCAGGGCGCCCTTTCTCCTTCTTTGCCCACCCCTTGCCTTCGGGGTCCTCCAACCGAGAGCCACTTACCCACAGGATGGACCCAGAACTTTGGCTGGAGCTCTCCTTCGCTGAATTAGGGGCCCACCCGAAGCAGCGGACAGGCCAACCCCTATCGTCTTCAGCAGGAACTGAAATAGGTCTTTGCGCCGTATTTTAAAAAGGGGTTAGCTAAAAGAGATGTAACTAAAGCATGTTTTAAAAAAAATATTTAGCAGTCAGGGCAAGCTGGATTGAGAGCTCACCTCCACCAGCTAGTCCACGTTAAAAATGCAGCTTGTCCTGCCTACATCATAGCATTGAAAAGAGACACTTCTCATCTAGGTAAGCCTGGCGAGGGGATGGGGGAGCTGAGACGGTTCCGAGCCCGTTTTGCTCCCACCCTGACCGTGATGCGTATCTGTGCTCCACAGGGAAAGGCAGGACTTCAAAAGGCAAGGTACCCAGCCCCTCGGCTCCTACGGATTTCAGCAGCTGAGCCCCTCGCGTCGCCGGGCCCAAGGGGAGCAGCGCAGGAGGAGGTAATCGGTAGCTGGGTAGCTGGTACTGGTGGTGGTACGAGAGACACTTTCGCTACAGAGCTCATCTTATGGCTCACAGGGGCCGGCATCAGGCCAGAGGTTCCCGAACTTTTTGGACTGTGGATCACGTTAACATTTTTTACGCACCGCTATATATACCCTGATAAGCAGCTCTCAGCTGACAAGCCTAAAAAGCTGACAGGTTTGGGAGGACAGCTTACCTCAGCCTCGGGCTGCGGCTGGGGAACCGCTGCTTTGGGCGTTCCGAATGGCTGGCACCTCAGTGCCGTGCAAGACCTATCACAGCGTCGTTACATCGCGGCCCAGACAGCGATACGCCGCTGTTGCCTAAAAGCTTATTTGGGCAAACGCCACGTTTGTAATAACTACATCAATTATTTTACCCATTCATGAACGGTCCTTACAGTAGTCCTCCACTGGCTCCTGTTCTTCAAATACTGCAGTGAATTTCAAGCCGGCAAACCAGAGAGATGAGACCAAACATCTGTTTGGAACTGAAGACCAGGTTGCACATAGCGTGACATCAAGAGCCCTGACGCTCGGGGGTAAGACTGCCTGCCACCCTTGCACTGCTCAAGAGGTGAGGAGGAACTCGCTCTGCTGCCAAACCCTCCCTGTACGTTTTCTCAGGCCAGTTTTCCCCTCCCCTGCCTGTCCCTGTGTGGCACTTGTGGCTCACCTGAAAAAAAAAGGAGCAGCCAGCCCAGCTCACCTCGCTGAAGGACGGGAGGGGGAGGAAGTGAACTGAAAACATACCGGGGAGGAAGGAGAGAGAAGGACCTGACCCGCTCGGGACCTGTGCTGATGTCTCTTGGTACCTCTTGACCCTTCGGCACCACCCGGAGCTGCTGTTCTGCACCCCCAGGCAGCAGACAGATGCCAAAGTGCTCTGACAGGGAAGCGCCGCTGCAAGTCCCAAGGGGACTAAACAGCTCGTTAAGTTAACCCACCCTCCTCAGCCCTCTCCAGCAGCGCTCCCATAACCAAACTGTCCTCACCGCGCCGCCAAATTTATGCTCTCCTACACTTTTATTGGATTTTTATCAGTCTGCAGTGAAAACAGTGACCTGCCCGTGACTGTTCAGGTTTGTCACGCCTGTGCTGCCCGCTCCCCTGTGACAGCCCAGAGCCAGCCCTGCGGGCCTGGCCGCGGCTCGCTGAGACCTGCTGACCCCCCGGGGTTCAGCCCGTTTCCGACCAGGGGCCTGTGCAATCGCCCGTGGACGTCTTTAGGCTTCACTCACGGCTGCTCTCATCTGCTCCTCTCAAAGCTGCAGCGTTTACAGTTACTGAGGCGGGAGGTACCGGGACCACCCCATACCACTGTGCAACGAAGCCCCCTTTCAGTAGGGAAAGACCAAATTTTCCCAACCGGAGGCATCACCTGGCTTTTCCAGTTTCCCCATCCTGCCCCCACCACGCGCACACAGCGGGTGCTGCCACGCGACGGAGATCGCTTGGTGGAAGACCCGGGATGCCAATGTTTTCATCGCCCCCTGAATCTTCCAAAGTTGGCTACAGACCAGCTCAGTTTGCACGATTTCAAACAAAAGAAAACAAAATAACCCCAAACCAAACCAATTCAAACAAAAATCCAACAATCCGAGGATGGGGAGAAACATCCAACTCTCTCTTTTCTTTTTTTCAAACGGAACAACCCAAGCCCATTCACTGGGGGTTTCCAAACAACTCATCGAGTTCTTGTATCCACTCATCCCCCGGTCCGCTCTTAATGATGGAGTCCACGAGGTCCGCGCCCTCTGCTAAACTGGAGAAGGACCCCCCCGCTCCTTCGTTACTGTAGTTGTAAGGTATGTCCTGAGTGGGATTCCGCTCGTAGGCCTGGCCTTGGCTGCTCTGAGCAAAGTTACCCCCTGGCATCTGCTGCGTGGGAGGCTGGCTGAAGCCAGCCATGGTGGGGACCCCTTGGCTTATTGCGGGCATTACCATCGGCCTGGCCTGGCCGGCCCCTTGCTGTCCAGGCAGCGGTTGCAGCAGCTGTCTTCCCATGGCTGGGTTCAGGGCTCTTACTGTTCCACTCGTGTCCACCACTGTCTGATTAAGCCCCTGTGGGAAATGTTGCTTGGACAGCCGTGGTTGCCCCGACTGCAGGGGGTACGTTGTGCCATTATTGAAGGGCCCCATTTCACTGCTAGTCCTTCCAGGAATACCTTGTAGGCCTCGCTGCTGCCAGTTCTGTGTTCCTTGAGGGACGGTCCCCATCAGGTTTTGAAGCCGTGGTGCCTGTGGCCTGGGTAAGACCTGGCCCACGGGTCCTTTCATCTGCTGCTGATGCTGGGGAAGAGCAGAGTTTACCAGCATGTTCTGACCAAAACTGCCGACCATTCCCACCGCTTGTCCAGAGGCAGGCTGCCTCGTCCCCTGGCCTGCATTATGTGCCATGTTCATGCCACTTTGGTTTGGGTGCTGCAACATTTGGCTCATCCCTGTGCTCATACTGTACATTCCCGGCTGGCTGGAAGAGGCGTTGCTGTAAGGAGCCATGCCCATGTCTGACTGGCCTGCGGTGGTGGGCAGCGTGCTCGGGTTCTGGGAAGGACCCATGGCCATCATGCTCGCGTTCTGGGCCATCATTCGGGATGTCCTCATGCTCTGGAGGGCTGCTTGGTTCCTCACGGCTGCTATATCCTGGGGAGAACCTACGCCAAAAAAAGGGAAGAAGTTAAGAAAAAAAACGCAGCCCTGTAAATCTTAATTAACACATCTTTGCGTAAGAGAGAATCTGTAGGAGCCTTCCGCATCACAGTAGGATTTCAGATTGCTGTGCTTTCTGAGCAAATAAATTATTGTTTCACGTGAAGGTTAGCAGCGAGCTGAAGGTTATCCATCCTTGGGAGATGTGCTCGCTGCCTAACGCTAGCTGCAATCCAGAGGTTATGTGTTCCCCACCTCACTCTGGCTGCAGCCTCTCTCCTGACCTGCCAGGTCCCCTCTCCTGGAAGGTGACAGCCAGTACAGCTCGAGTGTTACCCTAAACAGGAGTCGCTGATCCTGTTATATATTCAATTTGCGAAGCGGGACGCTGTTCAGCAGAGAATACCGTCGATGCAGACACGCAGCCTAATTTCCCTTAAGGCCTAAAACGAGGCTGGCGAGGTTAAAAGGCCAACGATTTACTCACTAAGTAATTCTCAATTATGACAATTTGGGGATGTGTACCCAAAGGAATTCACGGCTTCAGATTCTTGAACAATCGAGGCGACGCGATGGCACGCGTGATGCATGGTTACAGCCATGGTTGCCTCCCCGATAGCAACCTCCTCAGGTAGCTAAGCTAAAATAGGCTTGCCTTTCTCTTAATTCGCTGGGACCAGAAATTACATTTTTTAGAAGTGACCTGGGAGTCAAAGTTCCCTTTCAGAAATAAATGTGAATCTTTCTTTTCGTGTGTATTTTTTCCCCCCCCAGGATTAGTGACAGTGGGCACACTCCTCCTTGGAAAAAATTAGTCCCTAAGACTTCAAAGTTGCATGCGCGCTGTGATTCAGTAGCACTTTTCTTCTTCAGATAAGCCTAATTCAGCTCCTAGCAAGCAAACGAGAAAGCTTCCCCTGGCCTTCTTCGATGGCAGCAAAGGAGCTGAACTTTTGAAGCTCTCTTTTAAATATCTCCATTGTCTTTCAAAAGTAAGCCTTGAAAATGGAAATGTCAGGCTCAGAAGGCCAATCAATTTTTTAATAGCTCGGGAGGCATAAATGGATGGATTTTCTATATCATTGTTACTGATTAAGTCTATGGAAAGAAGAAAAATTGTTTTTTGTGGACGTTTAAAGCAGAGAGAGTGTATTAGTGAATCGATATTATAAGCGCATTTTACTCCACCTTAGGCCAGTGATGGGAAACCAGAAAATCCTAACCTTGTTAAATTCCACACCGTGGCAGAGAACTGAACCACGCTTCTGTCTTCCTTGCAGGGGCGGGGGGAGCTATTGATTTCTGGGGAGCCAATATGCTCCTGTATTTACTATCTTTATTTAAAAACAATTACCGTAGCTCTGATTATGCCAGGGGTTCATCGTGGTTTTGAGTCACCACCACACCAAACTAAATAAAATACTCTGCAGGTGAAGCTCCGAGAGCGAGAGGCGCGCAGCTGCTCCCAGCTCAAACGCTATTAATTGCAAGCCGTAAATATAAAAAGGGTTGCTTTCGGAGTCATAAGCCGTGCAACAAAAATCCGAATGTTCTTAAATCAGCCCCTACGCCTTGTCCCTGGGGGGCAGACAACGCACCTGAACGTCGGTGGAGAATAAAGAATCCTGGGCGCTGTTACCTGCGTTGCCCTGGTTCCCGTGACGGGTGTGAATAGCGGCGGTGCCATCCCCCTAGTTCTGCACACACCGTGCAGAGGGTGGCTACTTTTTTGCTGCCGCGGGGTGAGCCCCTGGAGGATGCCTTTAGCTCAACGCCCCACCACGTAGGTAAACGAAACACTTCGTAGCGTGAAGAGAGACCGCCTGCATCTCACTTGCACGGGGCAAATGTAGTGGCAGCTTCTACTTTATCTACACTATCAATTAAACTGTTTTCTTAATGATTGGCACTGGGGCCTCCTCGAATTTTCTTAATTTAGATCACCTCCTTCTTCCATGATTAGAAGCTGTCTCTTTTTGCTAGGATTCCAGCGAGTGCTTAAGCGTACAGATAATGATAAAACTGAATGCATCTCTAGCTATTTTTTTCATTGAAAACAGCAGTTGAAAACCTCCAAAGAAGTCAGTGCCACCAAGGGGTTCACATAGTGCTTTTGTGAACTACCGTGCTCGGAGTAAGAGACAAGAGCTCAGACAAGAAGAAGTCAAAAGAGAGATTCAACAGATTTTAAGATTTTGGGCCACCTTCTGGTCTCACTTACACATAACCTATTGCGCTTGATTACATTCTTGTGACTAAATAGGAAAAATGGTGAAATATTTAAATTAGCTCATTTATGAAAATGAATTCCTTGCTCTGTCAGATTACCCTAAACTCTCCTTTGCAGTTCTTTTAATAAAACATATGAAGGCAAGGCTTCAACAAAGCATTAATGTAGGAAGATTTTACATGTGCATCTCATGGCGATGCACACACGTATATTTTGATTTTGCAAATGAATTATTGGGAAAAATTTCAGTTCATCTAGAATTTATGCTGCAAAGATAAGAAGGAGCAGGCGATTATAGAAGGAGCCACCTCGATATACACCAGCAGAAAATTCGGCTGCCTGGTCGCTCCCTTGTTTCCTGCTGCAGCTACGAGGCACTGGCATGAATGCACAGGACAAGTGCTTGTTCCTTTCACGTCTGTTTAGAATCCAGGGTTGGTGAAACCATTCAGCTGATGCTTTGCACCTAAAAAGTCAGATTACCTTCTTTTCCTAAGCCAAAGTGATTGTCCTTACATTCTTCAGCTACCTGCGAGCACAGTGAAATAACACTTGCTTTTTTTGACGTTAAAAAAAAAAATAAAATCTCCATTTTCATCCCAGATGTTTCACTGTTTCACACACCTGACATTTATCAGACACTTCTTCAGATAAAGATGACCTCTCTGAAATTCTCTGCTCATCAAATTAGATAAAGTGGAAAATGAAAAGGAGTAAAACCAAGATTGAGTGAGAGACACTAGCTGAAAAAAAAAGGCATAATGAGAGCAGAGGCAAAAAAAATAAATCCATAGAATCCAGATGTCAAAGAAGTAAAACAAATATCAAATAAAAAACCGCAGCTTTCGCTGAGGGGAGCAGAAAGGAAATGAAAAACTTTACTAAATCCACAAACCTGGGCATTCCCCTTCAGTGAAATACATGGTGTGTGCAAGTGTGCAACAGCCCGACTGCCTATTCTGCCACGCTGCTTAGACCCTGCTCTTCACCACACACAGGAGCTCTCAGGTGCCCGCTACAGGGGCACGTGTTGGCTCAATATAGGAGAAAGAAATTGACTTTTACCTTGGAACTGATTGACCTGTTGCACCGGGTACGGGCTCCGCTGTTGCTGCAGATGCTGCCGAGGCAAATGTGACTGCTGCTGCAACTGCTGAAAACGAGTGAGGGAAAGAAAGCAGAAGAGGAAAAAGATGATTAATTAATCAGTGAGCTGAGAAAGGGGCTGGTGGCAAAAGTACCGCAGCAGAACTGCAGCGTTTCTTATCTAGCAAGCTGTGCTGGAGAGACAAGCAGAGTCATTTTGAAGAGTCCTCCTGAGAGCACTCAGCACACGGACTCCTTTTGGCTCAAGAGGGAATAAGCACCGAGGCCAACATCATCTCTCCTTACTCACTGCCACTTCAGCTCGGCCTCTGCAGCGCGAACTTAACTGTCCCCAGGCTGTAAGGGGAGGGAGGGACAGGAGATGCCCTGGCTCACCGAGGTCTAAGGGCAGCCGTAGCCACGCGCCTTTTCCTTGCCCCAAGCCCTGCCGAGGCCAGCGGTTTGTGTTCCTGGCACAAGATCTCCCTCCGCCTCTGTGCTCGAAGCACTTGGCGCAAGGAGTGCCGCGTCCTCACCGAGCGCTGCCGCCCGGGACGGCTCTCCAGCCCGAGCACCGGGGCTGCCCAGGCACCTCGTTCCCCCTTGTGCGTCAGTGAATGGTATTTGGGGAGCGGGGGATTGCAAAACGCTTCCCTCCCTTGATCCAGCCCACCAGCCCAGCCCCTCTGGGGTTATTGTCTGTGAATGCTCACGCATCTAAAACACAATCGAGGGCTGATTGTAAAAACAGAGAGTGCGTTTACCAGAGCTCTCCAAGCCTAGGGCATACCTGGCTAAGCCATTACTAAGAGGACATATCTTGGTGCTTCATCTGCAGCCGTACAAATGCCGTGTCCCAAACCAAGGACGCGCAGCGAAGGTAAGAAAACGGGCAAAGATGGGAAAGAAGTGAGTACTAATGCCTGCGTTCACAGTATGCGTTACAAACTATCAAAAAGTTAAAGGGAACCTTGTTAGGTGCAAAACACCCAAAAAGCGAGGAGCCCGAGGACAGTGGCTTTGTCACTTTTCATCTCTGCCAGCACCTCTGACAGCCACAGGCTTGTGGGTCTTCAACGCTTCCAGGCTTGCCTTCAGCAGCCGGGTCAGCCACGGGCTCTCGGGTTTACGCACTGGAATTGGCCTCGTCCACGATGGGGGAGCATTACTGCATCCTCCCTCTTTATTGAGGGTGAATTTTTCTCAAAATTTCTCTTTTTCTTGCTTCTCACGAGGACCATGAGAAGAGCGGAAGGCTATCAGTATTTCCGTGGTTATACAACACGCACAAGTTCTAACTCGAATTAAAGCAGGCTCTAAGTCAAATTAAAGCAGGTCTTAAACTGTATTTCCCCACCTTCTGGCCTATCAGAATATTTTCTGATAGGGGACTGCAGGTTTAAACTTGGGCACGAGCTCACAGGAACTGAGCAGTGGGACTTCCCAATTACTTTTTCCTGGGTTGCTTTTAAACTACAGCTGAGTTAAACATGCATAAAACATCACCATTCAGACCGGTCAATTTAACATCCATATTGCAAAGCCCAAGAGCTCCAAGGAGCCAGGCTCCAGCGCAGCAGTTCCCCGCTGCCACTGCGAGAGGTGGTTTCACTGTTCTCCCACTTCAGCTTCTGGTTCCTCCCTTGGTGCCGCCTCTCCCTTACGTAGTTGCTCGTACTGTTACGTGATAGACAAGTTTAAGCAACCAATCTGGCTAAATACTAAATTTTTTTCTTTCATGGAATTCACGGAATTGTCAGAGTTGGAAGTGACCTCTAGAGACCATCTAGTCCGACCCCCCTGCCAAAGCAGGGTTGCCCAGAGCACATCACTCAGGGCTGCATCCAGGAGGGGCTTGAAGATCTCCAGAGAAGGGGACTCCACGACCTCCCTGGGCAGCCTCTTCCAGGGCTCTGGCACCCTCAGCGGAAAGAAGTTCTTCCTCAGATTTGAGTGGAACTTCCCATGTTCCAGCTTGTGCCCGTTGCCCCTCGTCCTGTCACTG
>JAOXJK010000032.1:13215865-13245809 GCA_025774025.1 Xenus cinereus
GTAAAGAATTTCTTTCTGGTATCTAATCTAAATCTCCCCTCTTCCAGTTTAAAACCATTACCCCTTGTCCTGTCACTCTACTTCCTGACAAAGAGTCCCTCTCCAGCTCTCCTGTAGCTCCCTTCAGATATTGGAAGGCTGCTATAAGGTCTCCACAGAGCCTTCTCTTCTCCAGGCTGAACAACCCCAACTATCTCAGCCTGTCTTCATAGCAGAGGTGCTCCATCCCCCTGATCATCTTTGTGGCCCTCTGCTGGACCTGTTTCCTACAGGTCCATGTCCTTCCTGTGTTGAGGACTCCAAAGCTGGACACAGAACTCCAGGTGGGGTCTCACCAGAGCAGAGCAGAGGGGCAGAATCACCTCCCGTGACCTGCTGGCCACGTGTCTTTGGATGTGCCCAGGATGCCTGGGCTGCCAGCGCGCACTGCCGGCTGTGATGAACAACAGCCCACGTCGATGCTCCCACCCAGCCCCTGCGCCGGGAAGGAACCCTGCTGCTCTGCAGTCTCACCCGCTCCTGAGCCGTTTTGCACCACTGAAACGGTATTTTACATCGTTTTCTTGCAGGAGTGAATTAATGGGGTTAATCAAAGCCATTAATTTGACCGGCAGAGGGAAGGGCTGCGCAGACAAGTTTCTGAGAGGCAAGCCCGGGTGGGGTTTTACAGCGCATCGGTTACTCAGAGGCGGCTCCCACCCACGGGCTCCCACCCCGCAGGGGTTCAGAGCAGCCCTCCTGTCCCTGAAGAGCAGCCACCGGGGGGCAAGAGCTGCGGGGGGCCGACGTGCCACCAAGCCAACCCCTGCGTGGCCTCTTGGCCACCGCCTCCGCAGCCGGGCTCGCCGTGGCCTGCCTGCAGCCACAGCACCCCTCGCTGAGCTCCGGCCCCTGAGCTGGCCGGCGGCAGGGAGGGAAGGAGGGCGAGGATGTGAAGAAACACCCGGTGCCCAACCTTATATTTTATGCCTATTACGAAGGCTGTAATTACTGCCCTCCAGGACTGCTTGCGTGAGGCTGCGCCGTCCCGGCGTTTCACAGCTTCCATCCGGAAAGCCAGCAGCAGCCTTCCAGGGAGCAAAAAAGGCACGGGGGGAGGAGGGCAGAGAGATTGAGAAAAGTCAGCCCACACAACAGCTTTTCCACACCCCGAGGACTTTCAAAGGTACAAATCTGGCCGCTCCAGAGGAGCTGTGACCGCCCTCTCCCTGCCAGCTTGGCCCCGTCTCGTCAAATTCCCCCGGGGGGCTTCGGAAGCTGGACCGGGAGCAGAGCGGAGCTCACGGAGGCGGCTGAACCCCGGGAGCCAGCGCCCCACGGAAATTCTCCTGCTAAAGGTTTCAGCTTTAAATCAATGCCCCATTCGAGTCCATGCCGGAGCAGGAGGGAGGAAAAAGCTAATGCGAAGCCCACGGATAATCATGGCTAGAGAGCTCCCGGGAAGGGGGAGAGAAGAAAAATGGAAGATGAAAGCAGGCAAAATGCTTTAAACAAACAGTTGCACGGGGCCAATGAAAAGGGGGAACGGAGGGAAAATGACACAATAAAAATAAATGCTGTAAGAGAAAGAAAAGCTTCTAGCACACACGGGGAACAACGTGGGGCCTGGAAAAAGCAAAAGTCTGAGGAAAAGATGCTCTAATGGAGCTCTCTAGCAGCAAACACCAACCCATTACCAGGCAGCCCCTTTCCTTCTAATGGCCCGAGCCTGTTCCACATTATCACCTTGTACCCCATGGAGCTCGCCGGTTGTTGAGGCATTTCATGGAGCCTGGCTCTAGCTCACGCCTGGCAGAAGCTGCCCGAAGTCTCCCGTGGACAATTGCAGAGTTTGGGGTTTTTTCAGCTCTAGGTGAAATTTTGTTAAATTTCCCCTTGGTTGTTTTGTTTGGGCATAAACAAAAGGTGTTTTTCACACTTAAGGGTCTTTTTCAGATCCTTTTCTCTGTGCTGTGAAAAATGAAATCCCTTTCATTTTTAGAAATTCAAACTTGGCACTTGTGTTGCTCCTCAGCAAGCAGCATGTAATTTGCCAAGCCTGAAAGAATCCTGGCTGAGAAATAAACACAGTGGGCCATATGCTCTCCTTCTCATATGCAGAAGGCACCTTACCTCAAAGACTGCAAAGAGGCTGCAATTGCCCCATGCCATTTCTTCTGCCAAGGCAAAAAAAAAAAAAAAAAGAAAAAAATATCCACAGAAAAATTTAGAGCAAAGGTTTGGGTCTCCCCGCAAAGTAGCCCTCTTTCTGCATGCCTCCCCTGCACTGTCACTGACTTTTGCTGGCTTCTGGGTTGGCAGAAATGTGCTGAGGGGTCAGGGAGGGCATCTGCTGTGTCCCCGGTGCTCACAGTAAAGCCGCGTTATCTTTAGCGGTATTTCCTGGCACAAGCTACCCTGCGAGTGAACGATCTGCAGAGCACAACTGTTCCTTTAATACTCCTCTTTTCTAGCTCATTCACACCGTGCCCCCACGGGAGGAAGATCACACACCAGAAGGACTCGGGTGAAGTGAGGACTTCTTTCTGCTCCGTGCCCATAAGAAACACAGAGGGAGAGCATCCCACATACGTGCACTACCTCAGTTTTCTGGTGGGCTCTGGCAGACGATGAGTGCGACTGTTAAAAGCACCAAAGCAGACTCGTGGTGCTTAAGAGGAATGGTCAACTGTACAAATTCATGCATAAATTCCATGATATTCCCTTGTCTGACACCGACTTCAGAGTTGGGACAACTCCCTTGTCGTTGGTTGCAGGCGCTCGTCTGTGCGGCCTCTCTGCAGGTGGTATTTCAGTCTAAAACTGAGAGCCAAACATTTCCAAAAGGTAGCCAGCAAGACCAAGGGAAGTGGTCTTCCGCTGCAGCTGCCCAGCAAAACCACATTATCTTTGCTGTGGTTTCAACTAACTAGCTGACGATAAACTGAGCTGGCTGGGATAGCACACCAGGTCTATGACTTCACAAGCTAGTTCTTCTAACAGCCTCGAATCCAGGCTACCCAGATCACCTTGTTCCAGTGCCTGAAACTCTTTTGATTTTCCTTCTGCCTTGGACATGGTCTTTGTGTTTCCATTAGCCACCCGGCCCTTGTTTTGACATTCAATCTTACTAGCTCCAGTGAAAACCGAGACAAGGTATTCTCATTTGGGCTATTCCTAGGTTGCCTTCAACCTTGACGTGTTCTTCACTGCATGGTTCCTCCCTTCTCTCTGAGGTCCCCTTTATTTATATGGCTTAGGAAAACTCCACTATTGAATTAATTTCTTTTGCAAGGCCTAACTCAGCTCGGCTTTTGGCAGTACTGAAGTTATCCCTAGATTTCCAGGTCTCTAAGGCATAACTTCCTTTGCTGATCAAGTTCTTATTCATGCCATCTGAGATTTAAGGCTTTCTGGATATCCTTGATACCTCTTCTGAGACAATTACTTATCTCATAAGCTTTAAACTTCCTTTTTTATTTTTTCCCTCTTTTACTTCCTCCACACCATGAATGCTTTTTTTCCTCTTTCTATCCTGCCCTCTTCCTAATGCATACTCATGTTCACCAGCTTAACCAGCCCTCACAGCTGCAATCCCAGCTGTCTTTTTGCAGAGCTCTGACTCCCTCCTCAAGCCCTGCCTTCTCCTGCCTTGGCTGGAGACAGGTCTTCGCATAGGATTGTCTTGATCTCTTCCATGACAGACTTAACAAAGCAAGACATGACCTCCCTCTCCCCCCACTTGCTTTCTTTCGCGTCCTGCCCAGCTCTCCCCTCCTGGCCACGGTGGCCTCATCAGTGGTCAGCCCTTCTGCTTGTCCTGTCTTCTCACCTCTCTTGCCCTCATCTCCCTCCTTCTTTATATCTTGTTCTCCTCTCGCTCCTTCCCCTCGCAGCACAAGCATGCTTTATCTTCATGCTTTAAAAAAAAATAATAAAAAAATCCAAACCACCCTTGGCTCCAAGTGACTCTCCAGCTCTCACCCTATCTCTCATCTCACTGTCATCTCTAAGCTTATCGAGTGTACTGCCTATGATTTATATGATTTAAACTGAATTTAGTCTCCATCTCCAACACAGATCCTTTTCCAAACAGGCTTTCACTTCTCGCCTGTCACAGAAACCAGTGTCACGGAGTCTCTAATGTCCTTTGTCTGGCTGCAGCTCTGCACTATCACGCCAGGCTCGCTGCCATAGCCTGTCAGCCCCTTCCGGCGCCGCTGACCGCACTCCACTGGAAATCTGGTCCTCCTTTCCCAGTGCTCCTACTTGACTCCAACACCTTCAGCTGCTTACTCGGTGTTGCTCAGACTAGTTTGTCACTACTCACCCTCCCACCTGCCACCGTTCTGAGGGTCTGCATCCTCATCCTTCATCTCCTTTCCCTCTTACTCATCTCTGAGTTAGCTCATTCTCTGTACACATTCAAGGACCTTCTCTACACTAGCAACTCACAGACCTACCTCTCTGTCCCCAGCCACTTCCCGTCTGTTCCAACTAAATTCATGCCCTGCCTCTGGGATCATCTTGTGGATATCTGTCAGCTCAAGCTCAAAGTAGGCTCTCATCCTACTCCCTAGGTCCCCTCTCCTTCCTGTTTCTTCAGTCCCCGTGGACAACACCATCGCTCGCCTGTCACTCAGCCCACAACCTGGTTGTCATCTCTGTCTCAGCCTTCCCTGCAGAGTCCCACAGCCAGGATCTCATCGCCTCGCACCCTGACGGTTGCAATCTTACCCTGCTTGCAGACAGCCAGAGTGCCGATGCCCAGCTCATTTTCTTTGCCTGTCATCTTGGCTGTGCCATCGCTCTCTTTACAACCTGCTCCTGACTTCCCCTCCTGTTGGGTTTCAGCCCTCTCCCTTGCTCTCAAATCCAGCTGCAGCATATGCCACCTCACGTGTCACCTCTCATTAGCTGCTGAGACTTTCCGTCACCCCATCCTGACCCACTCTTTTCCATGTTACGTTTTAGCTAGAAGTGCCTTCATGCTTTCCTCCCTGATGGATTTCACTTTTTGTGAGGAGATTCTCAAAATCATACAAATCTGACCCTAAACTCTGCCCCCAGTATAGTTACATGTGTAGAAATTCCTGTCTCCATGAGGTCCAGCAGTCTCTTCTGTTTCCTTGTACTCCCTGGTGTGTTTGTCTCCCTGTGTTATCTCTTATCTTACACTTAGGTTGGAAGTATTTGGGGGGAGGGAAGTATATTTACATCCTGCATCAGCAGGGAGCCTAGCACCATGGGACTCCCAAACGGTGATTAGGACTCAGAGGTGCTACCCACCATAGCACAAGCGGTTACAAATACAACTTAAGTATGCGTACAGCTAAATATGCTATTTTATATTCTGTAGATGCAAGAACACCACCATTTCAATGTGCCCTTGCTCCACTTCTTCTTCTTTTAAAGGACACAATCTTAGGATGAGATATTGTGTGCTGAAAAAGCCAGGAAATGCTAAGTTACGGTTCCCACGGCAATTGTAACTCAGCCTCATACGGTAAGGCACAAAGGTTATCACCATATACAATAACAGAGGATGCTGAACACATGCAAAGTGACCAAATTACCGTCGTGGCAGATAACCAGGTCTTTGAACTCCTGTGCAGGTAAAATCTTAGACATTTACCGGGCTTTTAGCATTTACTTCTAGAAATCCGAAGTCCAACAGCCTATAAATAAAAGTCAAAATTATGTTGTATAGCAAGTAACCGGTCCCAGCAGTAGCTTGTAGCCCTCTTTGCAGAAACACAGCTAATGGCAACAAGAAATATTTCCATTACTTCATGAGCTCTGGTAGCTGTCAACCGAGAGAGGGATCTGCCGATCAGAGAAATCTGGGAAGACATCAGTGTGTCAGAACAAGTGAAAAGACTTGACACAGAGGGCACATTTTTGTTGAGCAATTTGCATTAGCACTTCTGGACAAATTCTACATTTCACATGCAATTCACAAACCAACAGCAGCGCTGCTAATTGGTGCAGTTGCCACTCAACTGCGGTGCCTCGTTTGAGCTATCACTAACGCGAATGAAGACTACAGACTTTTTTTTTTTGAAAAAATGCAGCAATTATTTTGCGGGCTTTGAGTTGGGTTCCCCCTGCCCCCACTTTCATCCTTCTAATTTCATTATCTCCATAACTTAAAAAGGGACCTGGAATAGTAAAATGCAAGCCTCAGAAAAGTCCTGTCGAAGTTATTAAGGAAAAAAAAGTATGTTTGTGAAGGATGACGCCCTTCATTAATATAACCATTAGCCCCACCATCACTGTGAATTTGACCGTGTCCCAGGGTGCCAATGCAAAGCTACATATTGATCTGAAAAAATAACAGTAAATGGTAGAGTACTGGTGACTCTGAAAATCCCAGCCACCAAACCAAGGCTGTGCTCTGCATGTATCTAAAATGCTGAAGGGATGACAGAATCTTTCTGCTTCCTCTTAGTTGGTATTAGAAATTATTTAACTGAAAACAGGGCAGATCTCTCATCCATCATTCTTCATCCTTTGTAAAATCAAGTCTCCTGAGATAAGGAAAGAGCTCCCATACTGCAGCTTTCTATTACCGCTGCTCAAAATGCTCAGGCAGCTGCGGCTCAGCTGAAGGAAGGTTTGGCTGACATCTTTTCATAAGTTGGACGGCTATTTTTAGGCCATATTTCCTTTAAGGCCCCTCAGTGCAAAATCCAAAGGAGCTAATGGGATTGGCAGGTGCAGAGATTACTGGTGACCTCCCCTAGCCCAGCGTTCACATTTCCTTACTACATTTTTTTCATAATGTACAGTGAAAAAGGGGACGACCTACAATTAAAGACCTTCCTAGCCAGCCTCGATACCTTTTATATTCAAATGCTCAATGCAAAACCAATGCGCCATAGCAAAAGATGGAACAGCATGAAACCATACAGATGCATCTAGATCTGAAGAACTTGCTTTTTAATGGAGTATTGTGGTTGCGTGTCTACAGATGAGCAGGTGTCTGTAATGTACATTCATTCTGACCCTGATCTTTCTGCAACTGCAAGAATCCCATCCCCTTTCTTGCTTCCCTTGAGATCTCTTTGACCCTATCCTAGTAAGGACCCAACCCCACTGTTACAGAAGTCACTAGCAAAAGCCATTCCAGCCCCCAGCTGTGCTCTCCTCGGAAAGAACAAGAGAAACTACAGTTAAGCTCGTGTAACTCCCAATTCTGATCACAAGTGGATCTGAATCCTGGACATGGATTTAATTTCATTTTCTGCAGTGAAACACAAACCAGACTGTTGGGCAAACTCCTGTAGTACGTCTTTATGGTGTAAATAACAGCTTGGGCTTCCTTCTGCCACACCCTGGGTTATAGGCACAGAAGTCACATTTCAGTGACTAAATCCTGATTTGCAGGCCAAATTAAAATTTTGAGTGTGGCTGCACAGTCTTCACGGAAATCGGTGCTACGTACTGTCCCTGCTCCCCAGCCTGATTCTGTGGTGTCCGGGCAAGCAGGGGCTGGCTGGGAGCTCCGTGTGTGCCCTGTCCCACACGCAGGGCACCCAACACCACCTCTGCGGGGCTGCTCCAGAGGGCATTTCAGCCCAGCGGGTCTCTCCTCTCCCAGCCCCAGTCGGAGCATCCCTGGCAAGGAACGAAAACAGAGAGTCCCTGAAATCCCCAGTGATACGAGTTGCCTCCTTCTGTCCAGCTACTTTATCCTTTGCCTGTATTCAAAAGGCTTTGTCCAGAGAGCTGATACCTCAACCCTTTCACAAAGAAAGGCAAACGGTGCCTCTGTGAAACCACAGGCTGCACTTCCCAATGGTAGAGCAGGGTTCCAATTTACCAACACATGGCGTGGCCGTCAGCTGTGATTCTACAAAAACCGTAGAAGACATCTTTGGACCTCTTAATATCTTATTTCTGACATATGGAGGGACTGGGGAGTTTGCAGCTTCCCACCTGCTTAAATATAATTCACTACAAAACATCAAACAGATGCATTCAGCCCTTTGTAGACATATCATTACCTTCTGTGTTCATGTAACACACATCTGTAGCACATTGGCAGTACACCTAGTTAATGTGTGGGAGACTCCTAGGTTCAAAGCCTCCAGTGTTTCTTTTGTTCTCTAATGAATCCTTCTTTTGTTTAGCTCCCCCTCCCCTTAGGTTGTAGCTGTAACTCTGTCATTAGCATCTTCAAAATCTTTTCCTCCAAAACTACCTACAACACTGCAATAAGCTGGGAACACAGTAGGAAGCGCCTAAATGAATCATGATTCTTGATCTAGACAGGTTTAACAGGTCTGGGTCGCTGTTTTCAGCAGCACTGTTGCTTAGTTAGCAAATTCAGTAATCAAATACTTCCCTAAAAACCAGACGAGGTGAGAGTCCCGTGCCATATTCCAGCTGGTAAGCTGGGTTCATCATGTTTCAAATAAATGATGCATTCACGACTTCTAGGAGTGTCACAATTTTTGGGAGTCTCCACAGACCTGCGTCTGCTTCTCAGTGTCCAAAAAAATCAAAGCACTCAGGCACCTCCACGACAGCCCACTGAAAATGCTGAGCTGTGTCCTTTGTGGGGAAACATCTTGTTGAATTTTTACTAGACTTCAACCTAATGACGCCAAACCCGATTTTCCAGATATTATGCATGTAAACACACGCGTAACACTCAGATATCATCTGCAACATAGACTGGCAGCCGTGGTGTCCACCAGATTCACTGTCCCCCCCAGTGCTAGCATCTTTCTGGGCTTCACCAAAAGGGACCAGCTACCAACAAGTTCTGGGAAACGGGTAACAGAAGATGTTGATAAGGAAATGTTATCACAGATAGGTACGGGGACTGAAAGACTTTACTCGTGTTCCGACAGCACTTGTCTGTGAATGAAATGCAGTGGGTGGGGGGTGGCCTTCAGAAAAATGCCAAGCTAATATTCACTGAGTTACTGTGCTTCCAGCGGGCTGACTCCAGCTCTTTCCAAAGTTGTGGGACCTCTTTGCCAAGACAGCTTAGGGACTGCCAGAGATGGCCGGCGGTCAGAGCGTGATCTGGGGACTATCCTTTGGGAGAAACCCAGCGGCAAGGCGGGTAGGACACAGCCACTGGCAGTAGCACCAGGAGCGGTGCTGCTTACACCTCTCAGACATCTCCGGCAACTTAACTGCATTTTTAACTCCGGAACTCACGCTTCCACATACCCTCCTCTGAATAACCGTGCGCCCTAGCAAGACAGTTCAGCTTTGTGATTCTTAGCCAGCACGGGGATAGGTGCCTATTTTTGTCAGACAACTCCAAATGGTAACAGAGTCAGGAGATTTCAGCATTCAGTTTGTCACTGCAAAAAAAAAAAATCAGCTCCTTAACAAGCACAACACATTAGCAACGTGTATTGTTGCCCTAGACTCATCAATTAGCATTATTCTCTTTATTTAACTGTAAGTGGCATGTTTTCTTTGCTGGCTTCCTTCCAAAATCCTCTGTTACTCTGAGCTGAGGTAGTAGCATGTGTTCTCACTGCTTATGATGAGACATTTCTCTCTTAAAAAGCATAAACACAGCACCACCTGAAGAATGGCGCCCAGGAAAGAGACAACCATAAATAAAACCCATTCTTCCTCTCCCTGACTTGTCAGAAACAATCCTGCAGCAAACTCCAGCTCCTTTGGCTAGCCACTAGAACTGGCAAAGATATGAGCCAAGGCAGACCCTCAAGCCTTCAAAAACTGCTGGAAGAGGGGATACGGGGAGCTCCCGGAGCGTCCCTGCCTTCCTGATGTTCCTCCCCACAGCAGAGTGGGAACCTCCATCCCGTGGCTCTCCGCAGTGACCGTAAGTGCAGCGACAGCCTTAGTTCAAGCCCACCTTGGTAGCCACCTCCCTTCTGAAAGCCAAAGATCCACAGCCAAGAGGAAGGCCTGCGGCATCTTCACAGGTGCTGGGCATGGACACATCTGCTTACAAGAGGAAACGACAAGAGGAAACGACGAACGCGAGGTATACAACCTGAAAGACTAATTAGCTTTTTCCCTCCCCTCAAAATATTGTCTTATGGCTTAAAAATACATCCTATATCTTACATGAAATGAAGAGGAACGCATTGATTGTTAACAGCCCCGGCATAATAAAATCACCCCTAAAAATTCAGGAAGCAAAGATATTCCTGTTCCCAAGCTTGCACTCGGAAGAATCCCTCCAAGTGTGTGGCACTGGCACTAGGAAGAGAAACCAGGCATTGCTGTGCGTCTCATTTACATGTTTTTACTGTCCCTTTCCCTCTCTAATTTTAGACTGCTTCAAAATTAATTTTCCCTTATTTCTTAACAGCTGGGGCCACGTCGACTGGCATAAGTGAAAAGCTACGCGATTTTTCTGAAGCCAAACAGGCTTCAGGAGTTGCCCAAATTGCCCACGGGATGAAAACCTTCACCCACAATGGACTCAAATAGCCAAAGGCGAGGGCAGTGGGGCAACACAGGTCATACGGGCTCTTCTACGGGCATACAAACAAGATCAGCGCAGAAAGGGGTCCGAATATTATTTAAATGCCAAAACAAACTTAATCGCCTAGTTAATTGAACTATGCCCCACCTCCTGCAGAATAACTCGGCCCGTTCAGCACTGGAAAAAAACTCCTGTTGACACTGCCCTTGTTTGTTTGGCTGCGTGTCAGCCCGAGAGGGTATATTTAGCTTTAGCGCGCTTGCAGGATTCGCATCTCGCAGCTCAACAGGAAATCTCTGGAGTCAAAGCTAAAGATATCGCTGCACGCTCGGAAATTTACGGCCAGCTGTAAAAGTGGAGCTGCGGTGGTCAGAGCGCTCAACAGCCTGCTTTTAAATGAGCCAGGAGGCTGAATTAAACACTTCACTGTGCTGAGTTCACGGCAGGCAGGGTGCACCCGCCGAGCTTAAAATAGCCATAGAGGAGGCTCTTCTCTTGCTGGGATAATACTGAATTGATGCATCCCCTTCCCGAGCTCGTGCTCACGAGTAGGTGGGGAGGGGGAGAAATCTGGGGAGGGAGAGCTGGGCACCGCACGCAGGTGAAGGGTTGCTGAAGGAGCACAGAGATCTCCTCCTCCTCTGAAGCTTGCAGATATTGGAACAGTTATCAGATCCATTTCAAAAAAAAAGATAAATCATAAAAGAGAACACGCACCCAACACAGGTTTTCTTTTCCACTAAAAAAAAATGTAGGCACTGGTTGTGGCACCAGTTCCAGGGAATCCTGGACAGAGAATCCTTTTCTTTCAGTCTTGCCTGTCCTTGATGTTTCTAAGTACCATTTTGCCTCATGCTCTCATGGTTCCTAAGCACACCTCTCCAGTGCTGGGCGAGCACAGGGCACCTCGGCTGCAGCCTCACCTAATGCCTCAGTCTCAGAGAAATGCAATACTCAGGGGAAGAATTTACTGAGATGCCTTTTGTGCTAAAAGTTGAACTGGTTAAAAATTAACATGGGTATGGAAACTCACATCTCTAAGGTGTCTCCCACAAAGTCAGTGGTTGCACCAGGGGAGGTTTAGGATGGATATTAGGAAAAAATTCTTCACAGAAAGGGTTATCAAACGTTGGAATGTTGGAACAGGCTGCCCAGGGAAATGATAGAATCACCATCCCTGGAGGTATTTAAAAGACAGGTAGACGTAGTGATGATGGACAATGGTTTAGTGGTGGTTTTGGCAGTGTTAGGTTAACGGTTGGACTCAATGATCTTAAAGGTCCCTTCCAACCTAGATGATTCTATGATATCCTGTTGGATGGCCCACGGCATCAGCACACCGGGTGAGCACCTGAAGAGGCCTGTGGTACTGTGAGATGATGCCAGCCGTGTGCCCAAACAAGTCACACCACCTTGCTTGGTTCAGTCACCCAGCAGGTGGAAAAAAGCAACCACCACCACAGAAGAAGAACCACCAGGGAAGACAAGGTCTTGGAGCAAACTGTGACTCGTGGGGAGCTGTTCTGTGTCGTCTTGTTTGCATGACCTAATCATACAAGTTTGTAAAGCACTGGACTGTATTAACTCAGCAAAGCTCTGTGGTACGTTGAAGGATCAGGCCCTTCTACTTCATGACAGTTAAGGCATGAACATGACCCAGGACCATCTTCTACTGAGATAATGAAAAAGCAGGATGTAAAAGCAGTTCTTGTTTTCCGTTAATAAGTGCTTTCTTTCTCTATCTTATCATTTCTTCTCAAGTGATGGCTAGCTGACTGTTTGCATTTCACCTCAGCTTTGGGAATGCTTTGTAGGGTCCAAGTAATCTGAGTAATCCGGAGCACAACTCTCTTTGCTCGGCGACAGGACAGCTACGTATGTTTATGAAGCAAAATCAAAAAGGAGTAAATATAAACAATCCATCCCTCTTTGAAGAGCTTGGGATACAAAGCGTTCTGTCAATAGCTGTGTACGGAAGTACCCCAGCCTAGTCTAGTCTTGCACGCTGTTGATACCAAAAAAAGGCAATTTTGTTAATCTAAGTAAGATTATCCTGTTTTCTTTCAAGCAAAAAGCTGCAGGTGCCGCCCTGTCTACAGCTGATTGGTCTCACAAGAACAGACTAACATCTTTACCTCCAGACAGGTAGTTACCTGGTGGAGAGGGGGTAGGTAGGTAGGTGGATGTGGTCCTCGGAAGTGTGCAGGGAATTTGTTTTTTATTAACCCTACACAGGAGAAGGCTAGCTGTAAGGCTGGGGATTGGCAGCCTGATGCATTCACAGTCTGGATTTTGGACAAATCAACTCCCCTGCCCCATGCCTCAGCATCCCCACCCGTACAACCAGAATGGTGGCAGTTCCTCTGATTTCACCAGGCTGCCCTGAGCCCCGCCGGGCAGCCGGCACCCAGGGAGCTACCCTGCCAGCATGCTCTACTTACATCCTCAGAGAATACATTCTCTTCAAAACAGCCCAGAATTGTATTCCTTGTCTGCACGCACCTGAACAAACCAAGAGGCAAAAGTCTTACTCAGAACGAAGCAAGGAAGAAAAGAAATGTCTCTATCCTATTTGACTCCTGCTTCCTTTGAGTAATGTAACTAAAAAGGTAGGTTAAGGAGCAGGCAGGAGGAAGACAGCAGACTTCTTGGCTAAAAACAAGGGATTTGCTGTGGCCCAGGCAGTGCTGGCTTTTCTGGATCTTGATGCAAGCCTCTCCTCATCTCCAGAGCTGGGTGAGACAGGAGGCAGAGCCCGGTGAACCTGCCATGGCTGTCGGGAGCTGACAGCAGTGCGCTCCCCCTTCACCGAGCTGCTTCCTCTTCCTCGGGTGTTATTTGTGTGCAACACACCACCAGGCACACATTCGGCCCCTCGTTACGGGTGCCTTTGCAGTGCCAGAGCAGGGCTGGGTGGCCATCGGAAGATTTAAGTGACGATGCTGAGACGGGGGGCCAAGCTGGCCGTGGCCACTGCTCTCGGCAGCGCTGCTTGCCGGAGGATGCGCGGTGCCTCTCGGGCTGCACCAGCGTGTGACACTGCCAGCACGAGCCGATTGCTGAATCCACCAAGGAAAGCAAAGTTCGGCAGTAAACAGGAGACCCCTCAGCGGGGAGAAGCCCTGCTGATTTCCCTCGAGTGGAAGAACTCGAGGAGGTGCGCGGCCCCCCGGTGCCAAGGCACTGGTCCAGCCGCCCGAGCGCGGCTCCTCGGGATGGTGACAGCTCCACCGAGCAACGCGCCACGATCCCAAAAACTTGCTGTGCCAAGTCGTGACCTGGCTGGCAGATGATGGGAGTCAAGCCACAGTCCCCTGAGTAGGCACCAGATGCTTAGGGCTGCAAAACCGCTGCTTTGGTTAAGCTGTCTACGCTTTCTATTATGTGATGTACTTTGAGCTAAAGAGGCTCTTCCTTGGATAATCCCGGCGTTTTAGAGCTTTACCGCCAGGAGTGCTCTCTCAGGGCACTGTTTAGAGAAGTGTCATGTACAA
This sequence comes from Xenus cinereus, assembly GCA_025774025.1. Lineage (NCBI taxonomy): Eukaryota > Metazoa > Chordata > Aves > Charadriiformes > Scolopacidae > Xenus > Xenus cinereus. Next base: position 13,229,771 of record JAOXJK010000032.1, read on the forward strand.
ACGCCGGAATCACAGAAGGCAGAGATGGAGAAGATCACCCAGCCTGTCTCTCAGCCTGTATGGGGTTGCTCCCATGAGGACTTTTTAGTCCGACACGCAGGAATTACTGTAACGAGAGACTCTCACAGCACATCAATGCTCCTTAACAAACAATGAAAAGCCTGGGAAGAGGAGGTGATCAAGAACTTTGTGATATATGCCCGTTAGCAGACAGGTCCTTCTAGAGACGGCCCAGAGAGTGTTCTTGTTAACAGCCAATTGGATGAGTGACATTTAAAAAAAAAATAAGATACGTGTGTCACTTTTCACCAGTTCCCCCTGGCTCAGTTCAGACAATTACAGCTTAACTACCAGGGTTAAGTCGAAGCCTTCCACAGTGTCGGAATATAAGACGGAGAGGGACACTGTCAACTTCTTCAGGTATTGAAATCTCATTTATGAAAAGGGGAGGCATTATCTGTCAGCTCTTTCTTTCACATCTGAAAGAAGTAAGTCAAAGTAGTTACAAAGGAAAAACGGGGTGGGTGTTTTTCACAGTAGCCTTTACCTGTGGCCTTTCATTCGCATGGATGCTGCAAGAGGAGCCTGCTCAGAGGCTCTCTGGGGTAAAACTGTTTTGCCATTTGAGAAAGGGGGCACAGTGCCTTCCCTACAAGCCTTCTCCTGATGAGCTCCATCAGAAGTCTCCCAAGTGAGTTTCCAGCAGAGCTGTCACCACGCCACCCACAAGCCTGATGACTCCATGCCTAAGGACAGCACACGCTTGTGGGTACGGACTGACCTGGCAGTGCCAGCACCCGTGAAATCACACCCCTGCATGTGCAGTGAGGTGCTGCTTTGTACCATCCTCCCTTGGTGTGCTCCCTGAAGCTGCCACTTGGCACCAAGAGAAGGGAACTGGGAGCTTACCTTTAACCAAAAGTGCCTGCTCACAGGCACGAGATGCCTCCGAGTTTCCTTCAGCTCTGAAGTGCTGTTGAGGCCCAGCAAACATCTCTCCATGGGAAGGTGAATGACAGTAAGAAAGTGGCCTGAACACTTGTGCAGCCTGGGAGTGACATGGCTTTCTCCCACTATTGAAGAGGCTAAGAAAGTAGTCAGGGCTCCTTATAACTTGTAACGTATCAACCAACGCCAAGCTGAAGGTACCACTGGAAGATACGGCACCGTGGAGATCCCCACTTCTGCCAAGAAACTCTCGAAAGGGCAGGATGCTCCTGGTTTCTGGAGCACTGCAAGCCTCAGTGCTGCAGCTCGCTTGTGTTTCAAACTCAGGAACTGGTCTCTTGTTCCTCCACCAGACAGTCAAGGAGATGAAGTAATACACCTGCAGCTGGTGCTGCTCCAGACTTAAAATGTTACCTCCACAGAGTACAGACACTTGCTTAAAAAATAAGAGCTGAGGTGAGACACTAAACCACCTGACTCCAGGAATCAAAGTCTTGGGACAAAAACCAATGGATAAAATCCCAAGGTGTAACACCATTACTGCTCTGCTTATATGTGGCCAGGTTCAGCAAGGGATAAACAGAAGAGACACGATTTTCTGTGAAGAAGCCTAGGAAGGCAAGAAACCTAAAGCAAAATAATGTAGAAAGCTACTAAATTTATTTCTAGCATTACCAACATAACTAAGCGTTATGATGGCATTTAGTTATGTTTAGAAAGAGAAGATAGGGTTTGCTGTATGTTTAATACCATTGCTTAAGATTCCCCCCCCGCCCCCCAATTTTTAAGCAGTTATCTTGAGCACCAGAAGTCAAGCAATCCAAGACGCAGCCCTTCATTTGCCCCAAATCCACTATGGGGTCTGAACTTATCTATCCAAGGGGGCTAACATTTCCAGTGCGGTGAGACACATGTGCAAAGTACTATTACTTCTTCCACATGCGTTTCATCACCTTCAGAGTAAAATTAGTTCTTGGACGCTTGCACAAAGACCATGCCAAAAGCAATGGACGTGCACGTACACTTTCAAAAAACAGGCTTTGGCTTCCTGAAGGGAAAGTTTTTGTTGTTGTTTGGTTTGCAGCAAAGGCCTCTTTCCAAGGGCACAGGGAACCACCCTTCTGCAAAACAACAAATTATGAGTGTTTCCCTCAACCACACACGGGCTCTGGGCAAACTTGAGAGGATTCATTTGGGAAAGCAGGGAGGGACTGTACCAAGCTCTGGGAGGAAGGTTTTATTTCTTTTCCTTGTGTTTCTCATTGTTAAACACTCTGCCACTCCTCTAGGCCATGGTACACATGCCATAGCTTTAATTGCTGTCTGCATGCGTCTCTGCTTGTGAGGTTCACTTGGCTACTTCATTTCACAAAGCAAATCCCAGACTTCTCAGGCTGGTGTGGGACCCTAGGGGACATGGCAGTAAGCAGTAACCTTCCATGAAGAAATGGTGCTTGTGAGGAATTTTACTGCTGTGTCCACTTCCAATGCAAAGAAAGAGAAGGGACAGCCGGCTGCGGGAGGAGGGAAGAACAAATTTATACCTTCTGGGGCAGCAAAGCCACAGTAACCTTCTGTTCAAATCTCCTACAAGATGCTTCTTTATGCTGACTACTTTCCTCTCAACAGCTCCCTGTTTTAAGGCATGGCCCATCCTTTCCCTCTCCTAATTCCCACATAAAGCGCTCCAGGATTCTCAGCTGCAACACGTTCCTTTTTTCAACAGAAACATCTGTTTTCAGGGATTTAACATGCAGGCACGCACGTGGCCCTCTCCTTCACACCAGCTCTGAACTGGCATCTTATACACTGAGCCAAATGAAATCTGTCCTGTACAAACCAGTCCAGACAAAAGCCAACAATTTTAGACACCAGAAATCCCAACCAGAATGAAGATGGCAAATGACCCAATAACACAATAACACACAAGTATTGCTATCACCAAAAAAGTCTTGACTGTCATGATTTCTGCTAATTTACTGTAGAAAATGTGGTTACCCAGAAGAGTCCATTTCAGAATTTGGGGTGACAGGAGGGACAGGACAGCTCAGAGTCCTGTTGCAGTGCTGGGGCCTCCGACCTGCCCGTTTTGAAATAAAAGTCTCACTCATTATTCATGTTTGTGCAAATCCTTAATCACTGGGTACAGTGTTAAGGCCTTTAAATAAGTACACGTGTCAGAAGACAGACCTGTGCAGTGCTGTGGTCAGGCCGAGGTTACTGAAAGGTTCAGCAGCAAGTGTGGTTATGAAAAACAAGCACCAGCATTTATTTACAGATCCACATACCCACCGGTGTGATTTTATCTTCACCCGCAGTGGGATCTTCCATCTATATAGCCTTTGAAATATGAATCTGTAACTTTATTTTGGGGGACAGTCTTCAAAACCATTTGTTACCAAATGTCACGCTCTTGAGCTTATTTCAACTTCTGCTCCTTCACTGTGCTAAAATAATGAATAATAAATAACGGTGGCGGCAGCAGCAATAGCGGCAGCTGCAGAGAGACATCCAAACCCAATCCATACTACAAAAGGCAACAAGTCATATCTATCTCTCTCCTTCTCCTTTAATTTCTTTTCCCATTTTTTACCACAGATTCTGCTGTCGTTATTGTCCACTTTATCTTTTGCTTCCCCTGTTCCTTTGTGCCAAGGAGTGTGGGGGTCTCTAAGAGGTCGGAGGATTTCATGACATCAGCCCTCCGCTTATTTTAGGTACTGACTGTAACTGTAAAACGTAGTTAAATCCTAGCAACTCAGTAAGAAGAAGGTGCCTCTACCAACCTTTGCTCTTACTCTTCCTCAGATCTTATGCCTTTTGGGCCCATAGGGGTAGGGATGATAAATGTCTATTCGGATGAATGTCAGGGTACCTACCCCACTGGACACCGATTTAGTTTATTATTCCTCCCTCTGTCACCTCAGAAGCTGCTGAACTGGAAAGCACAAGTAAAAGGATGAACACACGCGGCACCACCAGATTTCTCCTCCCATCAGCACTGGGTCTGTTCTCCAAAGCGCCTGGTCTGCTGACAAGTCGCTGCTTTTCCTTGGCTAGTCACACAGGAAACCACCAAGGTTGCATTGTGGTCTCTGCTGGCTGACTTTATCCCTCACACCACGACAGGACCGAATGGCTCCTACCAAGCGAATAAAAAACCCCCATGTACATGCACGCTAGAGCTCCGAGAGAGAATTACAGCCTGTGGAGGCAAGACAAAATACTTAATAGGTCTGAAAACGCTGGTGAAAGAGCAAAGTAAAGCGTAAGAAAGATGTCTCTGTCCGTGATCAGAGGCTGCTCCAGCCCTGACAAACAGCCATCTATCTGCTGGCTTCCCTCTCCAAATTTGACTTAAAAAGTGAGTTTCAAGAGAATGGCTCAGCGGGGGCTCTTAGTGAAATACTAAATCTGTGACTTTCATACAAGATGTGGGAACAGTCCTGTGTGATCTGTACGCCAGGCTGATTACCCGATCTTTGTTCCCTAAAACAGCCACAGTAAGGAGCGCTACGAAGCTCACATCTTGGAGGAAAATGGGAAATGATTCACTCTGACCACCTCTGACCACTAAATGGACACCGCTTGTGCCACCAAAAAGGCAATGTGCAATCTTGTTGGCTGGGAAAGCAGTGACATTATTTCTAAACTGTGGCCTCACAAAGTGCTTTCACAGATGGGCAGAACTTGAACACAGAGTTTTACTTAAATACTGGGACTGGGTAAAAAGTTTCTTTTGAGACTTCTTTTCCCTGGAAAATTACTATTTCAACTGCATAACATTCATCACAACAGGTTCCTGTTTTCAGGGAAAAAATTAATAAGTTTTGCCAAATTCTGGGGAAAAAAGTGCTTAGAGAACAGAACACTTACAAACAAATCTTCCAATTTTCAGCAAAACACTTTCATCTTTTCAAGAAGAGTCACTAAGTTCTACGGAAGAAAAAAAACTGTGCTCTATCCAGCAGTACTTGGCCCCACATTTCGTCCGGTGACACTCCCTTAAAGGCAACCTTCTGACCAGAGTCAGGCGGATGGCTGTGTTGATGGCTCAGCATTTAACCAGACAGATCACTGCATACAAAACCAACCCAACAAAATACCCCTGCGCAAACTAAACCCCACGTACTGACCACTTCTAGAAGGTACAGCTTCTTTGCAAAAGTGGATTCATTTTGCGACAGAAGTGGATCTGTTCTGTAACGGTTTATGAATGCTGTAAGTTGACCTGGTTATTGTAATGCTTGCTGTATAAAGGTACTCTTTTCATTTCATTTCATTAAAGGCTACCAAAAAAGCAAACCAGGAAGGAAATCAGTAGTCCTGACAAGCCATCTGCTACTAATCACAGGTCTGCTGAGAGACAAAACTTGCACTATTAGCACTGAAGATCCTATCGCCTGCCTCCAGCCAGCTAACAAATGGTTTGGAAAGGACTCCACACAGATCAGGTGAGAACAAGAACAAAACTAAGGAAGTTCAAAAAGGGACTCTACGAAAGAGAAAAGGACTTGCTGTGGGAAGAAGACTGAGAAGGGCATCCCCTGGGATGTCCTCAAATGTCTACCTAAGGTACCATCTGTTGGGCAGGTAGATATGCATGTGCACCACTGATTTAAAATACATTTTATCCATAGGATCTCTCCCTGATGCTAAAATAAAGAAAATTTTGTTTGCCACTGGCCATGTGTTCCTATAAGGAAGAGCCAGATTTGCCCAAACTCAGTCCCATCCAGTCAACGACAAGACAGTACATTGTCCACAGCCCAGTGTGAGAGTAGGAGGGCATCAGACACGAGTCTTGGGAAAGATAAAAGCTTGATGCTCAAGCCTTGAAAGACAGACTTAAGACAGTCCAGGAAGGGAACAGAAGAGTTCCTAGCTCTGTCGCTGTGTTCAGTCTCTCTTGAGATTTGGGAGCTTCCAGGAGCTGAATTTCATAATGCTTACCAAATGTACAGGATTAATCTGAAGGACCTGGAGGAAGGGAGACACTGCCCATCTTCTGAGGCACACCAGGGGACCAGAGTCCTACCTTTGCCATCACGTACGGCTTTCTTTGCACATTGGGAAGGCTCATAGAGGTGGTTCCTCTTCTAGCTAAACAGCACTATTTGTGAACTGTATTTTTTACAATGACAGTAATCTGCAATCAAGTTATGGTACTGATAATTTACCTTTTGAAGACAACCAATGCAGACAATGAAAACACGTTACGTTGCCCCTTGCTCTCCCACGAGTACTTTTGCCTATAGACACACACACAAGTGTAAAAATAATGCAACAAAAATGCTCCTAGACTTGAATTTTTTAACCATTGAGCTAGGAGGCTTGTCCAAGGGCACTCCATTTATCAGATTTAGATTCCTGGCAGGAAAATGCTCTAGCTGTTTGGGTTTTATTTAAAAAAAAAAAAAAAAAAAAGAAAAGAAAAAAAAAAGGCATGTGCAGTAGAAATTATAAAGACAGTCCTTGAGAGCAGACAGTGAGAGACCTGGCAGTTCTCTCTGGCTGTGTAGCTCAGTGTGACTAACGCGACCAAATGTCAACACACGCTCCCTAAACCCTCGCCCGGACTAATCTAGCAGTAACTGTCCCCGGTGATGGGGAGTTTCTTAAATCAAAGTTCCAAGCAGCAACTTGATGGATGCGCCGCTCTAAGCGGTGTGGAGCGCGGCCACGCTGGGAGAGCTGATAAACAGCCACGCGGCGCTGATTAGATCTACCCGCTCCTCTCCCTCCTCTCAGGACGCAGTGTCGCATTCAAGGTTCACAGCCCAGGAACGTGCTGCAGAGCCTAAGCCTGCACCGCCTTCCTCCTGCCCGAAGCCAAGGGCTGTACAAATCACTTTGCCTCCTCATTTGCAGTCAGGCTCTGCTTTTCTACCGCTAAACACCTACGTCCCTGCCTCACGGCTTTCCGCGGCGGGGCATCCAGAATTGACAGGCATCTCTGCAAGCGGCGCGGAGGGGAGCAGCTCTCAGCTGCCACTAGCCACAATAGCCAGGGAGCGCTCGTCAGGGTGGCTGGTGGCAGACCTCTATATAACTGGAAGTGAATGGGGCTTCTGTGCGCCTTTCACGCCATTGTGTACAACTGAAGTGCAGGACAATGAGAATGGAAACATTTCGCCTGTTGTTGACATCTAACTGCCTCCTGGAGGATACAGTCTCCACCAGACAGATGGCTAATTTCTTTACCCTAACCTCCTCCTACAGCACTCCAGTTGTTAGTATGATGTTCTGCCCCTGGAGTGAAGCCCTAATTGCTGTCAAACGTTCAGAGACAAAAGTGGTGTCTACGTATCATTCATGCAAGTGTTGTTATCAGGGTGTGAATTAAACAGCAGAAGCCACTTGTCAATTGACTCCAACGTGAGCCGTTTTGCTCAAACGCTGGCTCGCATTTTGAAGGATCAAGGTTGACAATTTTTATTTCAGTGCAGGCGGGGACGGCGCGCACCAGAAGACGCAGCATCTTTCACTGAAGGACCCTCAGCCACTCTGCCTCCATTAGGCTTACAAAGGATGCGGGGTGCTCTTTCCCCTGATCATTCAGAAATCCTCCCACTGAAGAAAAATGTTCATTTTCCTTTGTCCTCGCCAGCTAAAGCCAAGTGGCTGTTCAGCGTGAAATGGGCGCTGAGCACAAAGCCAAGACATAGAGTTCCTCATTTGTCTCGTTCACACATAAGACATATTTTGGGACCGATGAACTTCTTGCTTCCTGGAGACGGGGCTGCCATTGAACAGACAGGTAATACTAATGGCCAGACGGTGACAGTCAGCTATTGGTAGGCTGATTGGATGCACATTCATCTTCAAATTATGTTGTGTGACAGCACAGGCTGCTGAACACCATTTTAACATGCAGAGTAACTCCTCAGGAGGCTCTTCATTATGCATTCAGTGGGCTATTTTCAGACTAAACAGCATGTCAGTGGCTGTGTTTATCCCTTTCCACCTGGGCAGAGGAAACAGTTCAATGTCCCTCCGGGGAATTAATATATATTACAACCCACACGTCGATTCTCCTCAACAGACAGAAATGGCCAGACATATTACATGTTTCCAGAAAATATTGAAGGCCTGACAATGAGGGATTGCTAGGGGAAAAAACGCGTTCGAGCAGAGATCCTCAGTTAAAAGGAAGCCAAATTCCCTAGGATCAGCATGAAACACTCCCCGCTCTCCCTCCGAACACGCACACCGCCACCCGCGGTCCCTCGCACAGACGCTCCTGATGGCGCATGGCGAGGGGCACGCTTTCCCTGCGCCTGAAACGGTGTTCGGAGACACGGATCCCCTGCAGCCTCGCGAGCTGCCCCGGCCAGCCACGAGGAGAACCACATTGGTGTCCACTCCGGGATGCTGCTGGCCACTGCCGGGCTGAGCAGGCAGCATCCGCGATGGGGCTCCGGGGGCCCTTCCCTCTCTCTCTCTCTCTGTCCCCTTCCCAGCGTGATTTACTCCCAACTTGCTGCGAATACTTCATCTCGTGCCCTTTAACAAATTCTGCTGGTGGCTTCCTGGGAATGGATTCATGCCCATGCCTGTAACTCCACAGCAGCAACTGAAGAATGTAAAAATCAGTATTCTTCCTCTTCTGTTTTCCTCCCTTAACTCATACCACTTTAACAAAAAATGGCATCTGCAAGAATCTACTCTCCCTAAGCCTCAAGTAAAACCTGGGACTTTTCCTGGACCTACTAAGGCCAATAGAGAACAAGCAAAATTGCTTTCCTGGACCTAGCAAGACCAACAAAAAACCAATAAAAATGTTACAGGAATGCCCGTGGTTTTCTTGCTAACAGAGCAAGGGTGGGGAGACCTGGCTGGTGATGGTGAGGGTGGGGGACATCGGTACCGGAGATGGCAGAAGGGGAGGAGGTGGGCAGGAGAGTGGTACCAGGGGCAGGACACCTCCTTTGAGAGCTCATGGCCCAGCACAGACCTGGAGCTGCAGAGGCAAGACCCCAGGTCTCAGCCCACCTCAGTCCCACCATGCCAGGCTCCTATCAGGGATTCAAGCCAAGAAGCTGACTCTGACATTTATTTATTCCCAGACTTTAAAAGTGGCTGCACTACAGTACTGAGCCTTATCAAGTCTGGCACAGCCCAGGCTCAGAGCAGAGTGTGACCCAAACCGAGCCACTGCTAATTAAACACCTCTAATTAAACACAGAGACACGACCAGTGGCTCTGGAAGTCCCTGAGCCACAGACTGCCGAAAGCTTGGAGAGTCTCCTGGGGGAAAATCTCCACAGCCCTCTCCTGCCCTCACGCTTCTCCCGAGGCATCGGCTCACACCCACCATCCAGGATGGGATGCCGGGTCCAGGGCTCAGGTTGGTCACCACCAGGTCCTTGATGTCCCCACTCCCACCATTCGTAGCAGCGTGCGCGGGAGGGCGGCGAGGGAGGGAGTTACACGTGTTCAGTGAGCAGCCCTGACATGGGAGATCACAAGGTCAGCAGCACCCCCCCTCGCCACCAGTAAAACCTAAACCGAATTTGAAATGAAAGGCTGTTTATTAAAATTGACATTTCTATGGTGCCTGCCCAGCTGATTAGAAGTAACAGCTGTGAAGCCGGCAGTGAAGAGGTCTGATATCCCAGAAGCTGCAAAAGCACTTTATATCCCGCTTCATTACTGATTTAACAGCCACAGGAAAAGATTTAGAGCCAAGTTTCTGCAGCCTGCGAGGGCTGCGCTGCTCTGCGTAACCACCTGCAGTGCCAGCTGCCCGGCCCCAGCCAAGGGGAGCTGTGTCACCGGTGTCCCAGGCTGGGGATGCTGGTGCCAGCAGAAAGCTTTTGGTCTGTGAGTTAGGGATCCTAGGCAGGTGTAGCGTTCCAAAGCATTACTAATTTTATCAGTAACCTAGCAAAACCAGGGTGGAACCGTGTGCGCAGGGCCCAGCCAGGGTCTGCTGGGCAGCCGCAGAAGGTGGAGGTGGACCCCGGCAGCGGAGGATGGAGGTGCTGCTGGCAGCTTCTCGGAAGCAGTGGTGGTAAAGCTATTCCTCCTAACAGTGATGGTAAAGCTCATTCGGAGTGGCTTTCTGTGGCAGAGGAATATTGAATTCATTATACTGCAGGGAAAAACTGAGAGGTTAAAATAAAATGGCAGCAGGTGCATCTAATAAGATTACAAGGTCCCCCTGGGATGTACCGGGAGAGCAGTTTCACTGTGTATTTTAAACCAGACTATACTGTCGAAATCAACAGGATTTTAGTTGCAAAAGGCAAGCTAATTGGGAATTCGGTTCATGATTATTCGGGTATAAGGCATAACACAGCCAGAGATGTACTCAAATAAAATCTGCTTGATCTAAGCTGTGAAGAACAAAGTAGATGTAGCTTGTGAGTACAAATGTGTGAGACCTGAGGATGGAGAAATGGGTGGAAGTACACCTTACAGAGATTTCTGTACTGTCATTAAAAAGACATTCCAGTGAAAACAGAATGAAATAGATTGTGCTAAAATACCATTTAGATTCTGAGGCTTTCTGCTTTAATACCTCTCACAGCCTCAGAGGAGGGGCTTGAAGTGCCAGTATATCACCCAGAACTAAGCAAGCTGTTCTCAGGTCTGTGGCTTACAAATGACCTTATATAATTAACTAAGCAAACCTTAAATTTTATTTTAATATATCTGTAAAAAAATTAGAGACAAACTTTAATTCTGCTGTGTTGCATCTAAACAGTACCTGTACAGCCACCTTTCAGACGTGCTCATAAGGCAGAACTGACAGCCTGAATGGAGGAGATGCTCTGAAGAACCTACACGACCCTTCAAATAAATCTCTGAATTCCTATTTGAGCCAATCAATCCAGCTCTCCAAGTGTCAGCTGGTAACACACACATCTGTCAGCATCCAAGCGCTGCAGTCACAGGGTAAGCTGTATTCACAGCTGGAAACTTAGCTTAGCAATTGCTTACATTTAAGTAAAAGATAACCCTGGATTATGCATTTCACACAGCAGAGGTTAAAAACGAGACTGGGGCTTGGGTTAATGCCAGTACAAGGCTTCTGTCTGACCCCGAGCACGTATAATGTTGCCTTTAGTAACGTTTCCTCTCAGTTCCACCTTCTGTGCTGTCCAGGAAAAAGAAGGGAAGGCCCCCACTGCAACTGGGGCTCACCTGCACAGCTTGTAGATCCGAAAGGAGTCAGCTTTTACTATCAAAAAACCTTTCCTATTCTCTGTGGGCAGCTTCCAGCTTCTGCCTGGGAGCGTACGCTTGCTCCCTTTTATATCATTAGCTTGCATGTTGACAACTGCTATTAATGTCTACATAGGTATCTAAGCGCCCTATGGGATCCTACCAGCCCGTGCAAATCTCTACCTCTAGGGCTCAGGAATAGAAAGCATCTCTATATGTTTCAACTGAAAAGATGGCAGTAAGGTAGACATTTCAGCTAGCTAAGGAGAAACATAGAATCATGGAACTGTTTAGGTGGGGGAAGACCTTCAAGATCACTGAGCCCAACCGTCAACCTAGCACTGCCAAGTCCACGACTAAACCATTGTCCCTCAGCACCACATCTACACGTCTTTTAAATACCTCCAGGGATGGCGACTCAACGACTTCCCTGGGCAGCCTGTTCCAATGCTTGACAACCCTTTCAGTGAAGAAATTTTTCCTATGATCCAATCTAAACCTCCCCTGGTGCAACAAATGTGTTTCTCAAATAAGCTCCAGCTGGGCCATCCCAAAAGGCCTGCAACATCAACAGCTGACTGGCAACAGACCTCTTAGCGGGTAATGGATAAGGAAGGCTATTCTCAACGTACAGAAGACCCAGCTCCCCAGGGGGGACTTAAAAAGATGTGCCTGTTTCTGATCTGGCCCTAGAAAATGGCAAGGAGCTACTGCAACATGACTGGCATCCGTGCGGGTTTCGCTCGCTTCTGAGCACGGGGCACGCGTCCTGCCCTCTCTGCCGGCAAGTAGACACCTTCCTACAAATCCAGCTGCTCTGACGGAAAAGCTCCCTCTCCCCCACACGGTCCCTACACTGTTTTCCACTGCCTTGTAACAAGAAGTGACAACTCACTCAAATCATCCAGTGCAGGAACTTGTGTAGGCGCTTTCTACTCCGCTGCAGTCAAATAAAAAGGGTTAAATGGTACAAACTGCAAGACTTTACTAACCTGCTCCTTTTAGCTGGAGCAGGTCAGGCAACAAGAGCAGCGATGCCGGCACACTGGAGAAGAGGAGCAATGAACTCTTCCAGTAACCGCAGCATAGTGGTCGGCAGCCTGAGCTCCTACCTGCACCCTTTCTGAAGGTGGCAGGATTCAGCTAGACTGAACCAACTAAACCTTCATGTCTAGTTTCAATGTGTAAGAAAGAGAGCCTAGCTTAATTTTAGATCTTGGGTAGAATAAGAGGAATGGAAATGCCTATTTCCAATAGTCTGGACCATCTTTGACAGAGAAGAGAAACCACCACCACCACCATCTTCTTCTCCTCTGAGTTATTTCTCAGGCATGAGCAGTACTGGAAAACCTGCGAGGCTAGCCCTTCACTCCACGTGCTCCCTGGAAGTGATCAATCCCTGCTTCTCCTTCCCAAAAGAAACAGAAGAAGAAGGGGAATTATTTCTGGTACCTCAGAAAAGGCACTGCTCACACAAGACAATCCATCATAAGTGATGTGTGTACAACGTTGCATTAACCTCTTCAGTGCCACCCATCTATCACACCTACAATGCTGCTGTTATCTATTAATACTTCATTGAAATCTCTCCGCCTGTACGTTTCCTAGTGCATCCCTCACAGAAGTGAGCCCTCGTAAATTCTACAGGAAGATATGATGATTATTTTAAAATCAAGCAATTAATGAAACAACTTTACCAGAAGCAATTCAAGGGGCTGGAAAGGTAACAGAAAGATAAACACTGCAAAAAACCAAACCAAACATGTAAATTCTTCTGTACTTTCAGCCAAGGTTTCCCAGAGCTGTGTTCATTAAGGATTACTGGTTTAACTCTCTGGGAGGTACCAGCAACACTGACTTGAGTAACCAGGGTCTCAAGCGAGAATCTGGTCCAATCTTCTGGACGGCCATCCTATGAAGGAGCATCCCTGTATTCAGCAGATGTAACAAATGAAAAAAACAAAACACCTGGCCACTGGCCCTGGGGTTGCTGTTTGGAACTGCCAGGAAGAAAAACTTTCTCCAGGCCATCTTCCTTTCCCCTCCGACGGGGGACTCCCATGGTCCCTCAACCCTCCGGCTTTCCCTCCAGTGAAATCAGAACCATTCCCGTGCCGTCAGCCAGAGCGGGTGAGGGATGCCAGTGACTAAAAATGCCGCAATATGGCACTCAGTGAGGCTATATTGTGTCAGGGAGCGGGGACAGCTCACCTTCCCCTTCTTGCATGGCCCACGAGCCAGCCCACAAGATCAATGAACCACTTTGCAGTGTGGGAGTGCAGCTCTCGAGGTGACAGTCCTCACTGAACGACTCAAGGGCTTCATCACCTCCTCTGGCAAGTGCTTCAGTGCAGGAAATCATCCCTCCCCTATCACTCCACACGGGAACTGCCATTTTTTCCACCAAGTCAGCAGCTTCCTTAGAACTGAGACCTGCCGTGAAATAGGGTGCGGATGCAGATATTTTAATTCCATTTTATGATTCTTAACATCTTCACCTCAAAGGCAAGGTGCTTTTAAACTCTGGTTCATTTTTAAACAGCAGGAAATGAAGCTTAATACGTTTTTCAAAAGTGGTAAGAACAGAAAGGGAAAAATACAGGCAACTGGGAGAATAAATGGAACAGGAAACTGAATGTTGTATCTGCAAAACAGTCTGTACTTTTCATGCCGAGCTGATTATCGTGAACCGAAGGGTTTAAGAAAGCAAGACGGTACTAGAGAGAGCAGGATGCCATTGCTTCCACAAAGGGCTTTATCCCTGGCACTTCACATCCCTTCTTCCTGACCCTCAGCCCTTCACATCTTTGTGTTCCAGTTTTCCCTGAAAACGGAAATCACAACCGCTTCCTTCCTAATAATTAGGAGGACGACCCCCGTTCGCTAACTGGCACTGCCAGCGCACCTACTGCTGAGTGCTGTGGGGGAGCCGGGGCAGGAGGGCTCCCCGAGGCCGGCCCTCCTGAGCGGGCAGCGGGCTGAGATCCTCCCGCTTCCCCGCAGCGTGCAAACTCGCCCCTCTTCAGTTTGACAGTCAGCTCTCAAGCCCTGATGGATGAAGCCGGGGCTGCGTCCATCCCACCGCACTTCCCACAGCGGGCTACCTGTGCGGTAGGGAGAGCTTCGCCGCTGGAAAAGCCTCTCTTGCACGGCTGCAGTCCATTAAGGCAAACTGCAGTCTGTGCCAGCTCACCTTAATGTGCTGGGCCGTGAGCTATGGCAGCTCGGGAGCTGATTCAAAAATGATTAAGCCGCTCTCGCTGCAAGGGGAGCTACTTGGGGACCGGGCGCGGGTGACAGCTGGGCACAGCAACCTCCGCCGCTGCTGCGCGTTAACCCACAAACGTCTGTGGTCCAAGGCTCTGAGAAGGAAGGAGGGTGACTGAGGGACTCCATGGGTCACGGTCTGTTTTAATACAGACCCCATCAGGTACATACATGTGCGTGGCACACACGTGTGTATGGCCATGTGCCACCTCTTTGTGGTTTTGCTCCCATACACCATATCCTTTTCCCACCCACATACAGGGCTTGTAGCCCATCAACTACTTTTTCTTCACTTGTGTGTTCACCAAAACTTCCAGGGACCAGTACTTTGTCACCTGGGAGCCAGCAGCGGGAGAGTGTGCGGTACAGCGGGCATACGTTTATCCCTTCTTTTCAGCCCGGAGATTCTGCTGGAAATGGTGCAAGCAACTTGTCCGGGAGACTCCAGCTGCCAGTCAGCCACGCTGGCCGCACTCCTTTGTTTCTTGGTCTTTTTCTTAGGGCCCTGCACAGAGGGAGGCTGAAGCGTGCGCTCAGCAGCTGGGCTCCGTGCCCACAAAGAAAGAAGGGAAGGAGATGTCTGAAACGCTGGCGGAGCAGCTTGTTTGCAGCAAGGAAAAGAGGCAATCTCAGCTCCGGTGCTGCACTGGAAATGGAAGTGGGCTTCCCCCGTGGAGACCAGCAAAACAGACAGGTGCTGCAGAATCAAACGGCGCAGGTTGTATTTCACAACTAACAGCTATACATGACTCGCCAGCAAAACAGCAGGCACGGGCTGGGGAGCGCTCCTGGGAGATGCTGAGAGCCAGCGTGTCGCTGGGTCCCAGAGCCGCAGCTCTCACGCCCCCATGCAGCTCACGTATCTCCCAGCACATAACCCAGGCTACATCCCAGCTCCGGCCAGGCTCCGAGGGATGGTGGGCTCAGGAGAGAGGAGCCTGGCCCACCGTGGCCCAGTGGCAGAGCAGGAAACACAAGCCAGACCGCCAAGCTCCCACTCCAGTCCTCCGCACCCCTCTGCCTTTAGTCCCCGTGTTTGTACGCACTGATTTTACTTTATATGCAATTTACATATTTATTCTTAGTTGCAGCTATGCCCCCCAAACTACTCAGACCGCTGGGGTTCAACAAACGGTTAAGAAAAGATCATTTTGATAGCAGCAGATATATATTAAATACAGTAACAACTACACCCCACTGCTTCTACCATGAAAGTGAAGGGGGGAATTAAGAAGCGCCCTCTTCGTTTGGTTTGCAGCTGGTGGCTGCTCCTGTAGTGCTGCTTTGGAGCCCTGTTATTTTATTATCACCGTCTTTATGACTGCCCAGGGAAAGAGCAATCGCAGCTTTGCGGCTTCCCGGAGCAGCTGTCCTCCTGCACCGCTGCAGCCGGCGAGCTGAGAGCAGACCCCGGCGCTAGGCTTTTTACGGCCATTCCACTTCCCATCGGAGCGACGAGGAGCATGCGGAGTCGTGCACTGACCCAAGGAGATATTAGCTAATTGAAATTGTGCCGCCAGTGCACTAAATGCTAGTCACTTAAATCAATCTCGTGCTTCTTCCTCTCACCTCCATCTCCTTCTCTCCACCTTCCCCTCGCCTCCACCCTTCCCTCCTCCCTCTCCTCCTTTCTCAGCCCCCCCAACCCACC
>JAOXJK010000032.1:13254795-13266817 GCA_025774025.1 Xenus cinereus
TCCCACCTAGTTTGGTGTCATCTGCAAACTTACTGAGGGTGCATTCAATCCCCTTGTCTAGATCATCAATAAAGATATTGAACAAGACTGGCCCCAAAACTGAGCCCTGAGGGACACCACTGGTGACCGGCCACCACAATGTAGATTAATAGTCATTTCCATCAATGCAGGTGAGATCAATACGTGGATTTGAGTGTCAAAAGGGAAAAAAAACCCCAACAAACCAAAACCAAACCAAGAAGCTGGAAGCATCTGGCTCAGAGAAGTCCTCCCTAGTGGACATGGGGTGTGCAGGGAACCAGCCCCAACACCACTGAATGGGAATCTGCCGGCAGACACCAACAGCTCCACCGGAGAGTGACACGCTCACGCTCAATCCTGTTTGCAGATCTTGGGGTCAGTCGGTTTAGCGAGGTCGCAGGCCTGGGCTGCACTCTCGTGCCTTCCTCTCCCGACTGCCTATTTGCTACGCGGAAATAAGCGGTGACCTAAAATAACAGCACAACAAAACCAACGTGGCGTCAGACAGCAAGTCACCCGTGGTAACTGCACAAATCTCTCTCCTCGGGAGACCGGTGCAGACGTGGGCTGTGCCACAAGTGAAACTGAAGCCAATGCCTTATTCTGGTCTTGTTTTGTCCAAAAGACGCCAGAACTAGTCCCAGCTGGGACTGGCATCCTTCTGAGGACCCCTGGCCAAATGTACGCATAAGTGTCTCTCCCAGGTTTGCTAAGAGACCAAGCGCTGGGTTGCACTTTAGCTGCCCAGCACCATTCTTGCCCCTTGACTTTCCTCAGCACTGTATACAAGAATGGAAACGTATTCAATGGTTTTATGGAACTTTACAGTATCACTACAGATGATAAGATACACTGCACCCCAAGTCCTGGGAATCACCAAGCCTCTTCCATGGAGAACCCAATTTTAGTGAAAAGTCTTCTCGACAACCATTTCTCTTTCTGATGCTGCTTTCAACCACCATTTCAATCGAGAGATGAAGGCTCCAAACAGTGTCAAAACCCCATATTCCTTGTCTCAAAATACCTACTGCTTAAACTGTCAGAGGAAATGAAAAGCCACTCTCAACTCCACAACAAA
This sequence comes from Xenus cinereus, assembly GCA_025774025.1. Taxonomy (NCBI): domain Eukaryota; kingdom Metazoa; phylum Chordata; class Aves; order Charadriiformes; family Scolopacidae; genus Xenus; species Xenus cinereus. The sequence goes on from JAOXJK010000032.1 coordinate 13,255,895, forward strand.
ATTTGCTTTATTTCTTTTTTCCTCATAATCCCACCGATATTCTTGCACTACAGACTGCTTCTCATGCTTCCTAACATGGTCTTTGACACAGAGGAATCCACGCAGTACCGTGTTTGTAAAATTTGCTGCCGGTCTGATGTGCCTCAGGAAGACTTCTCCAACACCATCAATCCTGTGCACGCACCCATCTGACCTGAACGTGAAGACTACTAAAAAAGCTCTGTTGCCCTCCATGATGGGCGCTGGCAGAGCTGGCAGGTTCTGTGCTTCCTGACTTTCAAGCCAGTGTGTGGGGTGTTCGGTGCGTGTGTCCACGCAAGAGAAAAGAGCTTTACAAGCAGGTAGATAGGGTAGAGAAACCCACTGCACGAGGGGTTTGCTTCTGAGGGCTAGCACCAACTGCATTGTTATTGCTCTCTCACGTTTCACTACGGCTCGTCTTTCTATGAAGTATAACGCGAAGCTGCAGAGCAACCCCAAACGCCTGCATCCTTTGAAACCTTTAATCAACCACTCCATGGGGTTGAAGAGATGAAGACGGCACCAGGCTAATGCCTTGTCCACAGCGTTAAATGTCGGAGAGGATTATTCTGGGTAATGATACTGTTCTCTGAGGTTTAACGTACTCAGTGTATGTACAACCGGTTCTTCATTATCATGCTGCTTAGCCTCTTCATCCTTCTAGCTCCAGGTAAAAACTTACTCCTCCCTACACAAAAGACCTGCTTTTTGCCATCATTATTGACTGTATCTTACCGCTGTTAACACTCAGAAGGTGTGCAAGCTGAAGTTAAGCTTGCTGGCCCAAAACCAGGGGAACTGACGGAAACCTTGTCATCAAAACTGCCCAGGGGAAACAATGCAGCTCTTCAGGAAATCTGCATGAAAATAAACCGTAAATGTACACAAGCACACACACAGAGGGACTGCACACACAATTTGACTGTGAGTGCCCTGACACACAAACTTATTCATACAATGAAAACACCCGGAGGCACCAAGAACACAAGCACGTCTTTTCTTTAAATACCCTCCCTGTTTGTGCCACCATTAGGTTCCTGCCACGAGTAGCCGGTGCCTGGCCATGGTGTTTAGCTCCTCCGTGGCCCGGCTGAGCTGTGAGCGGGGCCAAATTCAGCACTGGAGGCCAAGAGCCAGCCTGCCCCAGTGGCTCCCTTGGCTCCCAGCCGTGGTATGGGGCGCTGTCAGGAACCCTCAGCTGGAGCAGCTCAAGCAGCACAGCTGGAGACCTGCAAGTGATGAGATGTACAGGGCTCAGGAGCTGCATAGACACAATGAACTAAAGGAATGGAAAACCTGCATAGATATAGCCTGAAACATTAAGGGGGGAAAATTCCACGCGTTAGAGAGTTATCCAGCTTCTGTACCTGGCAGAGACAAGCTTGCCCTACAAAACGGGAATCTGGAAGTCAGGTCCCGTTTTTGCCCCTCTTAAGTTTGGATTGGTGGTTGGATTGCAGCTCCTAGCTGAGTCAGACGGACATCTTTCTGAGAGCGCCTCGTTTGTTGTTAGCTTGTGTGCATTATCACGCTGCAATCAGCCCAATAGCTCATCTCTTATCTAAAATGTAAATACTAATTTGAGGGCTCAGGGAGAACCCAGCTATTTTATTTTCAGTTAAAAAAAAAAAAAAAAGAGAGAGAGGAGGCGGCCTGGCATCATAACAGTAATTTATGATTTTACTGGTGTATTATCATCGGGTAATAAGAGCAACTTGAAACTGCCAATTATCTCATAAGAGGGGTATCACCTTTTCTATTTTGAATGACTCCATCGATAAATGCAGGTTCTGCTTGCTAACACTCCGTCACATAATCAGTGGCCTTACAGCAGGAGAGAGGAGTGCATGGGAGAGAAAAACAAACCCGCAAACACACAAACACTTGATGTGAGCTAAGCCCTTGGCTTGGCAACAGAGAGAGGGGAGGGAGCCGAGGGGGCTGGGAGGAATCGCCCGGAGCAGTCGGCAGGTCACACACACAGAGTGTGCAACAGCAAACTCAGTTTACAAAGAGACATCTGTTCCATTACTTCGATGCATTGTGGCTAATTACATCCTGGCCCGTCTGTGAAATGACAGCCACTTATTCTCCAGTGAACCGTAAAATCTGTACATGTTCGATGTGGGCAGCGGGGAGTAAGCGGAGTGCAGGGGAGTAGGGGAGGGGGAAGGATGGAGAGGAGAGAATGGGAGAACGGCACAGGCGAAGCACCAGGAAAATCTACCGCCTGTCTCCTACCAGTTTGGTGTCAGTCGGGAAAGGGCAAGAGAAAGCAAGCCCCTCTGGAAGAAAGGCCCTAACAAAGCACTGCCATTTTGATGCAGGGCTGCAATGCCTGCTCTAACCCAAAGCTCCTCACTCCCCGTCTTTGCCTGTGCAGGGGGAGCGAGACGGTGCCAGCAGCAGAAATTACACCAGACCTGCACCCCTGTGCTTCACTTGCAGATTTCTACAGCCTTTCTGTCATTGCTGTTTACACCTGCTGGTCTTACAGCTTTGTTAGGGGCTATTCTCCTATACACCAATCTAATTTTTGACATAAATGAATTAAAACCAAGGACTTCTCATCTCCCACCACCTCCCACAGATTTCTAGAAATCCGAAGGAAGCTGCAAGAAAATGAATCTCGCCTCAACTTTTCTACATAGCAAAATGGGCCTTGCATTCAAGCGTGACTGCAAGCCCCTGAGTCAGATAACGCAAGGCAAATCACGTTTCCAGAACTAGAGTATAGAAGCCAAGGTATGGCATTCAGCACCGTACCGTCTCACAAGGGTTAAATCCTGATCCCAATAGCTCTGTCAAAAAGAACTGCAAACCTTTCAGTGAAGGTGGGCTAAACATCAAATGAGCCAAAGGCTGCAAAGGTTTGAAAGTAACTTTTGCTAGGGGAATAGTGGCTTTGCTCGATGCTAGCTAGGGCAGAGTTCTCACGCCAGCGGCTCTACCAGCAGCTATCGGCTGGTGACTTCTGATCCCGTGTCCAGCCACAACCCCTGCTGCACAGACTTGTGCAAAATTTCATGTTTTGGTGGCTCTGGTGAACAGAGCACTGGGGTGGTGTAAGTTAAGCTGTCAAGGTGGCAATTAGAAAAAGCGGCTATGTGGTTAAAAGGAAGGGACAGACTACAAACAAAGGCCAGCTGCTCAATGCCAACCAACCAGCTCTGTAACAGGGGGCACTGCTTTTGTTCCAGGATTTCTGGTTGAAAGCATCACTTTTCCATTAATCCCATCACAGCTTGTGGATATGGGCAGAATTTGTTCAGGGTGATGAATTGCTTACTCCAAAAATATAAGCAAATCTAAGTGTACAAGGAAGGAGGGTAAGGAGGATCACTCAGATCACCTACAAGCCAAAGCTGTAGAAATCTGATTCAGTCTAAAAACAGTATTGCAACAGCCAAACTAAAGAAAGTTAGGATGCTTTGGGATGAGATTTCTTCTTGCATTGGGCATATGGGACACATTAATCCATCTGAATCTCTGACTGTACCATATCCTGCAGGTGTTATGGCCATGCAAGATGGTCAGATCTAGAGGGGAAGAAAAATACAATTAATCTACGCTCACTTACACGATACACAAACAGATGCAGAAAGTGGGAAGCGCTGTAGGCAGCTGGTTTGTGTTCACAGCTTAAAGAAAAACCACCTGAGGCTGAAGCATCAGGAATAGTGCAAGCGTGATGTTTTCGCTCCAACTTTAAAACTGGCCTCTGTAGCTGTTGGCAAACCAATGTAACAGGAAAAAAAAAGAATCAGGACCTAGTGTTCCTGCCAGGTTGGGAGTAAAAGTAACTGGAAAATTTAATGGATTTTTCATTAAAACGTTCACCACTTCCTCCAACTTTTGGTCCACATTCTGTGGTTTCTGACAAAGGTTTCAACACTTCTTAGGGCCAAAATGAATATTTACGGTCACCTTGCTAGTGAAATGCAGGTCATAGACTCTCTTGCAGTAACCTATGTGCGAAGCTTGTAATGTCTAATTGTGGTCAACAAGGGATCCTCCAGCACAGCCTTGCAGAGAGCCCTGTGCTCTCCTCGGGGCAGCTCCAGCTGTGGACCTTCTGCTGGGACATGAGGATGCTGGAAGACTGGCGTCTCCAGGCTGACTTACGTCTCCTGTGTGAAGGCAGCAGCACCTTAGCTCTGTGTGGAGCTCTGCTGTGGAGTAGAGAGCTATTTTCTTTACGGTCAGGATTTTGAAGGGTTTCTGCATGGGTAGATGCAGAAAACCCTACACCTTTGAGCTCTGCTAGCGGTTGGTATATACCATAGTTTGTGAGATTCGGAGATAAAAGCACAGCTCTTCCAAAGCACTGGCTTTGACTGGCAGATTTAAAGCAAGGGGCTCAGCATCACTGTACTTGACAAAACCTGAAAAGCTATTGAAAGGCATCTGGGCAACTGAACGGTGTCAGTCTAACTCAGAATGGATGATACATCCATTTTACTTATTTCACTGCACAACAGGCACTGGGAGAAGGCAAACCAAGGGGAAGGAGAGGGCTGAGTGAGCTGAATTCAATCTTGCAGTGGGTTCCTCTGCTGGAACAGCTGGTGCTTAGTCTATGGATAAATACAGGATTTCATTTTCCATGGACATCAGGCTGCCTTTCCTCGCCAGCACTAAACTCAGCCTCACAAAAGAAAAGATTAACAGAAAAAGAAGCTCACAGTGTGTAACTCTACAAAGAGCTTACAGGAAGGATTTGTAGTAAATTAATATCACCAGCAACCATATAGTTCACAGAAGCTCACAACCTTTTGGTGTAAACTGTGATTTAGTTAGCTAACACGTTAGGTGTAAGATCCAGCAACCTCAATTATGCTCTTCATTCCCTGCCTGTCCAGAGGGACGTCCTCCTCACACTGCCTTAATGATGAACTTAGTTTCAGCCATGTTTTTGTTGTACGTATTGACCCATCACTTCTGATCATTCACCTGGGCGTGATGGTCTGCACAGCGTCTTAGCCTGCTCTTGTGTCTGAAGCCTAAATGTTTTACAGTAGGTTATCACAAGTTCAACTTAATGAGACTCAAGAAAGGATATCAGATGCAGGCCCAGGGTTGATCCTGAGTTCATTCTGATCTGAAAAGATTAAAAGATATATTCCCCTCCTCTATTTTATTTTTCACTTGCCTTTCACATTGTATATGGACACCCAAGGTGAGTTTCTCCTCTCTTCTCCAGCAAAAGCTGTAACAACTGGAGAAGAGCAAATGGGTGACATCACAGGAGTCAAAAGTGAAAAATGAAGCAATGGGAGAAGGCAGGGGTTTTAATCATTCCATTTAAAATGCTGCTTCCCCCTGAGTTTGTGTGGTGTGAATACTTGCTCATATCTATTTCAATAAGGAATGAAAAATTTGTAACAAAGGACATCTGTTCTGTAAATGCAAAGCTTCCAGCTCTTCAATAAAGATGAAAAAAATGTCTTTGAGACTTTCAGGAGTTTCTCTGTCAGAAAGCAGAGATATCCTTGAGGCCTATACGGCAAAGTGAAATCTACCTGCTCTCTTTCAGAATCTGTCCTTTCTCCCCCTACTGTTGCCTGATGTGAAAGCCCTTTTAAGCCATTTTCCCCAACTGCAAAATAAAGGTGACCAGCACAGAGTTTCAAAGATACGGCTCTATGCTTCCTCTTCGGTAAATTCTTCAAAGGCAAGGGAGGTATGACTTTGCAAAAGCTGAAAGCATTCCCAACTAGCAGCTGGAAAGAGCAAAGTGCTAAATTCCTCCCCTGAGAACCTTCGCTGTTCACAGAGAGACGCCACCGTTACAAGCCTTCCTGGTTATAACCCCCCCAGATTTCCTGAGCTGATGACGCTTATCCCTAAAGTAGGGCAGATGAATGCACTGATTTTTCTTAGGGGAGAAGAACAGTAAGCCAACTGCTACTTATTCCCCCATTACCTGGTTACAGTCTTGCTACCAAGGTGATTAGACAGCAGTGCATTAAGAAATCAGATGAAAAAAGGAAATAATCATTTTGCCTTAAAGAAAAAGACTGGAGGGGGTATTTGTCTCTAAATTTGAAGGTTGATACAAGTTACACTGGTGGAGAACTGGTTAGCTTGGGCCCTTGAAAGTTAAGTATAAATGGAATAAAACGGAAAAGAAAACTTCAGGAATATCTATTAAGTAACAAGTCGACAGGGGAAGAGTTTTTAGGTAAATGAATGCCATGCTAACCAAGGACAACAAAACGTGGAAGAGGCATTAAGAGCATGTGTGCAACGTACACAAAATATACAGGGCTGCTCCACGCATAACTGCTTGGATCTCTGCAATCAAATGCTAGGTCTTCTGTGCACAAATGCTACCTGTAAGCAAATCTGAATAGGACCTGCTTTTGAAAACGTAGAGCAAGGCAAATTACACGTACTCAACAGATGCATGCAAAAGTGACAAGTTCCAGATGCTAAGGAAAAGCCATCCCAAGAAACAAATGAAATGCAGGCACAAGCCATAGCAGAAACACCACGTCACATGTGAGCCTGTGTCCCTTGAGCCGGGGGAGAGGGAAGGAGGGAGGTAGAGGGGCTATATTTTGAGAGAGGACAGGCTCAGCCTTCCTCTTCAGAAGTACCCATAAAACCAAACTGCAAACATAACACATGGCACACTTATCTGACTTGTACCTGCAACCACACGGCATGGCTCAATGCCACGTACTTAGATTTATTTGGCCAGCAGCAGAGCAGAGCAGGGGTGCGACGTGGTCTAACGGGATGAGCTTACCCATTGGGAAGGTGAACACTTAGAAAGCGTATTTCAAGGAGTTCAGAATGTTTAGTGTTACTCAAATAAACCTAGTGTGACCGTGGTGGCTTGAAGGAAAGGGCTGATGTGCAGACGAGGAAGTGGTGGCACAGTTGGGCTGCCCGGGATGGCTGAAGAAGCACAGGGAGGAAGAGACAAGAGCTCTGCTTTCCCAGTCCTTGGCCGCTGACCTTGGCGCTTAGGCTTCCAGAGCGTAACACTCAATTACGGAAAACGGTCACTGGCAGAATAAAAATCATGAGTTTAAGTCCCTCCATGAGGCTGGTTTACAGTAGCTGTGAGTGCCGGTTCCTGGAGATGGAGCAAATATGCAGCCGGACCCTGAGTGTGCCGGGGCCGCTCACCGCCTCTCCTTCGGCGAGTACATGGGTCCCAGTACACCAGCCCTCCTGGCCGGTCACAATTAGCAGCACTTGCTTGGGAGAGACCCGAGTCATTAGCTGGCATAGAAAGTTAATCACCTGTCCACCATTACAAAAGGGATGGTCCCTTCAGGAGAAAGGTCGGTGGCTGGGACCACTCAGGGGACAATGTCTGTTCTCTAAATGGTGCCCTATGAATAAATCAATGTCCAAATCCCAGGGCTGCTAAACCTCTACAAACACAAATACGCAGAAAGTATATACATTAAAAAAATGATTCGGAATAAAAACGTCTCCCCCTGAGCCCCAGCTTCTGAATGCCATCTCTCTGGTTAACTCCTCCCTGCCCAGGCTACCCTGGCTGCCTCGCAGAGTGTGCTCTGTTGTTCCCATAGTACATTATTTGTTGAAATAAATATGGAAATAAGGCTGAGCAAGACAGCCAAGACAGCCAGACTGAAATAAATTCATCACTCACGGGCTCTCAAGGGAAGAAAACCGCGCATTTTTTCTAAATGATTATTTCTGAAGCACTGAAGGAATGGCTATATCACTAATGAGGCCAGTGCTCCATGACTGCTGATTATAAATGACCTAAAAAGAGACAAGGGGATGGTGTGTGTGTGTATAGGGGGATGGGGAAAGAGATGAATTGTTCTTCCTTAGGATCTGGAATCATCTCCCCGGGCTCCTCAAAAGTCTGAGAGCATTTGTGGTTCACCACAAAGGCAGGCCTGGCATATTTACAGCCACGTGAGGAAGTTTGGGCTGCAGTGCTGGGCTATTCTAACAAGTAGGCACGCAATTCCTTTCCTCCCTTGGTAGGTCACCATCTATTCACTGCAATAATAATTAAAAAGGAAAACTAGCTCTCTCAGTCACCCCTGGGTCTAAATTAGAGGTCCTGCAGGTTGGTGCAGCCATACTCAAGGCAAGAGGAGGCTAAAGCGAGGAATAAGATTCCCTGATGTCTTCTCTCACTCGCTAATTCCCATGGAAACAAGCAACTCACGACAAATGACTCAAATACGCTTGCAAAAATCTTACTCATATGTTTCGCTGGCTACCTTCCCCCACACCTTCAGGTTGACTGATTACAGATGCATTACACATGCAGCAGGGCTGATTGTGGAACAGGACAGGCTGGCCACATGTAAAGGTGGGCAGGATGCGAGCCACAGGCAGGGAAATCGGCAGCATGAATTCAGAGAATAATATAGCAATTTGGCCATAAAAAGCTGCAGCTTTCAGATTCCTAGCAGTATTATTTATATCACATGATATGTAGAAGCGACAGCATCCAGAAGTAAAAGAAAATCTAAGGGACAGCCCCTAATGCGTAACGTGACCAATTACCCAAATCTGAGGGTACTGAGAAGGTGGGATTTGCTTACTTATTTAATGGTTTGGTTTATAAACAGAAATTACCCAGGACACCTTGTAGAGCAGAGATCTGAAAATGAGCTTCTGCAGAAGCTCAGACAAAGGAGCCCTGACAGATATTAGATGGATTATAGTCATGCACCACTGCCAGAGGTTTCCTAACACTTTCTGAAGACTGTCCCTTTCTGCAGGCAGCAATATCTTCTTGCAAAAGCTGACAGGGTTCGGGAGATGCAGCTTTGCTTCCATCAAAACCATTCCAACATGTGCCTGGACTTACAGTATCGAATGGACATGTTCTCAGCACAGAGGCTCAGGTCAGTGTTCCTACTATAGTCTACGCTCTCTACTGCATCGACTGGGGCAGCTCATCACATAAGAGTTGCTGCAGTCTTGGTGGGGAACTCCAGAAGATTTTCTTCCCCTCGTGAGAGAGACCCTTTCCCTGGAGCCTGGGACCACCCGCTGATCTCCTCGCAGGTACCCATCTTGACATGGGTAAAGCGCCTAGACTTAGCCCGGCTGCTAAATCTAGGGGTGGAGGCGGGGAAGAAAAGTTTAACCAAGTTTCCCTCCTTCTCCCAGGTCATTTGTCACAACCCTTTATAGCTAATAACCTCTCTGTAAAATTTATAAGCCAAGTTAGAGAATTACAGAATAGGGAAATAATTCACTAATAGCCTATATGAGGTGGTTTAGAAATCTTGTAGGAAAGAACTCCAATATGTTAAACGCCACAGGTTTCAGAAGTAAATGCTGTAGTCGCCACTCTTTTTAACCCTCTGCAGTTCAGCAGGCCTAGATCTATGCAAGATCTATTTGAGCCTAGCCACCACCTCAGGTTTTCTCTCAGAAATGACCCTGCTGAGAGCTGGGGCCACCAGCCAGCTCACACAACCCGTGATGGAGCCTGTTTCTTTCTCCTCCCTCAGGTGGTTACAGAAGGGGTTCCCTTCCCTCTCTCATAAGCACACCTACAGACAAATGAAGTACCTCATTTGCTTTTCCGAAAGCCTTGGACTACTTAATCACAGAAAGTAAATCTGACAAGCAAGTGAAGACGGTCCGCTGGGTTACACTGACTCTCTCTGTCTTGCTTGGAGCAGGGAGCGTAAAGAAACCAGGCCAGATGCTGTATCGGTATAACTTCTGAAGTACTCTAATGAATCTGACCCCGGGCTGAAGCTTTAAAGGAGCGTAGTGGCGTGTCAACATAAACAGCTAAAACTAGCGTCATGTCAAGTGGTAACAAGGCCACTGCTGTTTTTACAAGCACCGTGCACTTAGCCGATAAAAATGAGCATCCTATCAAAGCCCGCCACGAGCCGCCCTTATCGCCGGCGAGAAGAAACAATGCCCCCGCACGATCGCGGCTGCTCGGTGCCACTGATAGCAAGCCCGGTTCCTTACAAGCTGTCCATTAGCGTGATGAAGAGACTAATAACCACCACACGTGGGTTTTTTTATCTTTTCTTTTCCTCCTTGTTGGTCCACTGGCAACTGCTAATAGCTTTCCGGGGCTCCTTTAAATAAACAGAACTAATTACTCCGCACAATGACACCGTGGCTTACAGGCAACTAATTATGTCATGGAGGGGTTTCTTAACATGCACGTTTATTTGCAGAGGGCCCACGTCTAACATGAAGCAAATTTATTCAAGCCTTTATGCTATCAGCTGGTACCAAAATAACACTGAATACGCAGCAGATCCAGATTGCAGAACTTTAGCAGGCAAGCTCTCCCAGGAGGCTGAAAAACAACACATGGAGTAGGCATATTACAGAACATGTGTAGCTGCGTCGCCGCTAGCCTCCTGCGCGTTCAATGTAGTGCCATGGCACAGACTGAAACTGTTGTGTAAATAAAGCTCTGCTTTTCTTCACTCGCATTTGCTATACGTTGAACAGGCAATCACCACTTGCTACGCCTTATGCCCCGACTACATGCCTTGCCGGAGGAATAATGGAAATCCTTCTCCAAAAAAAACCCCACAGAACTGAACAGATGGGCGACATAAAAGACAAGATACACTGGGAAACTGTTCTACCAGTAAGAGAAGAGGAAAGAGAGAAGTGAAGTGACTCACTGCATGTCATGCGCCCAGCTGTGTTAGAGGCTGGAAACAAACTTAGGGTTTCCTGACACCCCCTCCCTTTTTAGACAGGAGACAGCATCAAACCAAAACTAATTTTTTAAAAATAGACTTTGCAGACAGATATCTAACTGACAAGGCAGGTTCATACCAAATTATTCAAAATGGGTGTGATTGAACACCTTTTTGAGCTCCTGCAAACCTAAAAGGACTTTGTTCTTTAAAGTGAGATGCTGGGTGTGAGAATTTTTTAAGGTGTGCAGCCCCC
>JAOXJK010000032.1:13266917-13278078 GCA_025774025.1 Xenus cinereus
CCCCCGCCCGTCCTCCTCACATAAAAAGCAAATGAAAGCATTTGATTTGCAAGCATTTCTGGACAGCCATGTCATATGAACGGTAACTCCTTCTCCTCAGAGACCACATCCTGAAAGGATGTAGCAAGGACACCTCTCCACACACACTCATAACGATCCCTAGCATTAACAAGAGTTATATGCATAAAAAGCAGCATATATCTTGCTAAGCATGTCTGACTGGCAGATGAACTGATACAAGAGAGCAGAGTATCTTATTTGGAGCCATTAGCTGACTGTCTGGTCAAAATATCTGTGTAGAAATGTATGCCCAATTATACATGTATTCAACTCTCATTCACATATCAAGACCACCTACACCCCTACAAAGAACACGGTCCTTAACTTGCCATTTAAAGCATTCAAGTCGACGGGTTTCATAAGAAAATGGTAGCCTTTGCAAAGGGGCTTCAAAAATCTCATTTAAGATGCGGGCCACTGTTTCCTGCAATTCTCTAAGGCTCTGCCTTCCCACTCTAAACAAAAGGATGGGTTTTTTTTTACAGAGAACAAACTGAACTAAAGATTGCAAGCTCACTGTACGACTGTAGCAGAAACAGGAGACAGGTAGTTTTCTCAGTAACCAGGCTGACCTTGACAAGCAACGTCAAGATAAAAGCTTGGTCTCCCACTATGATTTTCCAGAGGTGGGTCACTTCGGTTACATCCCTCGCTGTAGAAACAGACAGCCCTAGCAGAGACGACATCCTCTCAGAGGGCTCCCCCTCTTTACAAAAGGAACCATTAGAAGATGACAAGATACGCACAGAAAACTCTGACGTGGAAGTTGAGGGGGAAAAAATGGCATGAATGAGACAAAGAACACAGGTGCACCATGTCCTCAGTCTCTCGGGGTGCCCCTACAGCACAGCGCCATGGAGAGGGGACCTCCCACCGTGGCTTACGTGAAGGAAGCAGAAGCCTTGGGAGCGATGGCTGAGCAGTGCAGCAGCAGGTCTTGTATTTATTAACTAGGCAGAAGGTGGTCAAACAAACCTGTTGAGAATCGTGTAAAATCAGGCATAAGGAGGTCATGTAAGGTCCTCGTTAAGGGTATTATTACCCACCTTGATTTCGTACTGCCCAACTTTGTGTTAGTGCCAAGTAACAACAAAAAAGGAACAGAATTGGCACAAACAGTTCATTTCTCTTAAGAGTGGACAAATAACTTGATTAAAGGAAGGAAAAACACACCAATCCTGAAAAAGAGCTTCTGCTCAGAACCATCTCCTCTTCCTTTATGTGTCTGATTTTCAGATCAGTTGAAAGGAAACTATATGTACCTCCATAGCAAGCATATTCATGACCTAGTTATCATTTCCCATGGGAAACTCAGGTCTTTTCTAGCATTTTTCTTACTCTTATGCTAGGGACACTAAAAGACTATCACAGAGCAGCCAGTCCTGGATGTTTAAAAATCAGGAAGCAGATCCCTAACATCACAGCACTGGCCTTCATATTTCTTCTTAGTATTATGAAGTTTTGTGGTTTTCTCCATTCTCCCATTGTTGTAGGTACCGGGTTCAAGCTTTCCTTTCCTAGACAATGCTTTTTTCAAAACACAAAAACCAAAGACTGTTGCATAAGCTGGGGGTCCAGGATCCAAGGACAAAGAAGACACCAGATATCAACTCCATGCTAAAATGTGAGCTGGAAAACAGAATCATAGAACGGTTTAGCTCAGAAGGGACCTTAAAGATCATCCAGTTCCCACCCCCTGCCAGGGGTAAGGACACCTTCCACTTAGACAGGTTACTCAAAGCCCCATCCAAGCTGGCCAATCCATCCAACACGGATTGTCCCCTGTAGCTCTAAGCACAGTGCTTACTCATCAACCCTCAGAACCTCAGGAATAGGCAAAAGCCATCTGGGGGTTTTGTACCTAGGTGTCTTCAAATGAAATCACGTTGCCTGAATTCCCAAGGCCAATGACCACACACAGGAAAAACAGAGGGGAATTGGTAATTTCATACAGTCTGGTATTATATTCCAGCTCTTAATTTTACTGTGCTGGTAGCATGAAGATATACACCCCTCCTTGCCTTTCCTGTTAAGGTTATTGGGGTAGCAATTCACTAACATCTTGATTTTCAGTTATCTTTAGTGAATAGAGGATTTATATGCATTTTTCCCCTCCAAGAATGAAGATGTGGAGGGCACAGCAAGACACGTTTTTTTCTGTCAAAGTGGTCTGTAACAGGTGTGGAAAATCCTTGCTTTCTGATATTACAGGCTGAAGCATGTTGCAGGCTGAAAGGAGGACAGGCTCTTGGTGCTTCCACACATGCAGGTGCCCCTGAGTGGGGGCAGAGAACCACATTCCAAACACAAGGCAGCACTGAAGGATGTTAAAACTGCTGGAGAGTAAGGAAGCAGTGATTTCCCCTCGCCTTTAAGACTCTTATCTTCAAATTTATCACCCAAACAGGAGTCCAAAGATGGGCAACACAGTAATACCTCCCTCTGTGAGGAGGAAAGAGTTTGTTCCAATAGCCTGACTGTGTCTGAACCACAGGTCATCTCCTGTGTGCAGCTGCAGCAGGGAAACCAAATTCCCCATAGGAAGCAGTTCCACACGGATGACTGACATCCGTTGTGACTATTGACAGGCAGCCTGAAACTTTGCTATTTATTCCACATTTTAATTCTGCAGACTTCAGTACTGTAGGATTCAGACCTCAGAAGCCGTGAATTTTGGGGACAGCGTACAATTTACAGTGGGGCTCTGAACCTTTTCTATCCTCTCCCCCTTTTCTTCAAGGTATTTATACAGGATTTTAATTTTTTTTCTTTTTTTTTTTTTTTCCGCCAGCCTGCTTGCAATTGATACAGGAGAAAGTAGAGGTCACAGGAAGAGTAAAGACAGATAATCTAATTTTCATTTTGTCCATTAATCACACACGATTTCAGCTAGTCATTTAACAAGGTGGAACTCTAAAGCGATCTCTCCACTGATGGGGGAAAATTCACTCGAATTCTTGTTGCTGCTCCACCCTCCTGTTCAGGCTGCAAAGAGCAGCCTCTCCTCCTTACACAGAAAAATGGAATCCATTTTTCCAGGAAAACATACTCTCCTGGAAAGTTTTCTCAAAAGCTTTTTGTTAAACTTAAGTGTGCAGCTGAAGCTGTTGGTACTTTGTTTGTGGGTGGCTAGTTTTTGGGCGTGTGTGGATCAATGCAAGCCCAATAGGAAGCTCTGTATTTTAATACATTTTGATATAAAGTTGTCAATAATATTACACACTATCCTAGCTCACAAGTAAGAAAGCTTAGAAGTTCCCTGTGTCTGTACCCTTTATACGCTCTCTGCTATTTGCCAGTCTCCCGCTTAGTCAGGTCCAAATCTCCTCTTTCCTAAAGTGAGACTGTTTTGGAAATTAAAAAGATGTGCAGTCATGATCGGTAAAGTCAAGGAGATTGGAGGCATCAGGCCTTGGACATGCACCGAAGAGGCAGGAAAAGGCATCTTCTTTCTCAGCTGGGGTTTGATGAGTACTGCAATATTCACCACCTTGGAAGATGGTGCTGTCTGGCTCCCACCTCATTTATCTACCTCATCTTTCTTTAATTCTTTACAAAAATTACCTAGTGCGTGGAGGGGAAGGAATCTCTATGATTTAAGAATGGTCCAAAGCAGCTGTATTGGAGGTGAGGGCTGAGGAACCCAAGAGGAACTGTAGCAAGGCACACTTCTCAGTAATCATCTACCTGCTCAAAAGAGGGGAACCAACTCCCACTCGTCAGCAGCATGAGAACTGTGGAGAACCCAGTAACTCCATGTTCAAGGAAGCATCAATATTTCATAAGGTTTCTGTGCCAGGCTGTGAATGCCTCAGTCTCCCCTTCATTCACTGTTCTTTTATCAGACAGAGGAATAGAGCAAAGGCTTATCCTGGGCTGAGAGGCAAGATTCCCCCCCCGACCAGCCTAGCAGTGAACAAAAGAGCCTTCCAAACCGAAAAAAGGCGATGTGCCTGAGAAATGCGGTCTGTCTTTCTCACAAGACGTTTAAGGGCATCATTCAGGAGAAAGTAACTTTTAGCAGTAGGTTCCTTCACCCTTTCGAGGTTTCAAAGAGAAGGTGGGATGTTTAAAGAAAGAGGAGTGCAGATGCACAAAAGCAGGACAAGATTTGATTATATCGAAGACTGAATTGCTGACAAACCCTTGACCTATTTCACAGGGATCCCGAGCAGTTCTACTCTGTGAAGGACAACACATTTGCCAAGACAGCATCGCCACTCAGGAGCCTTCTTTCTCTACTCCAACGACCAGTAAATGCTCACCTGTTCTAAGGAAAAACCTGTGTTCTGCAGCTGGCTGTCCATCTTTCTCTAAATTTCCCAAAGTATCTAAGTTTCTCTAGTAAGATCACCAATTTAAGCAAAAGTGCTGTGATTCCTAAGCCCAGACTATAAGTCCCCAGAAGTACAGGGATTTCCCAATATGCCAGTGCTACTCCTGACACAGGCTATGGAGAGATGGCGTGGGGACCAAAAGCCCCTTTAGCACAACTCTGATAAAAACAAGGTGACAAACAAGTGAAAGATTTATTACATTTTCTTTTCATATTCTGAACTTGGGTCTGATAATCTTACAGGCTAATGCCAATATCTATGAAACCAGGAAAAGGAGGAGGGTAGCATGGATTATATTTATCTGCCAGCGTTTCTAATGAGATGGACCAACTCTGGGAAGATGTGTGGCTATTCTTGTCCAGTCAGAGCAAAATAATAAAGATGCAGAGAGAAGTTTTTAAAAGAAGAAATGAGAATTAGAAATCCAACCTGCACTCACGTTCTGGGGGATTTAGGGGCATCACTGTCCTTTTGAAAAATTCCCTTTGCACATGAGGAACACACCATGTGAACTGAGATACTGCACCTGCAGTCAAGAGTATGAAACAAGACAGGTGTACTGGCTCAATTCTTATGATTCTGTTAAATTCATTTTTAGCACTCCAAGCAGAAATACCATAAAGTTCAGGAAAGAATCTTCTTTGACATAAAAATGGATAAACAATTACATATAACAATTAAAGGAGTTGTCACAGTGCCATTACTGAGCAAGCCATTCATATCAGAAACAACTTTATCAGGTTCTGAGCCAAACCATAGTTCACAAGGCAAGAATCTGATCAGCTGCAAGGTGAGCGTTAAGTAGTGTTTTCTGTTCCTGTGCTTGATCCGAAAGCAGCAGCACAGAGCTAAAATCTTGGCTGTTGGGTCTGATTTTTGCTACATCTGTGTGTTTAGTAAATTACATATTTCAAGCAACCCCTGGGTGTGCAATCCCATCTCTGCTAATAGACTTTTATACTCTGACAGAGATGCTCAACAGCATGAAATAATCCTCTTCAATTTACAAAAGAAGTTCCCGATCCCTGAGTTTTAAACTAGTAGTGATCCATCACTCGCAACAAAAACCTACGTAGCTACTCTGTTAACAGACCGGATTTTAAATATTCACCGTGGCTGTTTGCCCTGTGTGTGCAGAAATGACTAATTCTGCGCTCCGGCTTCCAGGGACACTGTCAAAAACAAGAGGGGATTGTATAAGTGGACTATTTTCTGGTTAAGTATTTTAATGAGTTTCATCTTTTCCCCCATCATGCATTATTCTAAGCAAGAGAATGTAACTCTACTTGCAGGGAGAAAAAAAAGCAGCAGATGATGTGACAGGAAAGCAGAGACAGATATGCACAGAGGCCGATTAAAAAAAAAAAAAGATTTAACAACACCACCATTTGATTGCAAAATGCAAAGAGAAACAACAATAAATACCCAAGCCTGTTTCTAAAGGAAGGAATAAGCTCAGAATCCCTTCCAAAAAGTTTGTATTAAAAAATCTGATGTATGCCTTTTAAATAGATAAAGCAGTTCAGCTTTGGAGTGACTGAGATACTTCAACTTTGTCATAACCCTAATCTTATACTTGGATCCAGAAACTATGATGAAAAGCTCATTAGACATTACTTGATAAGAAATAGGAAAAATACAGGACAGATCCCCATTCCTGACCAATAATGAGCCAATACAAAGCATACAATTTTAAGAAGAACAACAAATTCTTTAAAACCACATCTACCTCCTGCAACAGAGCCAGAAGATTTCCTTCCAAAATAATACTGAAAACATTTTTTTTTTTTTTTTAAATCATATGCTGCTTTTAGATCTAAATTCTTCCTTTGCGGGAAAATAAAAGTAAATTCAAAACAAAATGTGATGAGTAAAGTCAAAATGTCTCAGTGCTGATCATCCTTTTTCTCGACACCAGATATAATAGGGATCATTTAACCATTTTAAAAATCAAGCCTAACCAAATGCTGCCAAGACATCCAAAACTGCACCAAAAAATGATGGTCCTATCCTATTAATATCTGTCTCTATTTTCCAAGAATTGCTATTGATATTGTGTATTGGAAGACATGACCTACTTAACTTCCATAAGGAAGATTTCATTGCTAAATATTTTTAAAAACCATAAGAAAGAAGGGGAAATCACAAGCAGCAGGGCAGAGAGAGGTGGGCTTGGGTGAGGTAGAAGCAGTTTACCAGAGGATGCAAAAATTCTTGGGTTTCATTACTGTCTGACAGCAACTTTTTTTTTTTTTTTTTTTAACAAGAGCACAGCATTTATGTAACAAGGGATTCACTCATTCGATGCCAAGCCATGCTGGTGTACTACTGGGGAGTGAAAATAATGGCATCACGTGTACTCCCCTTTCTCTCTGGAAGAAAAACATGCCTTTGTGCAGTGCTTGACCCCACAAAACTCCTCAACGGAGTCACGTTAGCCCGAGTGCCGGGAGCAGAGCTCTGGGCACCAGTTCCCCTGGCCAGAGCATCGCCTGCGCCAGGACCTGCAGGAACTAGGGCTCCACTAACAAGCCTTGGGACTCGAGTGCGTCATTAAAGGACATTAAAACCCCCGTGTATGGAGGCGGCTCTTGTACAGGCCTGAGGCTTGGTTTGCCGTAAGTTACTTCCTGGGGTCCCCCCATGTGGAAAATCCCGGAAAATGTCCCTTGGGTACCAAGTGTTACCACCTCTGCCCCAGTCATTTATTGTACTCTGCTCTGAGCATCGCCACTTATTCCCCAACTTCACACAGCTTTAAGCAGCATATGACCAAGCAGCTTATGACCTGTTCCTGCAGTAGTGGACATAAACTCCTCTGAACTAATTATCAGAAACAGTATACACCTTCTCCACAAATCCATCTAACAGCGAAGCTTTACTAAACGTACTCTGTTCCCTGGTCAAACTTCGTGGGTCTGATTTTCCTGCACAGGACGAGGTAGGATCTTGCTGCAAGCCCCAAACGCAAACATGACTAAGAACCGAAGTGCCCTGTTTCCAGAGCTAACGCAAGCTCCACAGGCTAATTCTCTGCTAAGCCAAAGCATGGGGCTTTGATTTCCTAACCTCGGGATGTTATCTGGCTCCAGTATAGGATTACCATCAGCTCTGTACGTCTGTCCTTACAGCAGGGTCACTGTCATGCCATATGCCACTTGGACAACCTTTATTCTTTCTAGATTTTTTTCTTTTTTTAAGTCACAGTGTTCATCTGGAAGAGCCTGGATTCCCTTGGCTTTCAAAATCTGCTTTGCATTGCTAATGCATGGGGCTGTAGGCAAAGTTGCATTAGAGAGACAGGGAAAGACAGAGAGAAAGATACTAAAAACCTGCTAAGATACAAAATGTCTTCAGGGTGCTCTTCACTTAAATATTAACAAAAAACCAGAGAAGGTTTACTAAATTTCCATTTACCAAACAAAAGGCCCAGTTCTTTTCTAAAATGGCTTCTGCATAACTTCATCCACTTTGATGAAAATTCCTGACTTGCACCAGTGTAACTGGAGAGAGTCCAACCTAGACAGAGCAGGTCAGGCTCTGCGTGGAAGTCATAGCGAGTGGGCAGTCACAGCATCAGTACACACAAGGTACCCTGATCGTTTGATACAGCAGGAAAAACCTCCCACTAAATTCATGGACAATTAATTCTCCCTCTCCCCCCTCTGGTACTGTGGTAAGAGAAAGGGTCATCAGTCTCCAGATTGTCACTCTCTCAGTAGAGCAACAAAAGAAAGGAACCAGGGAATCTGGAGGTAGAATTGAAATGGCTGTTCCAAGATCGATGGCTGGCCTTCTGGGACATCAAGAGGATTTTATACTCATATAGTACCTTTTATCCCAAAGGAATTCAAAAACCTTTCTAAATGATATACTGATCTTGCACGAAGACTACATCCATTGCAAGGAGGCAGAGAAAACCACGTCCATACAGGTGACAGCAAGGGGCAGGCACAGTGCTGCAAGGAGCACAGAAGAGCACCTACCAGAGATTCGGGTCTCTGTCCCGGGGGTTTAACAAGCCTGAGCCTGACTGTGTAACCACACACTCATGAATCCAAGGAGAAGAGAGATGTGATGCCATGGGGGACTGCTGAAGCAGTCAGTGAGGACTGGTGATGTTCCTCCCCATGCCTGGACAAGCAATCCAACCCAAGCAGCTCAAGCCCCTTATTGATGGCACAGCGCTAGAACCTGAGGCAGAACAGCATCTCCAGTGCTCTGTAATACTCCTCCCTGTATTCCCATTTCCCTTTTCCACGGACACAATGTTGAGAGAGCTTACTACGCTTTACATGGAGAGGTGAATGAGGAAAAAGAGTATTTTTGGTTGATGAAAAGGAAGAAAAGGAAAATACGCGAAGGCAAGAGTGAAGGAAAATGGACAAAGATTGCAAGGGGGTGCAAAGAGGAAGGAAATGACCAAAACATAGGGAAGCCACCAGAAAGAGAAGACAGTCACGGCTTGCTTCAGTGAAGAAGAACACAAAGTCAAACCACGTACATAAGAAGCAAATGGAAACGCTCCACAGCCATTCAAAAACGTAAGCAAGAACAGCAGAATTGTATTGAAGTTGCAGGGCACATTACTGTTGCAGATGAGGACAACAGGACCTTTTCTACCAGCTTAAGAATGAGCAAGTCGCAGCAGAATTTGGACACAAGATGAAGCCACCAAAGAAAAGAGCCCATCTCTCATTGAAAACCACCATGGTTTTCTGCCTCACACCCACAGCTCATCTTCCAATGAAAAAGTTCAGCACAGCCTGTGGATAAAAGAGCAGCACGAGATGTATTCCTACCAGGGTATCCAGTGGAATAAAGGTGCTCCCACAGCCCTGATTCAAACTAGTCAGCTCAAAAGTGTCATTAGAGAGTGTGCAAACGCAGTTTTCAAGCAAATTCAGTTACATTCGGAGGCAAAGTATAATCCCACCTAGGGTAAATCTTCATCTAAGTATCAGATGCTTGAAACCAATCTTAACAGCTCATCTTCCCATGCCTCTTGTGTCTCCCTATCCCAGCCCAGGGCATCTGGGTATGGCCCAGACCTTCTCCATGCTGGGACAGTAAGATACAAATGACAGAGGAAGAGACTACAGGTTGACCTCATTGCCAGATAAAATCCATTATGCGTGATTAAAACTTAACAAAATGCAATCACATTAAAAATGACTATCATGAAGTGCACCATGATTTACTGACTAAATGAATGAGAAATTTATCTGAATAAAATAGTCCTAGCCCTACTGCATTGGCAATGCATGATAAATTGCTGATTGTGAGAAGATCATTGCTTGCCGTTGGATGACATACATACATTGATTTTTCCTAACAACACTAATTAGCATAATGGCATCTCCACATTTATTACATAAAGTTTCCTCTTAGCAAGCAAAAATTATTTCAAGCCTTCAGGTCCCAAACTGCAAAGAATAAAGACGGAAAGGAAGGATTTACAGACTGCCTCCTTGTCCTTTATTATGCAGATCAAAGGTCCAGCCCACTGGATCTTACTTAATCTTGAAGAGATGGGAACAACATTCAAGAAAACTCAGGCATTGTGCAATTAAGCTGTGATCACAGTGGGTTGTTTTTTTGCATAGTGGTGATCTAATTTTGTGAGGCCAAAAAAAGCCTCTGAGAAAGAAGAATCTAATCCTAAAGAAGTAGAAAAAACCCCCCACATTTCTCCAGTTTCATTAAGATGCACAGGGGGCAGACTGCAATCCTTATGGAAGGGCTCCCATTGACTAGGGAGGGCTGTGTAGGTGAGAAAGCACTCAGCTGAAAAGGCAAAGCACCGTCTATTAATAGGAAAATAGAAGTGGTGGAATAGGTAAGGAAAATGTAGGAGAGAGAGACCACGTGATTCTCAATCAAAATAACCCACACCATTTTTCTTTGAAAAATCTGAGAGGTGACAAAAGACCACCTTAAAAACGAAGCAGTGCCCTGCTGTTCAGTGTCCTCAGCAGCACATGGATTTTGGACTTACTCATGATGATTTTCCAAAAGTCCATGAAGAATGTGCTTCTCAGGATCATGAGTAAAACCGCTCATTTGCCTACATTAATGTTTGGGGTTTGTTTTTTGGTTTTTTTTTCATGGTACACTGTACCTAGAGCAGAGGACCTGAGCAGAAGCAGAGGAAAGTAGACCCCTCAGCTGCCTTTGGTGACAGCAGCAATGTCAGAGTGCACCCAGGGGAGCCCCCAGTCCGCGCTAGCCACCTCACAACTGCTGTTGGCTATAGCTGTCGCAAGGCTGGGACCTCTGCTGAGGCTACAGCCCTGACATTTCCACTCTGCTTCAGCCTATGTTGCTACAGGACCAAAGCACATGAACCCCCTCTGAGAGGAGGCTTTGTGGGGTGGTGGGGAGGCAGAGCGGGCAGGCAGGATGCTCAGGATAGGCGAGTGGATAATAAGCTGTAAAAGGTCTGGGTTCTGCTGGTCTTTATTTGGCTTCCTATGAAGACAGGCTGAGAGCGCTGGGGTTGTTCAGCCTGGAGAAGAGACAGCTCCAGGGAGACCTTATAATGGCCTTCCAGTACCTAAAGGGGGCCTCCAGGAAAGATGGGGAGGGACTCAGCAATAGGACGAAGGGTAACAGTTTTGAACTGGAAGAGGGGAGATTTAGATTAGATACAAGAAAGAAATTCTTTCCTGTGAGAGTGGTGAGACTCTGGAACAGGTTGCCCAGGGAAGCTGTGGATGCCCCATCCCTGGAGGTGTTCAAGGCCAGGCTGGATGGGGCTTTGA
>JAOXJK010000032.1:13280809-13307959 GCA_025774025.1 Xenus cinereus
TGCTTCAGCAGGGGAGTTGGACTAGATGATCTCTATGGTCCCTTCCAACTCTAAAAATTCAGTGAAATTCAGTGAGAGAGGGATGAACAAGAGCAGGGAAGGAGACACGCTTCTGTAGGGATGGAGAGAGAGAGGTAGCTTCTCCCATGGCTTGGCTCTGCCTGATCACAGTGGAGATGTATTTTCATCGCAGACTGAAGAAGTTTTGTACTTCAGCTGCTCAGGTCATGTGATAAGAGGAGTTCCAGCTCTGTGTATTAATTTCATCAAAATAATAATTAAAAAAAAAAAGATAAGCATGTGTACCTTTACTGATGTTTAAACCACCCCATTGCATTGCTGCTAGAAAGACATTTTCTGCAGTAGAAATGAACACTGGGGAGAATGCCTAGCTAGTAAGAGATGCAGGAATGAAGAAATCTGTACAAAAAATAGTGGAGAAATATATACAAACAATACCAACTATCCTGATCAAATTGTAAGTGTCTAGAACAGACTGGGGAAAAAAATGTGATCCTCCTGAAGCATAAGTGCATATATCATATATCAATTCCAGTTTGCCTTTCAAATATTTTACTTTCATAATTTCTGCCTCTCCCTCTACACAACTCCAACTTAAATTTTAATGCAAAGGCACTAAATGCCACGCTTCTGAGGAGATTTGGCATGCAGGGTCCCTGGGGAGGCTGTTGAGTAAAATACAGGCAATGGATGCAATTAATATTCTCAATGCAAAATTATTGGCAAGTTTAACTGGACTTTAGAGCACAAATTATGTCATGGATGAAACGCTGTCATCGCTGTCAAACAGCCTTCCTGCCCGACGGTATCACCTACATGGCTTCCTCCTCTTCAGGTCCCTCCAATTTAATCCCACTTTAGCCCAACAGGGTAAACACTGGCAAAGCAGTAACCTCATCGCTTGGGGAGTGCCAGCATTCCTCTGTTTGTGCAAAAGTCTTAATGAAGGTGCTAAGAGCCTGAGAGCTAAACGACTTAGCTGGCAGTGCCTACTCCCGTCTCTCACACCAAACAGCTGAGCCACGCTCTCCCTGCAACTGTCCTCGCAGACGGCAGGAGCTACATTTTCAAAGCATGTTATGAGGATTTAGTCAGGCAGCCTCTAATTGACTTGTCTGGGAGTTGTGCTGATAAATCTTCACCCTTTGAAAACATTCCCAGTCTGCTTTGTATCTGGACAGGAGAGAAGCTAATGATAAAAAGCAGACACTGCAGATTATTAAGGCTGTACCTCCCGAAGAACTCCTACAAATCAGGGTAGAAAAGAAAAGCAGGAACCTCTTGTGTTTTAAACTAAGAATTAGCAAAGCAACGCATCCAGTGTTGTTGCACACACACCATAGCTACCCATTCACTTCTCACTAGCTCTTTGAACTGCCTGTGCGATGCTAGAAACGGTTTCCCGGGGAAAATCTTGCCCTGATTCATCCTTAGATGGGCACAAGTTGTAGCAAGCTAGTGAAGTGCGCTGGTGGTACCCTGCCTGGCTAGCAAAGGGGCATTTGGGACAGGAAAGCATTCTTCTGTCCTGCAAAGGAGCAGCAGCTTTCTGACACAGCCTCTGCTTTCCTTCATCATTAAGGCACTGGTAGGATATGAGCTCTGTTTATGACTTCAGAACAGCCAGACTAAAATCTTGTCTAATTGCTGTAAGGCAAAAACCCTTCCTATGCTTACAGCAAGAAAATTACCTTCCAGTTGCATGCGAAGTACTGCCATGGCACAATCCAAATGCATAATATAATAGTCCAGAATATTCTTGGAGAAACTCTGAAGAAGGAGCCAGAAGAGAGAAGGGATGGTGGAGGCATAACCAATGACACCCTTGATTTCCATGGACTATGAGCTTCTATTCAACCTCTTTTATTACCAAAGCCTGTATAGCCTATGATCTCTAGAAGACCAAGCTGTCAGAAGGCTGAACTCAGAAATGGTATAGCTGTCTCCCATTCACCTCACTGGTGTTAACTCCCAACAAATGCCACCTCACGTCAACGTGGCCACTTACTCCATAGTTGCATGAAGTAGCATCTTCCTATTCCTCAAATCAATGTGGGGTAAGTAATTTCAGGGAATCTTCCACACAATTAAGTGTTTGATACCATCAGAAAAGGAAAGAAATAAGAGCCAGATAGTCTATATGCTGTACCTGTTCAACCCCACACATTTCAGTCACCCTCTTGGGGTAATGTCATCATAAATGAAACTTCCATTTGAAAATAGTTTAAAGATCAGAATTAACAGATTTCCACAACTAACACAGAAAAAAAAAAGAAAAATCTTGTGAATCAACAACAGGACAAGTTATACTGTGCTGCAAACAAAATGGTGAATTTATCCCAGAGCTTGTCTCCGTAAGCCTGCCTCCTTTTCCCCAGCTGTCCCCTGCGCCTCGCTGTGCAGCTTGTCTGAGGACGTAGGTGAACTGAAGATTTCTTTGCAAGGACATAATAGTTTTAAAGGAGTGTAGGTTATCCAAGTACAAGTTGAACAATTAAGAGTTCAGTAAGCATTACAAAGGAGACCCAAGCACGGGGAGAAGGGAGAGGGAAATTAATCTTTTGCATGCTAATGAATTAATACTCATATTTTTTTCAAAGTCCTAATTCTCATTATGCTTCTGAGCAGTGTCTTTTTGGGCAAAGGAAAAAAAAAATAAACATGGGACAGATGAGTTTGAAAGTAGAATTGTGCTAGGCTATAGGCCATAAAAACCCCCAAACAACTAACAGAAAATTCTGAAATAGAAAAGATGTCAGAAACACCCAAAATGGATCTGGCTTTTTCCTTCATCCAAACAGTTCCCTGATCAGCACAATCAGCTTCATCCACCTCAAGGAAAGAAGAGCAATGCTAGAACTGCTTGTTTGCCTTGCCTTTGCATATCTATTTAAAAGAATGCTTGCAGCAGCAGTTTTGTAAGGCCCCTGTACAAAACCAAGAGCTCAATCATGAGAGGTGCTGAAGCCCTCAGCTCCCGTTAAGTTCACTAGGAGTTAGGGGTCCATTGATAAGATCACTTCTTCTGCATCAAAACTTCTTCAGAGATGGACGCTAAGTCTAATGAAATAAGTCTTCTTTAAATTCATTTTTTTCTTTCAAAATAAGTTCTAGCCAGCACTATAAAAAAATAATAAAAATGCAGGATCATTGAAGATCTGTTAAGACTCAGAGAGCCAAAGGATTGCATAGGATGCCCCAGCCATGGTCTGAATTATTCTGCGCACAGCTTGAGAGCTATTTGCCACGGGCTAAAGGCTAGACAGCACTGAATAGCAATTTTGCCCTAAATATGGCTAAGCAAACCATAAAAACTTTACTTCTTTGTTGCCTCGGTACCTTCACCTCAAGCTGACCTTGAGTCGCACAAAGGCACGCAACAACAACTAATGGAAAAGTACATGTCTGGCCTCCCAGACCCCAGCAATTACCAGAGTTACGGAGTCCTAAGGCTGGACCTGCTGGGTTGGGTGAACTGCAAATGTACTACTTAAATCTACTGATGAAGTATAAAGAAGAAGAAAAGAGATTTTCAGCAAATCAAGGCCCTGATTCAGCACAATATTTAAGCACATTCTTCACCTCTAGTACCCTAAGCAACCTAAAATACAAAGAATGGTTTATGCAACAAACAACAAAAATCAGACCAAGACCTTTGCTCAGGTCTTACCTTCCTTATTTCATCTACAGCAGCTGTCTCCAGCCCAGGATAAACCTCTTTCTCTCTCTTACCGCTAGTCTGAATATACATGCACAGTGTATATGTGCACTGGCTTCGTGCTTCCCCAAAGGACAGATCCTAAAAAAGACGCGCTTTGTTGCAATCTAGTGAATCTCTTCACTCCCTGCACGTACCTGGAGCCCCTCGGAAAGACAGCAGCCATGCAAAACCTGCTCAAGCGATTCATACTGTTTGCTCCTGGCTTTCATGTCCTTCTAGTGGGCAGCACGGACCATTGCCCCCAGTGTCCCCCTTACCTTCCTCAGCAGTGTGAATGCACATTTGCTTGTCAGGTGACAGTGATGGCCAACACGGGCACCAGTGCCAGTGCTGGGGAATGGGCTGCAAGGCAGATGGTTGCCAGGAGCAAATGCCAGCAGTACCTATAAAGTCACCTGGCCTAAAGCCCTCCCTTCTGTTGATGTCTGGGTGACATCAAGAAAAAAGGTGCCTCAATCTAAATGAACTACACTGACAGGCATGGAAGGGCCCACCTCAGCAGTAACCAGAGTCTCAAGAACAGATGTTCCATGCTTGCCTGCTCTGCCCTCCTTCTACAGCTGTTAGGTGAAGTTTGCAGATACCTTATCACCAGAGTATCTTATCATCAGAGTATCTTATTGAATGGTTTTGAAAAAAAAGTTGGCTACTGTTAGGGGGAAATCACATCTCTACTTTCTTAAGCCATCTACATATAAAGGTGCTCAGTTCTACTCAGAACTTGTCTAAAGCAACACAGTGTCCCAGAGTACAGCAGGAGCAGCCCCTCTGCAGGCAAAATCCCCAAGCTGCTAACTGTTGGAGGGCTGAAATCATTGCAGCAATGGCAGGAAAACTTTGCCAAAACCCCAAAAGCATGTAAGGCTTCAAGATGTCTCCATATAAACCGAAGAGATGACCTGGAGAAAGATGGTCAGCGCTCTGCTAAACAGGTCAAATTCCCAGTTGGGCATGGCCATGCACCAGAATACTATCACGGGCTTTAATCTATTTGTGTATTTCAAAAACAGCCCTCCAAAGTCAGGAACTGCAACTCATAATGCTACCTAAGTCTGTGCATGCCAATTGTGCACAACACAGGTTTTTTTTACTTTTTCCATTTGCTGGCAAAAAAAAAAAAAATTCCCTGCATTTTTCACATATGCACACGTAGTTGCCGCCCATGATACCCACATAGGTTTTCATCTCAGCAGTCTAGCATAGTAAGCATATATTAGCAGCTAATCCAAATTAAATTTAGACCTCAAGTTCCATGCACCGCTGAGAGTTTGTGCCTTTAACAGTGTCAAATAAACACATGAAGACAAAAGAGCATTTGCTGCTGTTAGATGATGTAGGTAAGACTGAGTCATTGAGAACTCTACAGTTCTCTCCTAAACCCCTTGGAGGAAGGAAGCACAAGATATTCTAGTTTGCTGTTAGATAAGCTATAGAAATGCACCATAAGCCACCCGCACATTCATATAATGGGCTTCCACTAATCTTATTTTCCTTCTTAAAAGACCTCTCATTCCCACCTTTTTCTCTTGTTCTAGGAGCGATGAGCCACCTAGTACTAAGGCACTTTTAAATTTGTTAGTCTGGAGATAAAGTACGAATCATATGGATTTTGGTCTCGGAGAAAAACAGAGGTCGGCTAAATCCAAAAAGAAAAAAAATCCCTATTCGTGTGTCAAAATACAATCAACCAAAAAACCAAACCCAAACCATCACTTAGCATTTAAATGGTGTCTGTCATTCAGATGCAAACATACATTAAACCTCTGCATTTCACTTAAGGAAACAGAGAAGGAAACTTGCCTAAAGCTGTATATGAAATCAGTGGCAGAGTTAGAATTGGACTCAAATCTCCCAAATCCTGTGCCCAGCCAATGGGAATATAAAATACCTTCTGTCTTCTCAGACCAATAGGTGCTTTTGCTCCTTTTTCTTTTCTTATTCAGGAAAAAGACTGGGCTAAAAGAGGGGGAAGCCACAAACAGGACAGAAAGAGCCTGTGAACTCCTGTAGGCACCATAAGAAAGTTGCAGGCAAGAACAAGTCGATTCATTCCAGTCTGTGATTCATATCCCCTACACCAGGCTGAGATAGGAATGAGATAAATCATGCTCTAGAAGTGTCTTTTTCTTTTCACTGACCTTAAAGGGAGCCTTGGTAACAAGCTCAAAGAGAGACATCCACAGAGTCAGATGCGTGCATCTGGACCTTCCCCAAGCCACCAACATTATTTGCCCAGTCACAATTAGAGCACTAATTACATGCTACTGCTGTTGACATCTGCGTTT
Organism: Xenus cinereus; assembly: GCA_025774025.1. Classification (NCBI taxonomy): domain Eukaryota; kingdom Metazoa; phylum Chordata; class Aves; order Charadriiformes; family Scolopacidae; genus Xenus; species Xenus cinereus. Next base: position 13,286,837 of record JAOXJK010000032.1, read on the forward strand.
AATAAAGATTTCTGTCTGCGTGGGTCAGGTCCTTCCCCCAGTTTCATTTCCAGAGGCTTCAGTTTTGTCCCACTAAACTCTAAGAAAAAAAGCTTGAAATCTTCATAGTTTGGCCTATAATTACATTACATTTGCTCTTGGAAAGAGTCTTTACTTTCTTGTAGTGCCAAAGGAAAGGAGGCTGCACAGCTCCAAGTTCTTGCTTAGTTACTTACACGCTTAATCACTTCTGGTTATTTAAAAAAGGCAAGGATAAGGGGAGAGGTAGCAGGAGGGGCTGTGAATTTAAATTCCACATAAATAGTATTGTTATAACCATGATGATCTAAGCAAAGTCTAGAGAGGAAAAAAAAAAAAAAAAGTATTTTTAATTAGATGCACAGATAGCAGGGAAATATAGACAAGCTTTGGGGTAAGCAAACACTTCTTCCTTCTTAAATAACAGTTGTAGTAACCTTAGTAACAACTTTAACAATGAGCAAGCATGCTTAAGAAATGATGGAAAATCATGTAGATATCGGGCATATAGGACTGTGTGCAAATCTGCTGTGTGATAAAGCTTCCCACAGTCTGAAAGTTTGTTTTTAAAGGAAATTACATGGGCAGCAGGTTGAGGTTTTTCCTAGGGCTATTTACAATACTCTTTTATTTTTCCTCCTTTCTTCTAAGCTTTTCAAAACTGTCAAATGAAAACAAAAGCCTGGCAATTAGCATATTTCAGAATTACATTAAGGGCCCAGCTTTAAAATGCACAGCTGCCCGAGACTGACTTTTTTCAATGCCAGGTGGAAGCCATGAGGCCAAGAACCAACCTTGAATATCGTGGGTCCTGGTGGCTGTAGGATTTGCAGAGATTTGGCCTCAGGACATCTGGGGGACATTAAGTCACTACTATTCTTTTTTTTTTTTTTTGCCAAACCAAAGTTGTCTGGTATTGCCAAACTCCAAATTCAGACCTGCAGTAATCATACTAGAAGCATTTGACACTGCGAACATAGAAGATTTTCCTGACTCATCAGTAAAGTAGTGCCAGCCTTCTCCTCTCCCCGCTAATGAGAAAGGACTGCAATGCCTGAAAGTAGAGCAGATATTTTTCCCCTCAAGTGTTCCCCGTGTCTCTGAACAGTGGCATAAACTACCCAAGGGTGTTCTCTCTGTACAGGGCCTGGAATTGTTACCAGACAGCTAGCTACTAAATGGGTACGGGGTGAAAGGCTCCCTAAGGAGCTGCGGAGGGGGAACACAGCAGGGCACAGAGCCCTTCTCGGGAATGCCGTCTCTCCACACAGCCACCGTCTAGCAGAGGTTCAAACCGCAAGGGTTCAGACTAAACCACAGAACCGTACGGATTTGCCTCTCGGTCCCAGCACAGCGGGGCTGCAGACAGCCTGCGCGCTGTGGTATTCCCAGCTGACGCTCCGAGGTCTCTCAGCAAAGGCAGGCAGGAGTCCCCGGGAATAAAGCTGCTCTCCTGCTGCTGCCCCGTTGAGGGGCCGAGAGGTACCAACCAGTCCCTGCCTCCTCCACTGTCTCATAGCACTGCTGGACCCCTGCAGCTCTCATCTGGGCGGCAGCAGCCCTCAGAGAAGACTCTGCCAAACAGATGGCAAGCTAGCAACGGTGGCAGCAGCTCTGTGCCACGATGGGAGGCTTTGGGGAGCTGGGTACGAAACGTGCATCAGGCAGGTGGGTAACATTTGCTCCCCCCTTGCATAGTCCCATCTTTTTTTTCCTCTCCTGTCACTGTTTCCCGTATTTTCACAGCAGATCTCACAGCCTCGCATGTAAGTTTTGTGGCTGTTGAAGTGGCTCTAAAGCATTAGCCTTCCTTCTGACGGTTACAAGGCCTCTTTGTGCTCCCACCCTCAGTGCATATTCATATTTTGCCATCGGTCTCTCCCCATCTCTCTGGCTGCTTTCTTCCCGGCTCCGCTGGTGCTTACAGGTCTTGGGAAAAGCCATGAAAAAAACTGACCTCATTATCAGTTTCCTCGAAAAGTCAGTTGGAGCTGGGCATCCATCTCCTCCAGCAATTCTCAAACTCACAGAAAAAAAAACATGAAAGGAAACGATGCCTAGGGTTGCTCCAGGAATTCCAGCTACTGCCGATGAGAGAAATTTGCATAACTTGCCCCCATGTGCAGTGCAAGCAACAAGTTTCTGCTGCAACCATTTCTTGGCTTTCCTCATTTTCACCCCACCCTGCAAGAACAAGAAGAAACCTTCTCCACGTGTGCAGGGGGCCGCAAAAGCAAAGTCCTCACAGAGGGTCTCAGCGAGTGGTTCTTGGACCTGTGATGGCTGGAAGATGGGAAGATGCGCCAGGGAGGGCTGGCTCCGTGCCTGCTCCGTTTCTCACACTCTGCTCAATGACTTCTGTTGCGGAGAAGTCACCGAGCTAAATGCACCTTTGAGATGACCCAGTACAATAATTGTTCTTACGCCCTCAATGCCAGCAGAAGAAAAGCTACTTAGAAGGCTTTTTCCCCGAAAAAAAACCAAACAGAACTCCCCCTCTACCAGTTTTCGAATGTTCTGAAGCATTTTGTTGATCATACGTGATTTTATAAAGCTGCAGCTATACAACACAAAGCGGTACAAACTCATTTCCAGTGACCCCCAAACAAGGAGCAGTCGGGGCAGGAATAACAACCTTAATCACTTGCTTAACTGCTTTTTGAACAAGGACTGAATGCCAGACTACGGTCATCCTATTAAAAGATAAATGTCCATACTTTCTCCTCTTCCCCTGGTCATCCCCCGCCTCCTCCCCCAAAACTTCCAGCTCCAATGCAACCATGACCTGCCTATCTGATTTGGGGTTCCTGAAGACTATTTTTGCAGTTTGCTGTCTGAAAGGAAGAACCGTGATAACCAGCACACCAAATATAAGGAGGCATAAGTAAGGAATTTTAGCTGTTAGTTTGTCTAGATGATCTCAACATTCTTTATAAGGAGCACTCTACTTAACTAATATCAAGGGCATAGAATATAAATGAAAAATATTATTTCATACACAGGGCGGGTATCACACTGAAAGGCCGTGGAAAGTGAAAGACACCAGTGGGAGCAGCAGACAAGGGAGCCTTGAGGTTGAAATTTTCAACCTGGCGATACCCCTGATATGAATGACAATGGCGTGTACGAAAATCAGGCTTTGCTAGAGAACAGACCAGCCACACCATAGATAAAAAGTCGTAGCACTGATAGAATCACTTAAGGAAATGTGAATTGTCACAATACTCAAACTGTATTTTCTCTACTTCACATGCATAATGGTATCCTCTCAGAAAATGTTATCTAACTGAATTTATTTAAACAATCAACTCATTAAATTCTTGAAAATATAGAAGAATGACTATACGGAGACCCTGGATATGCAAAGAGACTATTTATTCTTTTCCATAGCTTTCCTTACTTTCCACATACGATGCTGTGACTCAAATAAACGCCACATAAATTCTGAATATAAAAAGATCGCCAAATTAGTTTTTAAAAATCAACCTCCTTGGCAGAACTTGAACTCCATTCCTCAGAATGATTAGTTTGGCCACTGGAGGGCTCCAATATTGTTCCACAAAAGTAAAAGAAAGTTTACTAAGAAGGATAAACACATATCAAGTAGCCTGGGCAATAAAGTTCAAACATAATACGCAGCTTGAATCAAGATCTATGGGCTTGCAATGATTTCGTAAGAGTCAGAGCTAATTTAACCGTTGTTTTGCTCATGTAGCACAAAAGGAGTTGAAGAATGATTTTCTTTTAGTTTGGCTATAAATGTCTCCTCAAATACAGCACCTATTAAAATGATTTTTGTATGCAACAGTAGAAGGACTTGGTGTCCGCAGAAAAGCAGAACCCATAGATTTCATTGGTACATGCCAGTAAAACACTTCTGCACCAGGGCCCATGCTGCAGAGTACAAAAGAAGTACGTTCTCTGTCCCTCTTGTGACTCCAGTCCTCTCTAGTGAAAGTCTACCCAGATAAATCACACAACTCAGCAACTGGGAGCACAGGGAGAAGAGCCTGCTACGTGAAGCCCTTGATTGTTTGCTCTTCTTTGGATAAGCCATTGCTGGGAGTTGCCTTTTATTTTCTAAGAGGTACATTCAGGTATAGAAAGTCAAGAAATAACCAGCCCTAAAACTAATGGGTATTTTTCCAGTAACACGGCAGTCAAGATTTTATCAGAAAAATGTATATGGTCCTGCAGAAGCTAGTACGGGCACTGATGTCAGCTGATAAGCTAATGACTGCAGCTTATCATCTGATAAGCTAATGACTGCAATGCTCCAGTTAAGGATAAAACAAAGTATTTCAGAATAGGAGCATGAGAAAAAGTATTTCAGACATCATTCTATCTACAAACTTAGAGAAAGGAGCAAAATGTCAAAGTATCCCCCGCGCTCCCCAGTCCATCCGGTTGGGGGGAATTAATCCTGGGCTGAGATCCTGACTGTTGAAAGTTTCACACTGAGCCAAATTTTACAGCTGAGTTAAGCACTCCTGAAAAGAAAGGAGGTTTATTAGAAATACTGAAAGATGCTAGTGGGTACTATGATAAGCCCAACTGAGCACTGTTCTTGTTTGATGAAGTGTACTGTATTGGGCTGATGCACAAAACATCGTGGTTTGCTGGCACCTTGCCCTGCACACACTATTTTTTCCGCTGCTTCAATGTAAAGGGGAAAAAAAAAAAAAAAGCTTGCTTAAAATATCCCTGCCGCTCTCCTGTAGCCCCTTCCTCCAGCACATCACATGTTAATGCCAATCTGCTGGGAGACTGCAATTCGAACATAATGAGATATTAATGAGCTTTGCACATGTCCCCAGTCGCAAATTCCTTCCCCCCCCCTCAAGCTCATTTCTCACAAACCTACAGAGATGCTTTGCTTGTTTTCCTGACCCTGCGTTTGCGTCTCCCCCGTTGTGCTCACACCACCACCACCAAGCAAGCCCCGCTGCACCGTTCCCCTTAAGCTGCCAGCTCTAAAGAGCACCAAATGGGCTGGCACTGTCTTGTTTCCTGGCCTAATGGATGCTTGTTTAAACACTGGAGCTGTTTGCATTGCTGCGGCTCACTGCATGTTAAACACAGTCCTCTGAAACCCTACGCCAATCCAATAAAGGTATCAGCAGTTCAGCGTGGGGAGGCAATTACTATAAAGTCCCAAGTGTGCCTTCTAAGCTCAAGGAAGGGAAAATTTGATCGAACAACTAAAAGCAAAATCTGATTCGGTTCAGCATCACGTGGAGGACACAAGGTTTAACTGCAGCCAGGCCCGTGGAGGGCAGGAGGAAATCAATGGACGAGCTGGGGAGAGCAACTGCACATTGTTCAGAGGGCTTTAAGCTGGCCTGTTAGCAATGCTCTCTGCTGCCTTCACACAGCCACCTCCCTCCCCCTTCCTCTATATGCCAAGGTGTGCTGTCTTTCCCTTTTTTTTTTTTTTTTTAATGATATGCTGCCAATTTCCTTTTACCCTTCATCAATTCTCGAAACAATTCTTCTCCTGGTAAAGGTCCTTCCCCTGTACAAAGTCATTGTCATATCAAAGGGGAAGCGTTGCACTGGAACAGCTATGTTAGAGGGTTGATGGCAACCAAAAAAAGATCTGTGCTTCATCGAGAGATGAAAAAATCCAAATCTCAGACTAATGATAGTCAATATTTCAATGGGCCAGCTCTTTACCTGGCCGAGGGCAGAAAATCAAGGGAGGAAGCAGCTGTATTTCAATTCATTTAATCCATAGAAACAAAGCTGCTTTAAAATGTTCTACTTCCTTTACTTTTAAGTGAGAGATAAGGAGATGGGGGAGTGAGGAGATGTTTCCATTTTATACTTCTTTTTTTTTTTTTAAATTTTAAGCAGACTCTGTAAGATGGCCTCACTCCAAGACAGGCTTTGCAAATGATGTGGAAAGTTTTCCAAGCACTTGCCATGGCCACAGGAACCTAGGAAAAGGGGAATTTGCCACACCAGATCAGGCCAGCGAGGCAGCAGGCTTGGGATCGTGCCCCTAGCTGTGTCCCACACACCTCCAGCTGCTGAGGGGGCTAAAACCCTCCTCTCCCCTCCACGGTGCAGAGAAGGGATTGTGCTGGGAATCAGGGGAGACATCTTTGAGGGGGAACTGGCCCTCCTCAGAGCCGAGTCCCCAGTCCTGTGGGTCAGGTTTGTCCCGTGGAAGGACGTGGCAGTGCACAGCTGGCACCTGCCCATGCCCAGAGCTACCCGTCATCACCCCAGCCAGGGCTGGCATCTGGCTAATGGGCTTAAGGATCAAGCTGTCCCTTCACAGCAAAGTTCTCACGGGTCAGAAATCCGGTGTGATCCTAAGAAGCGCAGGCTGAAAGGTAGAGGGCTGTGCCAATTAACTGATTACCGAAGGATAAATGTCACAGGTCTGCTGTCACTCCTGCCTGGAGACACTGCAATGAGGAGGGCAGACAGGGGAAGCACAGTCTAGTATTAAAAAGGCCTATCTGCAGGGGAAAAAAAAAAGTAAAAAACAAATAAGGAAGCAATCAGGAGAACAACTTGTGGGGAGAGGATGGAGTTAATCCCAAGATGTCGCCTTCCGGTGCTCCGGAGCTACTCTGGGAGCTGCAAACCCCCTGTGGACTCAGAACTGGGTGCAGGCAACAGGATGCCACTGGCGGCCTGAGCACAGCTAGTTAAACTAGTTAAAGAGTGACTGCCTGATGGGTGTTTTGACAGAAATTAGGGGCTTTCAACCAAGAGGGAAAAACTGTTGGGAAACATCTGTGTTGTTAAAATATAAACATATATATAAAAAAAAAAAAAGCACACAGTAACTTCCCTATTTTCAGTTTTACAGCAAAATACAAACAAACAAACAGCACTTGTTTTTGCTGGCGTTCCTTGCCAGGGCTGAGGGGTGGGGGCAGGATGAGCTGGAGACATAATGTCTAGGTAAAGGGGGAATCCTTCCACATACTGCCCTTCAGTTAGGGCTTTGAACCTGGAGATTTAATTTCCACACCTTACAACAAGGATCGCTACTAAGACGGCAAAGAGCCCCGTCCTCGTGGGTGGAGCGATGCAGCAGCCGGAGCTAACCAATACCAAAACCAACAAAACCCAGGCTGTCTTGAAAGCATCAGACCCAGAGATCCCTGGGAGACTCTTGTCACATTCCACCTCCTTTCCTCTCTTGAAGCTGAGAATACGGCTGCTGTGAGGGCTTGAGAAACCCACTCACCTACTCACCAGTGGCAAGCAGAATGATTTCCTGATGAGACTGGGGAAGGATGTGGCTCTTGAAATTATCGGCTTCTGCAGAACCTAGCCTTTAATTTGAACAAAACAACACAACAACAACCAAAAAAAAAAAAAGCCAGCCCCTGTGATTGCACAGATAACTTTCCAAATATGACCCACTGCCGTGCTGTGTTTCCAAGTCTGCAGACAGGCTTCTCCTGTTGTTCCCAAGAAGCCACACAGTGAAATCAATAAGACTCATTAATGATAATCAGTACCCTATGGGCAGCAGTAAAACTGACAAGAATCCTGCCAATTTTGTCCTTCTGCTGTTACTTGGGGAAGCTCTGATTGACAGGAAAGGTAGATTTCCCACTTGCTTGCATTCAGTAGTGAGAGGAAGTTGCAGACAGTCCTGCAGGAGTCCAGCCACAGCATCCCATAAGGAGTATCAGCATTTGCTCCCGTCAGAGAAGGGCTTTGCACTCTCACAATCACCTATACATGGGATGAGGCGCTTTTCTTTCTTCTCTTCCATCCTGATACTCTGCTCAGCCCTGAACGCTGCAACAGGCTTTCCTGCCTCCTGACCTGGCAAGCTGGTGAGCCGATGAGCTTCAAGTCCTGACACAAGCCACACTCACAGCTTTGAGATGCACGGGGAGCTGTATCATGAAAGACAGACTAGGCTTTTAAGCAACACAAAAGTATCCTAGATGTTGTTTTCACTCTCTTATCTTTGGCACAGTGACTAGAGGACCTGCCACCCATTGTCTTTCCATCTGTTGCTGGTGAACCACTAAGGAGATCTTCTGGGACTCAAGGAAAGGGCCCAATGGTCCCTTCAGCTTCTTCAAAGTCTGTCTCCCCCCAGCTCTCCTCCCACTTCAGGAACTTCCAGTTTTTTCTTGTTCCCTTCAGACCAGAATCTCCTTGAGCACCAAGCTAGCCCTGGACCCAACCACGCATCCTCTCTGATATGGACCAGCACAAGCGACAAAACAGATGTGCAGGCAGGGCCACCGAAGATGAACTCCCATGGAGATTTTCATTTCAGGGCAAAATTATTACTAATTTTTAAGATTCAGTTACTTGAAGGCATACATTGCACACTTGTTAGTTGTTTAAAACATATTTTGCTATTTGATTTAAAAAGGTGCCTTTGAAGGGGCTGATTGGTTTCCATCTTTGAGATCTGACTCGAGGAGATACACAAAAAGCACAGTAAGGTTTAAAGCAGCAGGATTTTCCTCCTTCCCATCCCCTTTGAATAGAATGTGCCATGATAGCACAGCTACACATTTACAGTTTGAGTGGATCATTCCTGAGAATAAAATAGCCTTTTCCAGAACCTAGGCCTACACAATAGAGATAGTTTCCTATTAATCAATATTGTGGAAGAAAAGTGTAATAAATTGATGTCTGTATGTCCAATGTCTGCAATCTGCTTAGATAAAAAACTGAACATTCTTATAATTCACACTTTCAAGGGAAATAAATGGAAGGATTGACAGAGCCTACATTTGTCAGGAGAAAAACCTGGCGGGGGGGAAAACTCTCCTAAGTGTTTCTCAAGCATAGTATCGTCTCATCAGATGATGCACAGGGTGACACTGAGGTAAAGGAAACAGAAAAAATGCCATTTCCTGCTTCATTTCCTCCAGGGAGAATCTGGAGCAAGGTTCCATCAGATTAGAAATCCAAACAACCACATGTAGACTAAATGTTTTCTCTGCAGTTCCAGGCCTCCAAGGGAAGTAAATCCTGCTACTAACGGCAGTGGGTTAGCCCTGCCACCATGCAGGAGTGGCAAAAAGTGGAAGAGGAGCAAGTGACGTGAAGAGCAAGGGGTGGTGGTCGTCACCTCCAATCTTGGTTTCTAGACCCTGAGTAGGGCAAGTACAAGCTCCACTACAGGAGACAAAAAATTACTGGCCTAAGGAGGGGGTGGAATTTCAGGTTGTCAGTTACAGAAACAAGTGAGGAAAAAACAAAAAAACAACCACCTATGTTTTCATTTCCAGAACAGTTCAAATACTAAGCGTGCCTCGATTACACACACAAAGGACTCAGGTTTTGATAAATCCAAAGTATCAGCTCTCTAAACATCAGACCTTTGCACACACAGGTACCCCAAAATTGAAAGACATTTTTGGAAATGTTTTCTGTTCCTGCCAGTTCTCATCAACAGTCACCACCTTGAAACTAGCAACGTTAGACTGGCGTTTACCATCACAAACCACACAAATCTACCACATAACAGCGCACAAAAATGGCGAAACAATCACCCGCTGCACTTTATTGCGAAGAAGGTATCTAATGAGAATGTTGTTATACGCCCAAACATTACATCAGAAGCTGCTGACTATATTTGCTTTCGGATAGGCTCTTTAAGAAGCCTGAGGAATGGAGGCAAATTGGATGCAGTTCATATCGGTGAGTGCTTTGGAGAACACCCTGACAGTGGCCCAGAGGGCAGAATTTGTAAACCACACAATGCATTGAGGGGCTTTGGGACACTGACACCCAAGGGAGGCCCGTTTGGTTTCAAACAGGTGAAAACATCCCCACTTTTGGTCATTTGCCGTGCTCCACACTGGAACCTTCAGTGCTGCACCTCAACCATCTCCTAAGGCCCTCACAACTCATAGTACAGCATTTAACACCAACTGAAAACTCAGCCAGGTTTACCTTAAAATGCCTTACTACAATGTTTCTGATGTTAGTTCAGGGCCTGGCTGACAAGGCTACCAGGTGCCTCTGGGACGGCTCTGTCAGCCATTTTGAACCAGGAGGCCTAGTGCTTCTCCAGCACAGCCCTCAGCCTCAGGTCCAAAATGGATTATGGTGTTTCCCCAAACAAAGTGTGGGTGACAGAGCCAAAAATATTTCACTTGCAGTGACGCTAAGGACTGGATCTGCCCAGCAAAGTGGCTTTTCTGGTGCCCACATCAGCAGGGCAAACAAATTACTTGGTGTGTGGTATTTTCAGCACACTCCTGGAGTCTTGAGCGCTGACTTGGTTGAAAGTTGGTTGAAAGGACTGACAGTTATGGAAAAGATTGGGGTTGATCAGGGCACCAGGCATTTTTCTACCTACTGAATGGAACAACTGCCCTCTTCGGCCTGAGACACCAGGATTTATCAATCCTACAACGTAAATTTAAGGTCATCTAGTAGTACGTACTTCCTCTTTCCTCTTCTGCATGTTCAGACAATCAGATAGATGGTTACTAATGGTTGGACATCATATCAGTAGCACTGAACTGCTTGAATAATGCAATTCCAGTAGCTTCTGGATCCCTTCTTAGGAATCAAACCTCAGATGCCAAGCTGGAACTCAGAACTCGAAACCATTTTTCATTTTTCTATTCACAGACAACACTGGTGCTCACAGGAAACCTCACCCAGCTTTGAGGTAGGTACCCAACTCCTTCCAAGTCACTCAGGCCTCATGGTGGCCCAGAGAACTCCAGCTTATGCTTCCTCGGACATGCTGCTAGGGTTGTCTTTTTATATAGGTCTCTTTTTATCTAGGAAACACCATCACGTACCTCTTTGCCCAGAACAGCCTCCTCCCTCTCTCAGTGCACAGTGAAGCGTATGGATGCATGAGAAAGTTCACTACACATTTCAGATCTCTGCTAGTTACCTGATTTGCAGCTGTTCTGCGCAAGGAGATACTGTAGAAAGCTTCAAGAAAGAAAAGGAAAAAAAATAATAATCCAGACAAATATAATGCTCCTCTTAGCACTTCTATATTAGTAGCCAGGTTGATAGTTCTGCCTGTGAAAGCAAGTTTTGCATTGTACGTATGCGTTGTATTGTTTGCCATTGTGCTCAGGCAGCAAGCACACAGGCACCAGCAGTGCTGTACAGACTGAAAGAAACAGCATAAACCTGTTCAAGGCCTTCCCTGGAAACCCTCCCAATAAAAGTTGAGGGATTTTTTTTGATTTTTTTTTTTTTGCAATTGGAACAAGTGATCGCTCTGAACCAGAACTCCCAGGACTGAAATATCCCTGTGCTGAACATAATTCTAGATTCTGATCTACACTTCACATAAATCCCCTACCTGGGTAACAGCTGCAAATCAAACCCAAGACAGACATCACGGGTAGGCCAAGCAGGGGGCCTTCTGGGCTGCCTGATTTTGGCAACTAATTCCTACAGCAGCTCCTGCCTGCCCACTCCTTGCTGGCCAGAATGACCTCAGGAAGTTGGCAGATTTTGCGAGTAACACGCAGTGGTGAAGACTCAGATCCACCAGGAACCAGTTGTCTTGTGTCAGCTGTGACCACAACCCAGCTGTGAATGCCACAAAATTAGAGAAAACTTGAGTTGTAACTTTGTGGGCAGCCTCCCCCCGCCCCCCTCCCTGCTTCATTCTGATTACTTGGTCTTCCGGGACTTTATCTTCATCCTGGCTTACAAAGCATCCCCTGCTGGTGGGCTGACACAAAGAGAGCCAGTAGCAAAGGAGCCTGCTATTGTCTTAGTCAGAAAAGTCTCCTCAGAAGAATAAGTGACAGGAGGGAAGAGGAAACCCCGTGGCGCAAAAGTACACAAAGACTGGGCTGGTGCTAGCTCTGCTTCTCTTAGCTCCTATTGACGTTTATTTCTGAAACGTGTCAGAAGTAACAGAAACATCACCCAGCGCCCAAGAGAGAAAGGAGAATGGCCTTTTCTTCTCTCCCCCCCCCCATTTCGTTGGCAAGGCCAGCCCCCTGCCCAGCCTGGCTGTCCTCCTGCAGCTGGGGCTCTGCCAAGGAGTCGGTGCCCCGGACCGGAGACGTGAATGCCCCGCGCTGTTGTGCTTGCATTCGCTGGGCCTTTGGCCAGCTATGGGTGGCTTACCCTGCCATGTATCATATTCTCCTTCACGTTTACAGGCCGGGCAGCCTGTGCCTGCTAAATATTTACCTGATCTAATTTGCCCAATCAAACTTTGGGTCTGATAAAGTAACAGGCAGCTCTTGACCCTTCATGCCTCTCTGCCTCCTGAGGTCCATCCTGGGCGTGTTGTGAAACCAGAGCCTTGCTGCTACTGCATTAAGAGTCTGGGGAGAGAAGGCGACAGAAGTGACTTTCAACCCCGACCTGTCATCATTTTGGTCTCTGACAGAGAGACCTACACCCTAACCTGGCAGAAGCTTCCAGCACTACCGCTTGTAGGAGGAAGGAGGCAGGTCGTTATCTCCAGTGCTTCCCTGCTCCTCTTTTCCACCCAACTACACCCCTCCAGGGAGCCGATGGACAGAAGATCTCAAGGTGCCTGTTTTCCACTTGGCCATTCCTGCCAGATCAGGCTCTGAGGTGCCACCAGTAACCTTGCAATGAAGTGGCAATACATTAAAGAGACAATTAATAGGATGAATGCAGCTCCCCTTGAAGCAGCATACTGATACTTGGACTAGGAGTAAGGAAATTTTATTCCTTTCAGGGGAAAAAAAAAAAAAAATCACAGCATTCCCACTTAAAACTACCTCTTAGCAGAAAACCTTTAAAGAGCAGAGAAGAGATGGAGAGAGACCACCAGCAGGTAAAAATGTTGCTGTTTGTATGTTCTGTTACCCTCTGCCCAGTCTGCTTCACTAAGTCAATATTTCCCAGCATCAACCAGCTCTATTCATAGAGGAAAATACCTTCATGCAAATAGAACAGCGTTTAGCAAAGAAAGTCTCTGCTTTGCCATTTACTTAATGTCCTGGGCAAGGTATTAGTCAAAACATTTGTTCTATGAAGGTATGTTAAATCATCCATTTCAGTGCCTTCTCTTCCAACAGCTTTGGTCCTCAGTGGAAGAGCTTTTCTCTACACAGCTCACAGAAAGACAAGACATTCAGACTCCTTTTTTCCTAGCCAAATATTCTATTAATCCTTATTAGTTTATTATTTTTCAGATTGTTATGTAATTCTTAATTGCAGCAAGAATTGTCTAGAGACTAATGCTTAGCTCTCACTCACAGAAAGGGGTTTTTTTTTTTAATGTCTTTGATTACGTTTAAAGCAACATAAACACACCAAAGTTGTTCTAGGCAAAATATTCGTGATACTTTCCCAGATTATGCCACTTTTATTCTAGCACACTGTCAGTAAAGCAAAAACAGAATTATAAAGGTCTTGGCTCTGGTTTTACATTGTCTCAGAACAGGTAAGCGCAGAATCGGAACATCAATATTTGGCCCCTATTTAATAAATTCAGCTCAACAAATTCTTTCCTTCACTGTGAGAAGTATTGTTTGAGCCAACAGTCCAAAATCCCAGGGAAAGCAGGGAGAAGTGAGATTTACTTGTTTGACTCTCAGATAGAAGCGCTACTCAAGCAAGTTTCTGGAAACAGAGGGACCTGCAGTGTTTCAGAAAATGGGGGAGCTTTTCATCCTTTATATAGGAAATAAGTACCCTTCTCAGAGGAGGGCTGCCATGGTACTGTTAAAACAAAGCCAAGAAACACAGCACATAGGCAAAATACCACCTCATGATCTTGAATTATTCTAGCCACCCCCAGCCATCAGGGTTGTTTATTATTGTGGCAGTAATTTTCTAGTAAGATGCTGGAATGTCTTTGAGCATGGTCCTGTCTAAATTAAAAATGTTTTCAATTACTATTATTTCCAACTACAGCATCTCTCTGCTGGGATTTTGCAAATGCCACTTGTGTAGGTTTCTGCTCATCAGGTGAGCAGTCTCAATAGAATCCTTGCACCATGCTAATAGGAGAAATTTGCGAGAGTCCCATGGGGGTAAGAAAACAGTTTACCTTAGATACATGAATTTATATTGTTGCATTATAAAAGCTTTGCAGAAAGGAGAATTTCTACCAGGTGTCAAGCTTCTGTACTGTGTAATCTATCATCAAATCTCAAAGACATCTGGCCAATTATTTTATTTTCCTTTTAAAAAACAAGAAAGGGAAATAAAAGCAAATTTAACATTTACATTACTATTTGTGAAAGTGAAAATAATGTTTCTTCCAGCAAGTTATGTCATATTTACTTTTTAGTCTAACATGTTGACATATTAAATATTTTGCAGAAAAATTCTCCACTACTGTTAAAAAAGCATGGGTTTTTCCCCTCTTCATGACAGCTCCAATCAATATTATAAAATAATAAAAAATAAAAATAAAAAAAGAGGGAAGAAGCTGCTCGCTTGGAATCACTTTGTTTCTTTAAGGAATCTTTTCCCAGGTGCAGACTGAATTTGGATTTTCAAATTCCTTTGACCAGACAGCGAAGCATACCCTGGCTCTGCTTTACTTCCCCCAGCACAGATCCTCTCCCAGTTCCCCATCCAACTGCACCTCTGCGCAGCAAAACTCTCCTTGCTGCCTCTCGCAGTACACTCCGCAGTACTGCCCAGGAATTTCCCTCTATACTGCCTCAAATGCCACCCCAGCGTGCTAGCAGGAGAAATGCACACGCTTCCCTTCTATATAAAGAAATCCCTCTGAAATCTGACCTTCCACACACGGCCACGTGCCACCCCACACACCTGGGCTAATACGAGGTTCACGTGCTTGGCTTCCACATGTCTCGCTGCTTCAGTGTGAAATGACCCTTGAAATCAAGAGAGATGCTTTCAAGAGGTAACGCTTCCATCTCGTGTATCTCTGTAGGTGCTCTAGGCTTGAGGACTTCACAGACAGCTAGATACACAGAGGTACCAAGGGCTCAGGTCTGCAGGACTTAATGACCACGAGAAGCACCCAACATCTGGCTGGTGCAAAACACTGAAATCCTCTCCTGCAGCAGAGTGTTTGCAGCAATGCAGTTTTCTCAGAATAACTTTAATGGGAACTCAGTCCTGTGTTGCACCTGAGAACTTCCTGAAAGTTGCCAGCTGTTCTTCACAGCTATGGACATGATTTAGATTGTCATCCTCACCTTCAGCATATGTGAGTTGCACCACCCGAGTAAGAAACATGTATCCCTTCACATAGCACAGTCTGGGCAGAGGTCAATTTATTTTATTATTTTTTCACACTGCTTAAACTAAAACTCTTTCCCTACATGTGATTCCCACCATGAGTTACCTCGGATGCACACACAGTGCAAGGAGACAGACAACATCTCTGCTGAATGAGAAAAAGAGGCCTTAAGAAAACAAAACACACACCACCCCGCCCTTCATTCCCCCAAAATCTTCCACGTTTCCTGATTTCTAAATATTTTCCTCTGCAGCCTTAAGATCCTTTGCTGTTCAGGTTCAACACACATAACATCACAAGCTCTCTACCACCACACCTCAGGTGCAACAGCTCTGCTATTCTCTGGAGCAGAGCGTGCCAGCCTCTGCAGACCACGTCCTGATTCCGTGAAAAGGACAAAAGTCTCCTTACAGCTTGGCAATTATTGTAAGGAGCTAGCAGTTATCTCTTAAGGCACAGAGGCCGAATCATGTGTACTTTTTCATTGGTTTTGGATGTAAAAACTTGCTAAATTACCGGTTTTATTTTTCTACTGCAATCCTCTAGCAGGTACCCAATCCTAAACATAGCAGCAAAAGTAGAACCATATTAAAATCTTAACAGATAATTTGGGGTATAGTAGAAAAGTGAATTGCAAGTTACAGAAGGGGGGAAAAAAGAAGAAAAAAAGGGAAATATAATTAAAAAAAAGGAACAGCATCCGGCTACGCCTTCCTCCTGACATTGATTCATTTCAGCTGGTGAGAAGTTACGAGCTGGGAACTGCACAACTACTATCACTGGTTTTGTCAGAGAATCCTTCTCAAGTTTCACCGAACCCATTTCAACTCCTGCTGCTGTTACAAAAGCATCATAAAAATAGCAGCAAAACTGTGCTTTTTGAAGTAAGCAGTGCAGAAAAATATCCTTCACAAAAGCAAAGTTTGCAGCATGCTGTAATTAGGCTCACATCCTGACAGCGGGAGCATGAAGTTTTATTCTAAATATAGAAGAAGCCTCTCCAATGTACAACCCCCTTTTTTTTTTTTTTAATGCAAGATTTACAAAATTAGTCATTATATGCCAACACCCTCCTAGGAATTCTTTAAAAAATATTTTGGGTTCAAATGCAGGGAGCTTTACAGCAGGGATTCAGCGCAATCTCTAGTGTCAAGAAACAAATAATTTTGGTTTATTTACTTATTGCCTACGCAGCGCTTGGAGTCGGGCAGGAAGAGGCAGCCTCTGCCAGGCCTGACGGCTCGAGCAGGCGGCGGCGCACTCAGAACACAAAGGGCAGACAAATCCCTCGACTTTTCTCTCCTACCATCGATCTCTCCTCCCGGCTTTCAGCACCTGTTTTCTCATGGCATTTTACCTTCAGCTGGCAGGGCGGTAAAGGCTCCATCAGCTCTGGGGTGCCTTTGTTTAATTCAGTCTGAAGCAGAGATTTAAGCCGGCTCAAGGCTAGCTCACGCTAAAATGCAGTTTGGCTGGCTGGCATGAACGAGACTCCACCAAGTTTAAACCGAGCTTGGAAACCATGGTTTTAAACAGATATTCTTAAAATACACCACGTCCAAATCATGATCCTAACTGCATCAGTTGAAGGCAGAAAAATACATAATTTGGGATTGGAGCACCTCCCTTACGAGGAAAGGCTTAGAGAGCTGGGGCTCTTTAGCCTGGAGAAGAGACGGCTGAGGGGAGACCTTATCTATGTGTACAAGTATCTAAAGGGTGGGTTGAAGGATGATGGAGCCAGACTCTTTTCAGTGGTTTCCAGCAATAGGACGAGGGGCAATGGGCACAAGCTGGAACATGGGAAGTTCCATTCAAATATGAGGAAAAACTTCTTTAGGGTGACGGTGCCAGAGCCCTGGGACAGGCTGCCCAGGGAGGTCATGGAGTCCCCTTCTCTGGAGATCTTCGAGACCCTCCTTGATGCACCAGGCAATGTGCTCTGGGCAACCCTGCTTTAGCAGGGGAGTTGGACTCGATGATCTCTAGAGGTCCCTTCCAACTCTGACAATTCCATGATTCCTTGATTCCACAAAGAAACTGTCCTGTAACTCCAGAAAAATGAGATTCTGGCCTGTGTTTTATCTTTGCGTTCCTGGTTCAGGTTGTAGGCCTCATCTGCTTCCTGCACCACTATTGCAGTGGAAAAGGAAGAGGGAGGAAGCCCCAGGGTCACCCTCCAACTGCAGTGCCCATGCTGCAGGAGCTTCCCTTGGGTGGGTCAATGGCCTGGCTCCTGGCAAGAGCCTCCGGAGAGGTGGACTTGCCTCTGAGGTAGCACGACACCAGGCAGGACGAGCGTTTCCAACCAGGTGTGCACCACAACTGCTGCGATGGCTCCAAAGCAGCCGAGTAAAATCCTGTAAGAACAGCAACAGGCTCCCAGCAACATCCATTTTTGATTGAGTCCAACCTAACCCCTCTCTGCTCTCTGTACGCTGAGTCCAGCCGCTGGCAACACGCAGCTCAAAGCTGGGCTCTGGGGGTCGTACCCAATTCCATTGACTGGTGCAGCACCTAGGCAGGTTTGTGAGAAGCAGAATCCAGCCCCTCGGCTCCACGCTGAAGCTACAGGAAAGCGGGAGGAACATGGGGATACCTTGCTGGTATGAGCAAGTGCTGATACAATCGGGTACTTAGAAGAGAAGCCTTGTTCCCAGCCTACACTGCCCCAGATGAGCCCAACGCTGTACCTTTTCCTGCCCAGCATTTAATCCTGCTGCAGCACACAGTATATAATGCTGAGCAGCACAGTTTCTACATCATTCACCTTCCTGAAGGTGGGCATGGCAAAGATGACACAGGACAGCAGGCCTGTGAGTCCCTCTGATGCCCAGGCTGTCTCGGGATGGCTGAATTATCTGAACTCAGACCCCAGGATCCTGCATGTCTATGGCTGCTGCTCTGCTTGGAAGCCTTAGTATTTCTCCTGTTCTGTACAGTATGACGGACAACCAACCTCTCTCCCACTGCACATACCAAAAGTCCCATGGAAAAGCGAGCAATGTCGTAGCCTGTATCAATTCCCTTTAAAAACAAAATTCCAAACCCTGTATTTTGTAAGAGGCTCCAGACTGTGCCTGGAAGCTGTGAACATGTAACAGTGAGCAAATCCACCATGTACCCAAGGCTGTTTTCCTTGTGGTTTTTTTTTTTCAGTAGCATGCATGCATGCCTTCGGTGTTTACTGTCAGCAGTTCTCAACGTGCTGACACAGCTAAAAGTGACCACAAAGCCAATGCAAGCAGGCAAAGAGAAGAAACAGAAGTAGAAATGTCAGGAGGTAGCAGACTCAAACTTTGCACGTCTGCAGCAATAACTACCAAGGTAACCTGGCTATCACGGGAAAGAACGTGATTAGCACAACTTGGAGCAGCCTCACCTTTTTCCTCCTCTTTCATTAACCAATAGAGCTTTGTTCCCGATGTTGCTATTTTTGTGGCTGACGCATGCAAAGAGCGAAGGAGAGCGCCTTTCACACTACAAGTGTTATATTTCTTTCCCCGCTATTGGCTTATTCAGGATTGCTGGGTTGTTTTTCCAGCAGCTTCATGGACTTTTCCTCTGCAGTTTTAACTCCAAGAGCAATTTTTGGTTTGCATTTGCTTGTTTCTGAGCAGCAGTTGAAAGCCAGATGAACAATGCAGTGCTTGAAAACATCCTGGGAATGATTTATAGAGACTTTAGAAACATCGCCACAAAGTTTAGGTCCCAAGCTTGCCATGCCTTTAAGGTTCAGGAATGTAAACTAATTCATGCAGATTTTAAATATCTGCACCTGAATTCTAAAGCACATTGTGCAAAAGCAAAAATATTAATGAACCACGACAGGCATAAAAAGCACCTCTTAACCTGAGTAATAACAACTTGCTCTTAGTTTTACCAGCAAAACTTGTCAAGCCATCCTCTCTGGATTGCTCTTCTGTCTAGAATAAGCAGCTGGAACAAGCAGAACAAAGCCACAGGGGCTTTTGTTTCCTTCAATTCCCAAGCTGATGCAGAGCCACTCTTTAGAAAATGGAAAGAACCAAATGAAGATTTTTCTTACCACTCCACTGGAAAAAGCCCATCTCTGTGGAAAAGCTTTACTATAGTAACTTGTAACAATACACACAAAAAGCTGCCTGTGTAGCAGAAGTTTCTGTTTCTCCTGAAGGTTAGTATTTCTCCATTTTTACATTTCAGTTATGATGTGGGTGACAGATGCTAAGTACCACAAATTCAAAGAAAACCTAAGAAACAAGCTGTTGATTATACTTTGAAACCTTGCTCTGAATTAAATAAACTTCCCTGATTTTCATTATTTGGGTAGTATTTCCAATGCTACTAGGCATATATACATAGAACAAAAGGTCCTGGGGTCACAATAGCTAAGATTAATGTACACACCGCATAGCATCCAAATAGCAAGCACTCAAAAAGCATTGGCACCTGAATGTGTCTCCAAAGAGCTGCAACCAATTACGGATTTAATCTACAAATAATGGCAATGAAGGCTTAAGTGCCAGCATTTCTGCAAGAGAGATTCCAGCCCTTTGCAGAAGGGAAGAGAGTAAGGAAGAGGACGACAAGGGGAGCACGTTCCCCTGGACGCCCGTGCTTTCACAGAGAGCGCTCCGTCTCATCTCGCCTGTGTTTACTGACGGGGTTCTCTTCATCCAGAGCTCACCACCGCGTGTGCCTGCCCGTGCAGAGCATCGAAGGGCACATCCCGCTACGATGAAGCCCTTGGTGTCAACGGAGCTGCTGGATGCCTGCGTCGCGATGGTTGTCACTCGTGCGAGCGAGGAAAGAGCACAACAGCACAGATCACACCACCCCTCCATCCTGCGAGGCTGTTTGTGGAGAATCAATAGCTTCCCCGGCCAGGGTCCGGCGTCCCAGCCTTCAGGATCAATCCGGAGGCATGATTTGATAGTTACGCTGCTGTGAACTCCTTGCAAATCCCAGCGGTGGTTTAAGAGCTGTGCTAAGAGCCGAGCCGTGAACTCTCCTGACTGGAGGCAAGACCCGAGCCTCCCGAAGCAACGTTCAGCCCGAGTCTTCCCCTGGGCTGTGCACAACCACCACCATCTGCTTGCAAATGCCAGACCCGGGGTGAAACAAGGCAAAAGTGGCCATCCCACATAGAACGCTTAAGGGCTCCCTCCATCCGGCCCCGTATCGGGCCGGGTCTCCGCAGGGACGGTGTTGCCCTGGTGGCATACCCCTCTGCAGCGGCCATGCTGAGCCTTCTTCCAGCTCTCCTCGGGATCAGCTCGTGGGCTCCTGGGCAGGCACCGAGCCCTCATTCACACACACGGCTCCGGGTGAAACAACTCATTCCAGCACAGGATAAAGGGCCACAAGGGGAGGCCTTTAAAACATACCCGGGGCCTGATAAAATAGGCAGCAAGAAAAATGTTTGGAGGGAGAAAAACCAAGGTTCTTCTACAGGCACTCTTCTCTTTGTAACCCAACGTTATCCCCGCCATTCCCCACAATGGGAATTTCTGATTTCTGAAGAATTTCCTCACACGTTCCGTTGAAAATATTAACAATAGTCTTTTTGTACTCTAATGCAGAAGTAACTCTCGGGGCCTGATGGACACTAGTGGACTTTAGCAGCCTTGACCTGCCCCATCTGGGCCCCATTGGCCAGGACCCCACGTCAGCCCCCCAGGGGCTTGGGTGGCCCAGCTTGGCCAGCCAAGGGCCCATCTCCCATCCCGTGCCCAGGGAGGTGCCTGATGCCGGGGACTGCCCTGCTCCTGGCTGGGAAGGGAGCCCAGCTCCCCAGCCTTGCCCTGACAGACCCCCATGGGGAACCCCTGCTGCCCCCAGCCCCAGGAAACCCTCGGCCCATGCAGCACCCCTTTATAGATGCTGGAAGTTTAGAAGCAAGCCTCCATTAATTAATTTATTAAAACATGATTTTCAAGGCCAGTAACTGCATGGAATTTGTCAGGTTTAGATTTCCCCCC
>JAOXJK010000032.1:13308059-13330674 GCA_025774025.1 Xenus cinereus
CCCCCCCCTCACAGCTGTTTTCAGTCCAAGACACCAGAGAGACAGCCATAAAAATAACTAACCCTGTCTATTTTCCTTTGTCCAAATCCCAAGAACTGCAAATTTGGACTAGTTTCAATGCAAGTACGTATCACAGCTGAAAATTGTAATTTTTATTAATGTTCTCTGTAATTATGGAAGGTATAATTATTTATGTAGCAAAATGTACCCACAAACCCTAATAAAACACATTGTGAATTTTTTACTTTGCCATGGACGCAGACATTTTTTTAAAGAGAAAGAAAAATGAGACTTATGGCTTCGCGATGAGCTCCCAAACACCACTAAACTTTAGGCGTTGGTACGGCAAGCTATAGTGAATATAGCTCCCTGTACAGTGGACAGGGATAGGCAAGCTCTCCAGAGAGCTACTCGGATCCTCTAGCTTGGTTCCTGCTCCAAAGGTGCCTCTGGAGGAACCACTCTTCTTACCTCTGACACCTCAGACAGGGTGCAAATATCCACCTTTCTTTACAGAATCTGAAATTTGCCTCTGCCCAAAGGAAGCTACTCTTCTTCATGGGAACTGAGTTCGCCCACACAGAACAGTTTAGGTTGGAAAGGACCTTCACAGGTCATCTAGTCCAACCTCCCTGCAATAAGCAAGGACATCTTCACTTAGGTTGCTCGGAGCCCTGTCCAACCAGACCTTGAATGTTTCTAGGGATGGGGCATCTACCACCTATCTGGGAAAACTGTTCCTGTGTTTCACCACCCTCATCGTAAAACATTTCTTCCTTCTATCTAGACTGAATCTACCCTCTTATAGTTTAAAGCCATTACCACTTGTCCTGTCGCAACAGGCCCTGCTAAAAAAGTTTGTTCCCACCTTTCCTATAGGCCTCCTTTAAGTACTGAAAGGCTGCAGTAACATCTTCTTGGAGCCTTCTCTTTTCCAGGCCGAACAGCCCCAACTCTCTCAGCGTGTCCTCATAGGCAAGGTGCTCCATCCCTCTCATCACCTTCATGGCCCTCCTCTGGACCTTCTCCAACAGGTCCGTGTCTTTCCTGTGTTGAGGACTCCAGAGCTGGATACAGTGGTCCAGGTGGTGTCTCATCAGAGCAGAGCAGATCAGAGGGGCAGAATCACCTCCCTCGACCTGCTGGGCACGTTTCTTTTGATACAGCCCAGGATACGGTTGGCTTTCTGGGCTGTGAGTACACCTTGTCAGCTCATGCCCAGCTTTCCACCCACTAGGACCCTCAAGTCCTTCTCATGGAGTTGTAAAGCTCTAGCACAAGAACAGGGACAACCTGGCACTTGCTTGACAGAGCTCCCAGCACCTGTGAGTGCAGGCCAATACGGCACGTGCGAAGCTCATCACGCATCCTGCAATCAGGTCTACATTTCTGTCTGGTCTGTCGAAAGTGGCTCACAATGCTAAACCGACGGTCTTTTCACCAGGGATCTAGGGAGAGATTAGGTGTTTGCCTTTGCACGCCTGCCAGTAGCACACGTAAAATCAACCAGGATCTACCTGGTTTTGGTTGATCAGCACAGCTTGAAAGCAGTTACACTCTTCACCATTGCTGTTCCCATTTCAACTTCAAAACTAAAAGCCCGACCTAAATGCCGCATCAGCTGCAGTGGTGAGACATTAACTAGCTGTGGGTTGGTTTGTTGCTCGGTCACTTTCATATCCCCTCCTAAACTGCAGTAAAAACATTCCCCCAAACTGAAGCCAGCCAGGGCAACACAATTATGGTAAGAGTCGCAAAATATAATCATTTGCATATCCGTGACTGACACAGAAGATCATTAATTAGGCATTCTGAGGATAAGTATATATGTATAAATTAGCATCTATTCATCCTTTAAACTGTAATAGTTTTTTTTTTTTATAGCTGAATATTAACTACGTAGGAAAATTACTAAGTTTTCTATGGAAGGGCATCCAACAAGAAATTTTATCAGCAAAAATAAAATAAGAAATACAAAAATAAGATACTAGAGTGAACAGTGAAGAATCTGACCTATCACCGCTCTGTTCCACTCACTTGTTGCAAGCTCTCTGCTACCTCGCTCACCATCTCTCTCAACACCGATGCACACCCATCCCCAACAATTCTTTATGGTAGGAGCGTTTCAGGAGTACTAGCTTTGACTGAATTTAAAAAGGCAAGGTAAAAACCTTCAGGATTTAACACCTCTGCTACCCAAGCAATCCCCGCACCTCATTAAAGAAGACATAGACTGAGAGCAGAACTTTTAACTAGACCTCTGCCTACCAGAGCTCCCGAAGACAGGCACCTTGCACCAATTCTTACTGGAGAAAATAGCTAGAAGGAAACAAGAGTTCTAAGTTTTTTTTAAAAAGCTGGATGTGACCTCCTTGCCAGGAAGTACAAGACACTTCAAAGACCGTACTTTTGCAAATGAAAGAAATCTGGTGATTTTGGAAGTGTGAGATGACAACTTGGAAAATTACCAAAGCTCACAGCTCTTGAGCAGAAGTAAACAAGACGGGAATGCTGGAAAAATGATAGGCAAGACAGAAACTAATGAAGATATAATTGCCAATAATGATATTAGCAAAGTTTGCTTGGAGCTACAAAATGCACAAAAGGCAGATAAAGAAAGATAAAAAAAGGGGTCCTCAGGTGGCGTAAGTGGAAGCAGCTGCTTTGCTATGCTGATTTACCCTTTCCAAGCATCTGGCCTGTATTTTTAAGAACACCCAGGCCTACAGTCAACCACTGAAATGGAGAACCAACAGAAATAGCGTCCTCCAAAGGGTATTTATCTAGTAGAGGGTGGAGCTGAACTTCATAACACTGAGGTTCTTAGCAGGCTACCTATATGTGACAGAACTAGTAAGACACAGAAAATGAAAAGCACACTAGCAAAAGAACAAAGTGTCAAACCTCTGTTTTCTTCTGTTATTTTTCCCGTTTAGAAATAAGGAACACTGGCTGTTCCCTGTCCAGCAAAGCGGTGGCTTTTACATGTAATGGTTTGGCAGCTGCTGTCCCTGTACCTTCTGCAATGGTAAAGATGGAAAGTCCATAACCACAGTATGCAATTTAGTTCTCTGTGATATCACTGACAGTAACACAACTGTGTGACTGATACCTAAGTTATTTCAGTTGGACAATAAAATCAAGTTGCTGGGGGAGGGGAAGAGTACAAATTATTTAAGGAAAATCTGATTAAAAAGAAAAGGTGCAGGTGATTAAACTACATTTAGATTCCAGGATAGCAAACACAAAGAATGCACTCTCACAAGCCCTCCTCATTCCTCCCACTCTTAAGCTTCATCAATATGCAAGCCCACTGACCTTGCCCAGCATCTCTGCCTTACTCTATTATTACAATATCATCTTCTCCATATCTTTAAAACATGCATATATAGAAGCCATTAAAAGACTGGGAACTCATTGAAACACGTACACACACACATCCGAAAGAAGCAAAACACCAGAGTGTTTAGTGCTCTAGGCTTCTCCTCTTCAACTTAAAAAAAAAAAAGAAATTGGAGGAAGAAAACTCTGGCTTAATTTTCTGCCTTTCTGCAAATGTTAATGTGTCTATCATACATCATCTCTGCATTTTGGGGTTGTTTTTAGCTCTCAGACTCCAGGTCTGATCTAGAGAGTTGTAGAGCGCTGACAGCTCCCACTAAACACATGCACGAATGACTCCAGCTTTGCCAGAACTAAGCAGGGGGTGGGTACAGCTTTCTAAAGGTCCTTCAGAACAAACAGAAAGAACTTGCGATTTTCTGCATGCCAGATTTCGAGCTCATGCCTGCTGAGCATGATCCCTAAAATTACAGGGCTCATGAGGGCAGGGAGAAGATAGATCATAGTTATGTCTTGGGGTCAAGCAAAGCTCTACTGAACAGTATGTGGATGAAGCTAAAAGAAGATCACAAATGTGATAACAACATGCAGACAAGCATAGGTCGCTTCTCCTGGTGTCAAGGCAAGAATTATAACCACCAAAGGTAAGAAGATCAGTTTAAGTGACATAGTGCCAAGAACATCCATCCAGCAATCTAGACTGACACCTGTCACGTAACAATCCATGGGCACCACACAAACAAAACAGAAAATTCAGATAGTAGCTAAATGAAAACTGATGCATAATGTGGTACAGGTGGGTCTTTTCAAATGTCACAATTAAATATGAACAGGACAGGGAAGGGTAGTCTCCAGGATCCAGTGCTCAAAGCAGCCTCAGAGAAGTGGAAGATTCCTATTTCAGCAGCTAATGAAAGAGCAAAGACAAGTCCAGGTCGTGGCCTTGCAGATTTTATCACAAGGACCTGTTCTTCTGTGCCTAAGAAGCTGCTAATGATCTGGTTGAATGGGTGTGAATCCCCGAAGGAAGGATCCTTCAAAGATAGAGCAAAAATCTTTGATTGAGGCTTTGATGTAAATAAAGTGGCTTCAGATAGTTTGGGACAAATTCAGCTCTCAAAGCTGAACAGAATTCAAGCATTCATCCCAAACTCTTGTAACATCCACTGGTTACAGAAAGGGTCTGATTTCTTGAAAAAGACTGTTCTGGCAAGAGGATGAGGGACAAAAGAAAGAAATGGAAGAAAAAGACCGCCTTTGGTGTGCTAGGCCACAGAGTGTCTGCGAGGACAATTAGACTGGCTAGTGGTCCATGCTGCTGCAGCGAGCCTCCTTCAAGCAGTTGGGACAGACGTTCCTCTGAAACAATGCAGTTGTCTCGGTGGCAGACCACAGCCCAGGCCTCACTCACACCTTCTGCCTGGGGTGGATGGACCTAGGGAAGGGTCCCCAGTAGAAAGTCTACAGCGCGCGGACTCTACTGGAGGACATCATCCTGAATGAAACAGGAAAATAAAACGGAACCACCTACAAGGGTCAAGTAGCATCGAAGGAGAAGGTTGACTGAAGTCTGGAAAAAAAACCACCAAAACACAAAAAAACCCCCCACACACATCCAAAAAAACCACAACCCAAACCCCAGCAGCCAGTTTGCTTGCTGGCTCTTGCCAACGGGTACCCTTCCTTGAGCCTCAAAAATCTGAATTTACCAGAATTCTGCTCTAGCTAGAGCAACACTAGTTATACAACTTGATCTTAATTGAAATATTTGGTGCCTGCTGATATGTTCAAACAAATTCACCAGATCTTGATTATGCGCTGGCAATTAAAGCCATTAAGTCAGTAGACAGACAGCAGGTTATTTCATTGCTATTTGACAAAGCCAGCCGTCGTTCTTTCCCCCTGTCTATGTGACAGCACTGTAATTAGCAGTAATCAAATACTATTTGTGCTAGGTGTTGTGAGTTTGCTTCCTTAGCTAGCAAGATACCTCTGCCAATTGCAGAATGCAGAAATCTACCTCTGGTCAGAGGATACACAAGATACAAAGAGGAGAAGAAAACAATGAAACACGAGGAATGAAGGATGATTGCTTATTTCAGGCTGAAGGAGTTTGTTCTTGAAAGCAAGATTCAAAATTAAGAACATTTTTTATTTCTGCAAGTTATATATTAAAAAAATTAAGCTAAATTACAAAAGCCCGATCAAGTAATATTGTGAAATACAATAATAATTACAATTATATTTAGCATTTATGTATTCCCTGCTTGAGAAATGCGTGCAACCTCCATTAGCATTAATGGGTGTTCTACTCATGCATCAAGCAGAGACTAGAGCCTAATAGTGCATTACATCTTCAAAGTGCTGTACAAACATTAACTAATTAATCCTCATAACCACCCTGCGTGGTAGGTAAGTGATACACGAAACGTATATCCGAGCAAGCCCAAGAGCAAGACAGCACCACTCTGTGCCCTTCAACACAGACCAGAAATTCATCACATTTATAATCCTACCGAATTCAGATGTATTTTACAGGAGCAAGAGAGGGACCCATGGTGAGCCAAGTCCACTGAAGCCAGCAAGAAAAGAAGTAAATTACACCTCCCTCTCTCTTCCCTCCTCCCTGGGCTCGGGTGGGCTGCTCGCATCTTGATGAGCAGAAAGTATTAATGCCCACTGCTTCCCCTTTGCATTTCTACTGGGGGGATAAAGCTCTTGAATCCTGGGAAGGAGAAAGGAAAAGATCCATGGGAGTCTCATCACTGCAGACTTCTCCTCCATCAGTCCCACCCCCTTTGATATTTTGATCTTCCCCTCTTTCTGCTACTGTTCTTCCTGGCAGGCTTTCTGCCTTCAAAACCTTTTTGACAAAGTCTGTATATCAAAGTTGCAACAGGACCCCGGGAAGAGGAACTCAGCCCACGATTTGGGTATTCCAATTATAACACTTGAGTGGTTTCTCTTTAAATAGTAATCTAGCAATGAACATATTTCATCTTTTCCCCGATGAAAAGATACTGCATTCTGAACACCCAGTTTGCGAGCGGCCATAGGCAGGAACTTTTGATGGTGTAACTTTATAAGCAGCCAACTATTTTCATACCATGCAGAAAGGTCCTTAGACATATATGCTCAGTGAGCATTTTAGAAAGGTAACAAGACAACAGAGTACGACATCTGGGGGGATATTAGGGGGTGAGGATGGGGAAGGGGGTGCTTTTGGAGAAGAAAAGGGGGGAAAGGGGACAAATATTAAACCAGAAGGGAAACAGGAAGAGCAGACCAGGTACTTAACGAAAACATTACACTGCACCGTTTCCATCACTACTCTGCTTTCCAAAGCTCACTCAGCCCAGTATATGCCACAGCGAAATGGTGAGGCAGCAGGTGCTCTGGCAAACACACATGAAGATATTAAAGGTGTTTAAGTTCCCCCAAAAGCCTCAGAAGCTCAGTGTCAGTGTCAAGGCTACAGCTGAAATCTGTGGGTCTGACAAGCTGGTCTTCTCCATGGAGAGAGGCCAAGCTCAACCTTACTCTCTGCACGCGTAGCCCTGATCTCGCCAGCAGCCACAGGCACTTCTCCATGGTTGCCACTTGCCTGCAAAGTGATGTGTGCCATCTACGAGCCCCAAAGCAGATGGGTGCACAGGGAGAAGCAGGAGCATGAACAAAACCGCACATTCAAGAGAGAAAGATGCTTTTGAAATTGTGCTTTACTACCTTCTGGTGTCATACCAAACACGAGAACAGCCGGTATGAAATAAGAGAAACTTCCTTTGAAGAATGCTTAGAGTTTAGCTTAAAAGTAGCCCACACAATATAAATTACACTTCATATGCCAAATCTTCAGCTAAAGGTGGTGCTCAAAACCAGTTCACGCTGACTACTTTAGCAGGCAGAGTTCGGGGCTTGGATGGCAACGCAAGCTGTAGATGGCTCAGCTGGTGTGTTTGGTCTTTAAAGACGGAAACACATTTGAAACATTCTGTTTTCATTTGCCACAGACTGCCTAGAAAGTTTACAGACACATATCCTAAATACATATGTACTTACTTATATCGATCCACAATATCAATGAAGTTTCACCAAGTCTATGTATAAATCTTCTTCGAAAATGAACTTCCACATGCCCTAGAGTTCCCCCATCAATGTTTCAACAAAACATACCACGGTATAGAGAGGAAACAGTAGCGACAACTGTGAGGCTCCCGATGCTTGGGAAGGAGAACAGATCTGAATTTTGGCTAGAACAATTAAAAATGGAATTGAGTTTTCTGAGTAGTGCTTTTCTGTTTGTAAAAATCAGGTTAAGACTTTCAAAATTGGGCGTTCACAATTAGAGGCAACTAAACCCAATGGGGGCTACAGTTCTCCTTCTACTTTATTTAACGCGATTCGAAAAGTCCACAGTGGTAGCAAATGCAGCCTTTGCCCTGGATGGGTGCCCCTGCACTGACCATTTTTATCCCGAGTGACAGAGCAGTGCCTCTCCTGACATAAGGCAAGCACATGTCTGCAGAAGGGAACAATCTATTTTTTTTCTGCATTAGAACTAAGAACTTGTGTGTTATTTTTATCTGCTTTTCCTTCAAGGAAGAAAGATTTTCCTAAAATCTTGTCTTGGTGATAAATCAATCCCTAAGCATGAGGAACACAAGGCAGCCTCCTTGCCCTGGAAGCTCTCTCACCCACTGAAAAGCCTGCTGTGAGCTCTGCCTTTACAGGTCTCAAAATTTTTGGGGCAAGCGTGTGCCACCAGCTTTCTTTGCCTTCCCCACCCCACCTCTGACCATACACCCCAACCCACCTTCCCTTCCCTGAGCAAATGGAAGCCCCAAAACAGTCCCCACACACAACACCTGCAACACTAACTTGACGCTGCCCCGGCTTCCCAAAATGAAGAGAATGAAGGAAATTTCTTTCATGCCTTCCCTAATCCCATCGCTTGATATGGAGAGAGAGAGAACAGCACAGAGAAATGAGAGTGTGAGAAACTGGTCTCATTTCAAAGGAGCCCTCCCTCTCCGCTAGTAAATATTCAGCAAATGTTGTGACCATTTAATTTCTATCCTCTCTCTCCCCCTCAGTCAATGACTATATAATTTCCAAAGATGTTGAGGAAATATTCCCCAATCAGCTGAAATTTGGTGTAGACAAATGCAAGGTAATGCACATAAAAAGCAGCAGTTTCCTCATATGCGCTGATGGATGTTATCTTAACTCCAACTGCTCTGGAAAATTCTTAGGCATCATTGTAGGCAGTTGAGTGAAAACACCTGCTCTGTACAGAAGGACAAAGAAGTGGCAAAGAAACAAGACAAGAGGGTGGGAGAATGTGTTAATACAGGGAAAGAAAAAAAAATGTAAAGCCATATGTAAAGTGTCCATGCACACTCAGGCTCAAGTACTTGCTACCTCATTTTAAAAAGGATACAGGAGAACAAAACTTACTACCACCATGGAAAAGTTCCCATCCGAAGAAGGATTTAAAAGATTACAACTATTAAGTTTAGAGAGAACTCAGGTCAGGACTGACATGATAATAGTATGTCAAATAATACATACTTCAAGGAAGGTCCAGAAATGTTTCTATCTCCCTTTTTCTTATACAGAAGAAAATGAGGACCCCATAATTTAATGGAAAATACATTTAAGGGGCAGAGTTCTTAAAAATTATGCTCATTGCTTTGATGAGACACAGGGTTTAAAGAATTCAGAAAATAATGTATGTTCATTGCTGAAGAGATTTATATTTCCGCTACAAGTTTGTATGGGTTATGAATCCTCCTGCTTTAGCCAAAAGATAGCTGTGATAACCAGGTAGGGGAAGAATTCCTCCTCCTTGGAGACCTCACTATATAATCTCTTAGGACTTTTAAAGCACCTGTGCAAGCTGAGCACCCGGCTCCTTTGGAAACCCATGGGAGTTAGGTGCCCAGATCCCAGAGTGCTGTTGGCCACCCCCTCATCCTCCCAAAACCACAGAGCTGCACCTTCAACCATCTAAAGCTATGCCTAACACGGGGCAAGAGGCAAGCAAAACCTGAGCCTGGGGGAGACCAGACTGTAGCTCTGGAAGTAGGAGAGGCCAGCTCAGCGTGGGCTCTGCGGATGGTGACGCCGGCCTGTGGGGTCAGTGCCTCTGTGCAGGGTGGTGGCAGGGCAGGGGGGACGCCGCCGTACAGCACAGATTTGGCTGCATCACCTTGGCAAATCCTGTGCCCTGGTTCTGGGCTGGAAAAGCATGGCCCCCGGTCCGACCCCCTCCTTCGGTATGTCACACAGCTACCGGTCGGGATGAGCCTGGAATACCCACGTCTCCGGGTTCACAAGCAACGTGACAGGCTTGCCATTCAAAGCTGAGATTGAGTTGCATCAGATATGATTCTGGCTTGATTTTCAAACAGGCCTAATTCTGCTCTGACTTTGACTTTCTCACTAATGCAAATGAATTAACTCCAGCTATATGCTAATGCCGCCGAGAATACAATTCAGAAATTACAGAAGGCTATTTTGGGGATTTTTCTTTTATTTCATTAAAGACCCTTAACTCTCCTAGTCTTTCAAAGTAAGCCAAAGCATTCAGATGTTGCTGGTACAAACTGCATCACGCAAGACACAGAAATAAAGAGTGAAACAAGTGCCATAATTTAACATTCAGGCGAGGCGGCTCAGCACTGTAAAGCCCCTACACATTGTTGCAAAGGCACAAAAGTTTAGAATTGACTCCTCTTTCCAGAGAAGTAAAGGAACCCCCCCCCGCTGGCTTTTTGTTGTGTTTTTGTTTTTTAAATTACAGTCTCGCGGTTTGTGCAATTACAACAAGAATGTATACATAGAGCTGCTTGGCCTAAGGAGCTTCTCATAACACAAAGCAATCCAAAACACCAAAACACCATGACAGTTGCTTGTTTGTTTGCTTTTAATGTTAGCGATCGCTTCCCACCACAAGTCCTCCCCATCCTTTGCCCAGTTACACGTTGCCATAGTTCACCAGTTCCCCTCTGCCACACTTCACAAAATCACATGGGGTTGGAAGGGACCTCTGGAGACCATCTAGTCCAACCCCCCTGCCAAAGCAGGTCCGCCTAGAGCAGGTTGCACAGGAACTTGTCCGGGTGGGTTTTGAATGTCTCCAGAGAAGGAGCCTTCAGCACTTTCAGGCCCGCGTTGATCACGGTAATGCAGAAGGGTCTCATCCTGCAAAGCACCCAGCACAGCCAGGATCTGGGGTTCACAGCCACCATTCTCCAGCAGTCGGGGCTGTTCTGGCCAAGCCGAGCATACTGCATGCCAGCTCTCCTGCATTTTTACAGTCAACCAACACCCCCCACCCCTTCATTTCATAAAGAATTCCAGAAAGATGCCAGTCAAAACGCAAATCTCTGTGGAAAGAAGCCAATTTATCCTCCCTGTGGGTAAAAAGGCAACCAGCCCTGTCAAAAGGGTAACAGGCTTGGGCTCCCTGCTTTTGGTGCCCGAGTATGTACGAGGAAGGAAAATTCATCTCCAGTCCCTCTGTGTGACATCTGCCTCATGAGCATCCCAGCTGCCCTGAGCACAGCCCTCCCCACGCACGCTGGGGGCATTTCAGAAGCAGGAGCAACCTTATAACTACAGTCCAAAGGGAATTCTGAAAGGATTTGTTGCAGGAGAGGATGGGTGACGCTGCTGACTAGCACACCCGAAATATTCTTCAAAACCCAAACCGTGCTGCAGGAGCAGAATCTTCTTTACTCCGGGCACAGGTGGTGGCATGAAGCACAAGCTCCACTCTTCTAACTTGACAATATTCTGCCCTGTGTGACTGCCCTCACTGTATTTTTCTCCCCCTTGTGCGCCAGGAGTGAGAACAGACCACAGAACAGAAATCCTCATTGTTCTTGGAGGTTTACACACCGGAAAAAATCACGTGCGCCCTTCTCTTTCCCTCCTTCCCTTCCTCCCACCGTCTCTCTCTCTCTCACTTGCATGTGCACACCCAAGCAGCCATCCCTTCCCTCCTCCTTTCTTATCCCGGGTGGCTGCAGCAAGCTCGGGGAGCACATCTGGCATCGCCAGCCACAGCTGCTCCTCACACCAGGCTCCCCTCCCACTCACGGCTAAGGAAGTCACAGTTCAAGGGGTGGGAGGTGAAGAGATGCCCGGGGAAAAAAAAAAAACAACAAAAAACCAAAAAAAGAACCAAAACATCTGGCAAGCTAATGGGATTAACACGAGCAATACTGTGTAAATCATGATGTTGCAGGCGGCTTTTTTTGCTACTCGTACACCAGCTAAAAGCAATAAACCAAAGCATAAACAAGATGCCCCCACCAGCACTAGTTACATTAAGACGGGAACTGACTGAGGCCCGGGCTGCGTTGGGAATGGCATTACTTTAATGCAGAGTTGCAAAATTTTACTCATCCACTCAGGGCAAGTCGTATTTTGATGGACACGCAAAATAAATAGATTGTTCATTATAAGCGTCCTACTAAAAGGCTGACAAATAAATCTTCCCGCCGTGGTATTACCTTCCATAGTAGTTTTGGTGCTCTGAATGCCAGGAATATATAACAGGTATTTAAATGCATTTGTTCATATTCAGACAGAATTGCCTTTTTGCATAACAATGAAGGTCCAAGTTTTTGTCTCAGCCATACTGGTGTAAATCCCAACCAGATCTACCAATGTTTCCTATTTAGGAAGAGCAAGCCTATTCCAAGGACGTGTATTGGGACAGTATCAGTTGGCCCACTACCATTTCTTAGTACTCCCCGATTTTATCTGTTCTTCTGCTGCAAATAAAACAAACCAAAAAAAAAAAAAAAAAAAGGGAACCACTATCAAAAAAACCCAAAGGCTATGTTCTTGCTTCTCTATTTTGTTTTCTGGGTGCATTTGGAATTCACAGGGATCACTGTAGTTCAACAGGAACTTTAAAAGGTGAGCTCACGATTTTTGTCATTTCCAG
Source organism: Xenus cinereus (assembly GCA_025774025.1). NCBI lineage: Eukaryota > Metazoa > Chordata > Aves > Charadriiformes > Scolopacidae > Xenus > Xenus cinereus. The sequence continues at coordinate 13,320,364 of JAOXJK010000032.1, forward strand.
CAAAATCTGTCCTAACGATGAAATTTCTTTCCTAGTCATGCTGTAGAACAAAAATATTTCTGAAAGGTTCCTCAGCTTTCTCTGCCTTCCTGTTTATAGACACATAAAACTCTTCCAGAGCTGAAGCAGAGTAAATTACTGCTTCAGAGACCCGTGACTTTCCTCTGCCCCCAGTTATGCACATTAATATCAACTGTAACCCAGGTGTAGTCAAATTCCAAAGGCCTACATGCGTTTAGAATCCGAAATGCAGTTTTTCATTTCTAAAAAAGAAAAATCCATCCGTTAGATTTGGGGATTTCTACACTCCTGTCATCCGAGTACCTATCCTGCTACCTAAACAGAATTAGGCAAAATAAAAGTCTGCTTCGGTGGTTAACTACCATCAAAAAGATTGTTTTATCCAGCTTCTTCAGGGAATGAAGAATATAAAGAGGATTTAAAGCACGAAACAAGCGTAGCCTCGCCGCTGCCAGTGTCACGGAGCAGAGAATGCGGAGAGCGGAGCCACCGCCTAAATGGTGTGTGTGATAGGCTCCCTGTACCCAGATCCGCACACTCACACACGAGCCTCTGCCGGCAGCGCCAGCGCGGGCACCAGCCAAGGACTATTTTAAAAGCCCAGCTTACGGAGCATTTCCTCAAACCAAGATGCAAACCCCGGAAAAGGACTTCCTGGCTGGCACGACGACAAGTACGCTCCGGCTTCCGCAGCATCGCCCGGAGCGACGTCCCCGGCCACTGGGACACACGCTGGCCCGTCTCCCTCGGCGGCTGCCCTTTCAGCTGGCCGTGAACCGCCCGTGTCCCCGCCGGGCACCCTGCTGCCACCTCCCACCCCAGCGTCCCGGCCGCCGGGAAGCCCTCCACACCCCGGCTGTATTCGCGGCCGGTTCACTCGGCCAAACGTAACCTACTTATAAGACAGGATTGTGCCGCTTCCATTTCGAGAGCATAGTGTCAGACGCTGAACTTCAGGAAAAAACTCCCCCGGGACTGTTCAGACCAGGGAAAAAAAAATGCTGTTTCCAGTGAACTGCCTTAACTCGATTGATTATCCCACTTTAGTGCCAATCTAGACACATTTTAGCCCCTCTCACACAATACTAGCAGGCCAAGTAAATGTTACATGCTGACACACCATTGCCAACACGGCTTTACTACGGGGGCCTTGAATGAGCCCGAGATAAAAGGAGCTCTATTTTGTTACTAGACTCAAGCCGAAAGCTATTTGTAGGCACATAAACTGTCTTTAATGTCACCATTTATTGCTCATTTACATGTATCGTACAAACATCCAGCTTCTTACGTGGGTGCTAAGATACAAATTTCAATGCTTAACTGCAGGCCTGTTAAAAACACGTTAAAAATGTCCCTCTCTTTCCTGTGCCATCTTCTCTTGGTTTAAAAGAAGGTGGTGATTGTGAGGATTCAAACACATGCTGATAAACCGTATCAATTTGAGTCACACGTCAAGATGTTCTACGCAAAACATCTCATCACTTTAGTTTCCTACAGTTTTAACTGTAACTGCTTTGGACAGAGTCAACCAATACCTTCTCTAACCTTTATTAAACTGTTTCATCTTGGAAGACCTCTGGTTTAGATGATGGACCCAGACACCTGACAACAGACAGGAGACAACTTTCTAAAGTTGGAGACAACTGTAGAACAAAAAATAAAAAATCAGTAGTCGTAACTCCAAACTGAACAGGCATTATTTCTGGGAAGGAAAACCCAAGTGAAACACAATTGTAAAAATGCTTTCAAGGCTAGGGAGGCGCTGGGGCATGGCTGAAGCACACAGGCTGGAGGCAAGCTGCAGCGGTGCAGCCAGCACTGGTGCCCAAGCCAAGATACCCTGGAGGAAGAGGAGGCGCAGGAGGAGCCAGGGCATGGTGGAGATGCTGAAGAGGGCTGCAGACCAGGGAGCTCCGTGGCCGAGTGTATGCAAGGCTGTGGGAGAGCTGGCTGTAGGTCCGATGGGACTGCTTCCACTTAATGATGGGGCTCTGGGACTTTTCCCCAGCCAGTCCTAGCTGCCTGCCCTGGCGGAGGGAGAAGCTCGCTGAGCAGTTAAACGACTAACGAGCTGCATCTCCGTCTCTCCTCCCTGCCCCTCCTGCACACAGGGTAACGCTGGCTGCGCTGCTCCTTTTTGAGACCGCATTCACACATCCGCACCACTAAGGAATGAAAACCCTGCGCGTTTATAAAGGTGCTCCCTGCACTAGTTTGCTCTGTCCCTCTGATCTCTGTTCTCCTGAAGATCACAGCTGCAATATAAAATATATGATTGTTAACTATTCAGCAGGATTATTCTGCCAGGGCTGGCAGCAAATAAATTAAAAGAGAGGTTGAAAGAATGAAGAAAGGTTTTCTCTTCCTCAGAGCCCTGCAGCTGAAGCAAAGCAAGAAAAACTGCTTAAGGCTCCCCCCTTCTTCCTCCTCTCTCCCAACATCTACCTTCCTTTCTCTACAATTCACAAGATGTGAAGTTCACATGTCCCAGTAACGAAGGTCACGCACATCTTCATAGCAAGAGCACCAAAAGTTGCCTAGCACTGTTTGTTCAACAAAAGGCTCAACTTTCTGCAGAAAACAGAAATTATTCATTGAAACGCTTCTGCAGGGATTCTAATTTGCTCTCCTCCAAAACAGGTAAGTTTTCAGCAGAATCGCTCCCCAGGCAGCTCTCACGAAATGCCACTGCCAGCACGTGAGCAGCACGGAGCGAAGGGTAAGAGACACGTAGAGCTGTCTGTCTGTCTGTCTTGACCAAAGCCTCATGCCAGAGGTAAGTGACTGGAATAACCTTGCCCTTTGGGAACTCTTTGCCCCAGTACTTGAAGTATTGAACACAACTAGTTTCCACCATTAGCTTTATTTAGAAACCACACTGCTCACTGCTGAAAGAGGAACCTCATCATCATGCCCACACTGAGTTGTGTTCTGTGGTATTATTTCAAGACAAAATGTACAAACCAGCAGCTCAGCTGTATGTCAAATGACAAAACTGGGTTCCTGAATTTATTGTATTTTTTTTTTAAATAGTAGGCATCCGCAGAGCCTTCCTGAGTGCACTGAGATGTATACAAGCTCCTCACCAGCCAGGGACAGTTTCTTTTCTTGCCTTCCTTCCACAAGCAGCCTCACTGGTGTCAGTGGAACACACTTTGATAACAGATGTGTCCTTCAGTGTAAAAAAAAAAAAAGCCCAAACTAAAATGCGCGACCTGAAGGGCTGGTGGGAAATATTCTCTCTCCTTACAAGGCTCTGGCACATGACTTAGATTTGACATGAAAACGTCTGCCACTGATTTTAGAGGCATTTTCCAAGGCTAACACTATCCTGATTCCCATGCAAATCAGGATCATTCCCGACTGAGGTCCCAGCTGTGGAGCATCTGATATGATTCAGGTTCTTTCCTATTCAGTACAGCAAATTCACCACATGGTTAAACAAACAAGTGCACAGAGGCAGAGGGCTGACCAGATATAGCAAAAGAGTTAGTACATCCTCTCATCTTTAAGAAGTGACCTTGCTCAAGGTCAAAAATATTGGAAACGCAGAGGGGGAAAAAAAAAATGCACTGCCAATGCCCCTGTGGTGCCAGTTCTGTGAATAAAGGACTCCAGTGTTCACTACTGTCATTTTTGTAGCTGCCATGAATGCAGAAAAACCCAACTTATAAATAAAAAGCCCAAAGATGCCATAATAAGCCTCAAGTCTCCAAACGGTTCCAACAATTAAATACAACCCTAACTTTAAAGGCTGTAATTGGCAACCGGTTATTTAAAATTAATCTTTACACACTGCTTTAACAAAAATGGCTTTTCCTGTGAAAAATCAAGAACTCCATCAGAGTCAAACACTTGTTAAGAGATCTTGCCACCCTCTACTGCAGTGCTGAAAAAATGCACAAGCAAAGCAGAGATATAGGTTGGCTTCCTCCCCCTTTTCTGCTCATTACCATCAGTTTTGAGAACTGATTAGCTGTGGTTGTTATTCATTAGTCACATCTCTAAAATCTGAATTATAAACACCTCTGTGAGGTCTTATTCTAATCAACCTATTTTGAGTCTTGCAATTAATACTAACACCAGAAAAATAATTGAGCGGTGTACATTTAAAGACCACCCTCTCTTCCCACAAAAATCCAGACTTAGATTTACATGAAAAGGAAGACTAAAATAAGACCTACAAACTCTGCCATGCCCGCTATACATCCTTCTCCCATGTACACTGCTGCCAGTTCAGGTGGGACATAATGGGTACACGGTAAATACGAGGCAGCCATCAATGATTTTCCTGATGGGGTCAGATGCTACACAGCTGATAGATCTCGGGAGGGCGAGAACATGCAGGCATGACAGATTAAGTGACTGCCATTGGCTGTGCACTTGCTCTGAATACTCAGCTACGGACGATAATCGATTGCTTGGGGCTGCTAATGATACTGATCAAATGCACTTAGCACTCGGCAGCTTGAGGGCTACCATCCTCACACTTGGAAAACACGCAAGCTGCTATCCATGGGCAAGATGAAATAAGAAGCTGTACCAGCAAAATCCTCAAAGTCAATGAGAAAACCGGCTTGTTCCTTCTTTGCCTGCCCGTCCATCCGTCCCGTGTCCCCCTCCCCCCGAAACTATAAGAAAAACGTTTGCTTAGGGGTAAGCACAATCTTTACCATAAGACAATACAATTTAGAGATCCTACAACCATCTGTGAAAGGCTGGGGCCAGCAGTTCACATGGAGGGATCCCACCACTGCTTGAAGAATGACTTGTTACAGGAAACAAAAAGTGTATCACCACCACGTGTACCAGCTTCCAGAGCTCTGTGTAACAGGCTGCCTGGCTCCTGACATGACTTCCCAAGGCTCGACCTATGATCCAGGGTGATTTGGCTTCCTCATCATTATCATCAGCTCAAGATGTTGATCTCTTTCAAGCTTTTAAAAGCAGGGAAAGTAAAAAATTTTGCCACTGGTTTCAAAGAGAGCAAGATCAGGGCACAAATTTCTTAGTTTGTCTCGGGCACCCTAAACCACAGCTCCCCCCTCTTTTAACGGTTGAGACGGAGGTGGTGGTTTGGGTTTTGTATTTATTTTTTTAAATAACTACGACCTTGTTCACACACAAAAAATTCTACTCCTTTAACTGTACAGGTTATTTATTCCTTATTCCTATACAGAAAAAGGATTCCTTGCACAGTGATACAAGGCGATGTTATGCATACCTGAGATTATACCCTTCATTTTAGAGGATTATATCCTTCCTCTATGGGGTTAAAAAGAGTAATACTCTAATTGACAGAGGAAATCACGTCTCTAATTGGTAAGAGAAGCAGTAAATTAGACCGGACCTAATGTCCTGACTGGTTCTTTGCTCTCAGCTCCCAGAACTGGGATTCCGAGCATCTGAAACCAACTTTTCATCCCTTGGGAATCACCCTTCCTTCTGTTGTTGGGCAGACAGTCCCATAGCAACACTTTAACGGACCACAGGGATCGGTTGGCAAGACGGAACAAACTCAAAAGTGTCTTTACAAGTACATTGCATTTAATCACCACAAGAAAAATAAATTTTGAAGAAATTACCAAACAGAACTGTCTGAGTAGAATTTGTAACAGTTAGTCCTGCAGATAACTGTTTGTTCCCTGGCAGGCCTTCCTCTGAACGCAGGAAACTAACTGCAGAAAATGTCTGACTTTTCCAATAATAATAAACTGGCAAGTGAACATAGTGCAGATCTGTACCACCAAGTTGGTTTTGCACACCGTGTGCCAAGATTACTGCTCATCTCTTCTGGGGTTATCTCATCAGCCTAGGACATGAGGCAACGTACACCATACCTGCTTGAACAAAAGGGGGGGGGTTTCAACAGGCAGAATGCAGTAACTATTCGGATTTTTAGCTAAAATTTGCTCATTGTGTAGAATGAAAAGAAGAATCCTCATCACAACGCACAGTGAGGATTCATTAAACTGTTAAGAAAGAGGCTTGTACTAAGAGCCCTGCTTAGTTAGTAATTAATCATTACTGAAAGAGTTAGCTCTAAGCATGCCAGCAATGATGGTTAATCCCTTCTTTCCCTCCCTTGTTCCTGCAGAAAGTGCCACAGGAATCCTTCACAACTGACAGTTTTCAAAAGGTCAGTCCTAGGGCTCGAGATACCCCAGAAGGACATCATCTCCAGATGTTCCAGCCTTCCAGTAAGGGCTGACTGAGGCTGACAAGTTCATTACATAAAGCAAGGCTGCTGGGGGTAAATACAACTTGGGCTGCAGAAAATGACCTTGTGCAAGCATCAGGTCCAACACAGGTGCCTACAACTCAAACTGTTACTCCCTCCCCATTACTGCCTACAATAACGACTGTAAACTGGGTTTGTTAAGTCCTAAAAATGGCAGGCAATGGGGCAGTTTTCTTGCTCTCTTCAGTGAATGGGAGGGTGTAGCCAGACTCTTAGTGGACCACATTGTGGTAGCCAGAGGGGCAAGACACTAACTTCAACACAGGAAACTGCAATTACATACCAGGAGTCAAAGACTGGAGCGGGCTGCCCAGAGAAACTGTGGGTTCTCCATCCTTGGAGATATTCAAAACCCCACCGAACATGGTCCTCAATTACCATGCTGACCCTGCTTTGAGTGGGGGCTGGACTGGGTGACCTGACTGGAATACAGCAGAAGAGCACTGGAAGGTGAGAATGGAGAAACAGGCACTCTCGTTATCGATATTCAATTAATTATATCAGTTGTGAATACCGAAGACACAAGGGTATCTTTTTCCTGCTAAATCTGTGCTGCCCAGGTGTGGATACCTTCAGCCGTTACAGTGGATCCTGATACCTGGCTAGGGCTTATAAGCACTTCCACAACAAGCACTAGCTTGTTGCCACCTTGAAGGATGTTATCAGGAGCTTTTACTAGCACGGAACACACTCCAACATATGCCGTCAAACACACACGTTCAAAAAAAAAAAAAATTAGCTCCAACCACCTTCTGCTCAACTGAAGTACATTAAAAGGCAGAAAACAGGGAAACAAATTGAACCCTCCTTGTGAGTCAACATTAAACTAATGAGGTTTGTATTCTGCAAGCTGGAATGATTTCCCAGCAAGCCTGTTGGCCACAAACTTCTGAGAACACACCAGAGAAGTAGCCACCACCTTAATGCAACTTGCTAACGCCATGCATTAAATTACTCTTGTTCTTACCGTCTGTTCCATCTAAGGGCTGCTTTGAGGCAATTACTAGTAACTTGTTATTGCATTCCATTATACAATTCAACTCTCAGAAAAAAAATGCCATGAACTAATTCTTTCCTGTAACACACTCAGTCTACTCATTCTCCTGGCTACTCCATGTACCAGCTAAAATACAGTACCAGAAACAACAGCGTTTTCTCCAGAGTGTTAGGTTACAGATACCTAAAATGCATATGTAAGTGCTTGAAATGCCACAGAGATTATCCTTGATAAATTGGTATTTTGAGCAAATGTTTCAGAAATAAAATAATTCCTATCATTTAAGTCCTCCAGAATATTTAATTCACCGTGTCATTCCAACTCTCCCTTCCCTCATTCATCTGAATTCTCAAACGCTGCTCTCAGACATGTGCCTCTCTTACCGTTCTCTGGGACTAGAAAACTAGTTTTGCATATTGAATCATTATTTATTTCCATGGATGTCTCTGGGATCCTTTGACAGCTTTATCTTACTGATGAGGATAAATGTTCTTTCAAAAGCTACTGCCAGGCTGCCCTCATTCTCAGATGTCAAAGGATGCGGTCGGCAGAATCTGTCAAAAATAACTCACATAGTCTGGGGGATCTGAAAATTACAATTGATAGTTTTGAAAATACAATTGATACAGGGTAGCTTTAGGTAGGTCCACTTTACCACTAGCACCCAATCCCTTCTTGCCTTTTCATTTCTCCTGGTCGCCATGGGAATTATTCATTTGAAAAACATATTAGAAAGAAGCAGTGATATGACTTCAGTATTTCTGAAAATTAGATTGTTTTTTCTCTTCAGATTCTGCAGGTGCTCACATCTAGAAACTTTTTGAAGCATAAAGGAAACAAACCAAAGGAAGTCAATTTACACTTAAACCAGAATCCTGCAATGGTTTGGGGCTTCTATCGTGACTGCTTTTGCTGGCATCCAAATCTGACTCTGGAAGCTAATGTTCATTTTTCAAAGCTGAAAGCAGGATGTAGTAGCTGAGCAGGATTAGCAGAGGCAACTAGGTTGATCCTGCAAGTGCCAACAGGCACAGCATGCAGCTCCTGAACCAGTGAGGGCACACGCAGCAGGCGGCCGGCTCTTCTCCCCTTCCCTCCACCCACCCCGTGGACGGACAGGGGTCTTGCCTTCAGGAGGCCCCACACCAACCCTCTCCTCCCCACCAGCAGCTGCGCCAGTGAATCCACACGTTCCCGCTGCCAGTAGTGTCAGGAAGCTTTCAGAGCAGCACCTTGGCTTCAGACTCGCCTTCTCTGGCCTCCCAGATGGGACACAAGGGAGCAGGGGAGCTAACTGCTTCCAGACAATGATGATGGCATCATGCTCTAACTTCAAAAGCAAGACGGCTCTTCTCAACCAAGGCTACTAGAAACATCCGAGAGAAACAGCACAGCTTGATGGTGAGCTCCCTACAACACAGTTTTCCTTCACCAATGCTCCAGACCCGAAGCGTATTGACCTTCGTGGTTTAGGGCCAGGCTTTCAGCTGGGTGGCACGAGCTGATGGAGGCCAAGGAATGGAATGGCAGGGGCAGCACACTGTCCTTGCGCGTGCTGCCCAGCTAAGCACCATCCACTAAAAAACATAAAACAATTTATTTACAATTTTTACGTCCGTGGAAGGCGGATGGCGCTTTGGGTCGGGGTTTATACAGATCAGCGTGAGCAGCTTAGCTCTTACCAGCCCCCAAACCCCGTGTGTGTATGCACACGCACGCACGCACACACACAAGGCAGTGTAGCTAAGCCCACCACAACATTTTGCCTTCACAAGTGAGAAGATCAAGTGGCTACGGCACTTGAGAATTACCCAGTGCCTCCTTTCCAGTGAAGATAAATACAATGCTCGTATCAAACCTGGACCGTTGTGAACCGCGTACTGACTGACAGCAGTACGTTTCACTTGTGTGCTCTCCCAAGGCACTGTCTCACCGACCTTTCTTTTTTTTCGGGGAAGTAAACAAAATTATCCCAAACACCTTTTCTTAGGCTTTATACAAGAAGTGCCCCATTATATTAGATCACAGATCCACTTAGCCTGGTATCCTTTCTTTGGCAATGCCCAGCAACCAGGGCTTAAAGACTGCAAGAATCAAGGGAAATAAATACAGAGGATGCCTTCCCCTTATACACCCTACCCAGCTTCCCACAATCAGCCAGTGGCTCAGGCACACCAGGGCCTTAAAAAGGTCTCCAGACCATCATAGCTTGACACCAGCCTCCCTTCAAAAAACTTGCCCAATTTCTCTTTTGATCCGATTTACGCTTTCACCCGTTAATGCAGCCTACGGTGAAGTTTCACAGCTTCATGACCTGCCTTGCTTCTCTCCTTTGCACCGAATGCTTGGGATTCCTGCAGTTTCTACATTTGCCTTTTGCACCCATTTGCAATTTTAGCACAACTCTCACACCTCTTTCAGCTTACTCTTACCCAGGCTAAACAGCGCTCAGGTATTCACAGTATTCCATCAATGGAAAGCTTCAAGCAGCGATATTTGCATCTCCAAGGCCCCCATCTTATATTTTAATTGTGATTTGACTGTATGTTTGTACAAAGAGTGAAAGTGTTCACGTGAACACTTTGTGAGCTGTTGCTTGCAATGTGCCTGTACTTTTGGCATAACTGGGTGGGCACTTCTGAAGATGAACACTTCCTACATTTAAAATTTACAGCCTTTGCTGAGGTTCATCACAAATGGAGCAGTATGCTACCTGCAGTGACATACAACCTGCCAGAATACACAGCCTTCTCTCATTCTCAACAAGCAGAAACACCAAAGCAATCAAACACCAAAATTAAGAAGCTCTTCTCCAGCTATTGCCTGGAGAAGAGAAGGCTCCAGGGAGACCTTATAGCAGCTTCCAATATCTGAAGGGAGCTACAGGAGAGCTGGGGAGGGACTCCTTGCCAGGAGTGTTGTGACAGGACAAGGGGTAGCAGTTTTAAATTTAAAGAGGGGAGATTTAGATTAGGTACCAGAAAGAAATTCTTTCCTGTGAGGGTGGTGAGGCACTGGAACAGGTTGCCCAGAGAAGCTGTGGATGCCCCAT
>JAOXJK010000032.1:13339507-13358274 GCA_025774025.1 Xenus cinereus
GGGGGGGGGGGGGGGGAAGTGGGCATTTGCCTGCTTTTATTTCATTTTGCTGTATGCAAAGTTCAGAGCCGTGCTACAGACATCTCTCTCTATATCTTTGTTCAGAAAATACAAAGCACTGTATCTTCTCTACTCATTTTTAAACTGTTTGGATAAATAACTGTACCAGGCTGAGGTGAGATAAAGGGCAAGGAAAGGCAGGGTGTGAATGAGCGGAGATGCACTGGAAGAGATACAGACATGAACTACGTTTGACTGACTCGGTCTGGGACCCTGGGGGTGACCAGCACCCCAGATCTCTTCACTGAAACCCACCCCAAGACCTGTGCCAAGGACACCCCCAAGGAATGAGGTAGAGCTCTGGTGCTGAACAGGATCCTCTCAGAAGCAGCACATCACAAAAGGGACTGGTGTGGGAGAGGAATCTGTGCAAAACATCACAAACAACCTTCTTCAAGATTTCGGCTAAGGCCAGCCTTCACGGAGCCCTGAGCTGCCCCAGTGAGAGAGGACTACCTGCCCCGAGCAGCTCCTTGCCTCTAAGCTAGTAGCTGGTAGCCTTTCACAGCAGTTCCAACAGGTAACTCGGTGCTGCATCCAAGCACTGCCAGCTTTATCCTTCCATTCTCTGGGGACATGCGACACACAATGAGCATTTGGGAGGTCAGCGTGTCCTCTGGACTTCAAACCAGCAAACTCAAGATAAGTACACAGCAAGAAACCCCCATCTCCTTTCTTTCAACTTATAAACTTGGAAAAAAATAAATGAGACCTGTGTCCTATATCAACTATGTTGAAGGGAAGGTAAGACAGTGTGACATCAAGAGTTGCACTCTAATTAAACTGTTACATTCCATCCTGCCCCACAAAACAAGTTACTTGAGGCTGGAAAACAAAAACAAAGGACCAAGTCAGGTCAGAAGCAAGGTTTTGGGCCACCCTTATTTGCCACTGCGACTGCGCCAGCTCGCACAAAGGTCTGAGTCACTGCGGAGTCCATCCCGCGGCTGTTTGCCCTTTACACATACCATAAAGAGCCCAAATAAGAGATCCCCTGTAGAAGAATCAACAAGGAAGGTCGACATGAAGTGCCATGCTTTGACACATCATAGAAGTCTTTTTCACCCTTTGTTTAAGATAAAGTGTTGCTGATGCAAATAGTTTTCAACAATAATGCAGTGGATAATACTAGGACCTGGTTTGTGTGGGATGGAGGTACATTTAAGTGACATGCCTTGTAAAACAGAACAAATGGAGATGAGCAGCCGACAGGCTGTTCCACATGTACCGTTCTGCATAGTGGCATGGCTGGAGTGAACAAAAAGCCTTAACCCCTGATGTGCTGTTGCTTCCGCAATCCACTTGCCAACTAAATGGTTAGCAAGAGTGCACATCAAGAGAGTAAGGTCAAGAGAGAGGGGGACAACTCCAAAGTAAAAATATTTCTTACCGAGACCAGTGCAGATACTGCAGAGACTTGGAAATCCAAAGGACAAAGGTGGCTTTGCCTTTCCATCACTGCTTAGCTTTGACTTGCAGGGTCAGGCCCTCCCATTCATGGCTAGTGCCACACAACACTTTTGTCTGGCTGCACCCGGTCATTGCTATGGCTCATACTGCAGCAGATTTAACACACACAGACCTTTCCAGCCTACAGGGTTTGCCTGTGTACTCAGCTGGTATCAAGATGAATACTGCATCCTTTGGATTCTCGCTCTGGGCTGATGTCCCTGGCTGCCTGGTGCACACAGCTGCTGGCTCCATCGCCGTAAGCAGGGCCCAGGTTTCTCAGGAAAAGAGCCTGAGGTGACTTGACATGGCTTGCTGGCTTACACAGAGGGCAGGAGACGGAGCTAGGCCCACTAAGATATCACCAATGTCACCCTCCATCCCCCCCCCAGCAAAGGGCAATGGGAAGCAAAGACTTTCTTCTCTTGTGCTTCCACCTGGCTGAAAACTCCTTCTGTCACATGCACCGAGCATCACTTCCATCCTTGATTTTATTTTTCTGTGTCAGTACAACTTCCCAGAGCAAAATTGCCTCAATTCTGATTGCTTCTCAAACTAACCGACAGTACACTCCTTGAGTAAGCCTCTCAGACACTCAGCTTTGCCTATCTGAAAAAACGAGAGCGAGCTTGTTGGCCACATCAAATGCCTTCGTGCTCTGAGCTTCCCCACAGGAAACAATGGGAGCAAAGTCAGGCTTCAGAAGAGTTGGCGAAGCTTCAACAGAGTAGAGGTAAGCAAAAGCAGAAACTCATCCACCACCCCCACGTCTAGAGGCGGATGAACATAAACAGACAACAACTTTTATGGTAAGCCATCTTTCTCTGCTCTCAAAAGCTTCATTTTATACAGTATGGTGTTGTATACAATACGGCTTCTACTACTTGTGAAGGTACATACTGAATATTTGGGAAAAATCAGTTAGTGCACCAGCTGACATTTGTATTCTTCTTTTCATAACCCAAGGAACATAAACTTTCTTTCCTTTTTTTATTTTACTTTCTGAAACAAAAGCTTATATTGAGAGAGATCCTGGAACACTTGGGAAAGAGGCTGGTGACACAGAACAGTCCTGAGGTACAAAAAGAGGGCAGCTTTATTTATTCTTCTAAGAAAAAGAGAGGAAAAGCTAATCCAAATAAACCATATGCATTCTGCCTTGTTGGTCAGGTATGGAGAAATCACATGTCAAACACCCGAATTATACAGCATGTCTTCTGAAACCTGAAACACAAGCTAGTTTGTCTGAATAAGCTCATTTTACAGCTTCACTGGATAAACTAAAGAAATTAATGCTTCAGGCAGTTACCCAACAATGATAATTGCCAAGCCCCCATAATTAAAATCATGTTGTGAAACTGGATGAAAGAAAGCCCTACTTTGATCAGACCCCACATAAATATAACGCTCGCAATCAGCCTGCAGAGTCACGCACTATGCCCAAGCTCTGGGCTTTTCTTTATCACGGTCTGTTCCTCCGAACCATGACGTTAACTCCACTGTCCTGAGCACGGGCACCGTAACGCAAACAAGATGCCACATCTCAGCTGAGGGAACACACGACGCAGATAAAATGAGCGAACCCAACAAGTTTTAATCCAGACCTCTATACAGCTTTTTCAAAATGTGCTTTAAAATATTCAATTAAAAAGAAAATGTTCATTAACACCATGACAAATGGAAGCACACAAATTTCATTCTGCTAATTGCGGTAACCCTCTCACCCTACAGTCAAAGGTTCTTACTCCATGTATCTCAGGAACAAATTGTTGTTCAACCTACTGACAGTCAGTATTATGGAAGGTACGACTCAGTATTATCTCAGTTACGACTGCAAGGATATATAACTTTATTTTTTATGTATAGGCCTGATCTCTTACCCCAGAGATAAACAGAAGTGGCACTTTTAGAGCATGCGCATGAAACACAACATTTCTGAAGGGCCAACAGTGACAGCAGCAGCAGCATTGGCAACAGGTTAGCATTTGGCTAATTGAGTCATTCAGGTTAACAAGCTCCACAATTGTGAGGATCCACTGGAAAAAAAAAAAAATCATTTCTTTAACATCATAAGCATTACGAGCTTGCTCATCCAGGTTTCCAGAAGAATCCTATTCATACCAGAGAGGAATGAGAGGGACACAAACCAGGGACTGAAAAGAGCCCCTTCTGCACCCCCACATACCCCCCAAGAAAGCAGGACTCTCCCAGACACCACCTATTTGAGATGCCAAACTGGAACGCTGAAACAAGACCCTTACTGATAGCAAATTGTGCAGACTCTCCAGCTCCTTCCTTCCAGTGGAATAATTAACAATGCTGGCAAGTACATTATCATAAACTTCAGCGTTAACACCCCCACTGCAAAGAACAAAGGCGGTTCACATCCCTCCCCGAGCTCCTGCTGCAGACTGGGTGCCGATTCTGACAAGTTGCTCTGCGCCAATTTAGATTCCGTTCACATTTGGAAGATTATGCTCATAACCACGAGCTAGAGAACACTTTTTAAACGGTGCTGGAGAGCACAGAAAACGGCCCTCTGAAAACCTGCAAGCCAGCCCAGATCACCTCCTGATTACACCCTTGATTTAGCTGTATTTATGCAGAACTCAAATCATTTATAACAATCACACATGGCATCCTTTATCTCAAAGGATCCTGAAGTGCTGGTAGACTTGATCTTCTACACATGTTACCAGGCACCCTCTCCTTTGATAGGTCTACAAGTTGGAAGAAGCCAGATACCTGCAAAAGTAGGTCCTAAACACTTACATGAATAATTTTTTTCCACCTCTGATACGTTGTCAGCAGCTGACAGTCCTTCAGGACTGGGCAAAACGTATGTCCTGGTGAGAGTGAGGTGGCCGACAGCCACTCTGCACTAGATGGAGGCCATTGGGAGGGCTAGTTATGTGCAGCCTGTGTTAGCTGACCAACTGGAGCCTGATCATCACTTCATTTGTTAGTAAAGTCTACAACTTGAAAAACCTAGTGAGGCTCTGAGCTGTTTTGAAGGTTTATTTTGACACATAAGCAACAAGGGCATTTTCCTGCTCATGTCTGGTGGCCATCCAGATTTCATTTGTATACAACACCGCCGATGCAATCCATCTCCAGGCCACTTTGAGATTAATGAAACGCATTCAGCAAGATGTGTCTTACACTACTTTCAAGACCACAAACTCTGCGAGGACTTGCAGCTCAGAAAGGGTACGCAAGTAGAGTCGTGGTACGCAAGTAGGTGGTATTTCTGATCTATGGTCCTGACAGCAGACCTCAGCTTACTTAAATTAAACTTTTGTTTAATTTATAAACTCCAACTGGTCTGAGAGCCACACACACATCACACTTTTGCATCAAACTCGTACTCCATGAAGGTGGAGGTTTACAACAAAGGAATAATTTCTGTAAGAGGCCTAAGGGACAGGACTCTTGATTTTCATCTCGCAGGTGTCCTGCCCCATAGCCAGGACAAAGTCTCTGGTTGGGGGGTTGGCCCTTGGTTTCTTCTGGGATCATTCAGCATGGATCCTTGGGGAACGGCTGCTTTGTATTTTCAATGGATTCTACTGAACAAGACCAAATTTCTAATAGAAAGCCAAGATACATACAGCACCAGAGAGGTATGTTTTTCAATAAGCGATAAAAACAAAACAATAACAATCCAAGGTGCTTCACTACAGATACTTTAAGTTCCTGTGGCTGTTAATTTATTCTGCAAAGTTCTCTTTCAAATGGCTGTCACAAACTCTGCAAGTGTGACAATAAAAGCTGACATTTCTAGGAGGCAAGTGATGTCAAAGTGCAGCAAACTTATCCACAAGGTAACAAAACAGAGGAGAAGACCATCACACTGGGAAAATAGATGGCCCATAAAGAAGCATCTGTACTGTAAAAATAAAACAAACAAGATTCCAACCAAATCAAACCATGCCTCAAATTGCGCCAGGGGAGGTTCAGGTTGGATATTAGGAAAAATTTTTACACTGGAAGGGTTATCAAGCATTGGAATGGGCTGCCCAGGGAAGTCGTTGAGGCACCATCCCTGGAGATGTTCAAAAGATGGGTTGACATGGTGTTGGGGGACATGGTTTAATGGTGGGGTTTTTTCGTCAGAGTTAGGTTGATGGTTGGACTAGATGATCTTGAAGGTCCCTTCCAACCTAGATGATTCTATGATTCTATCCCCTTGCCTCTTTTGCCCCTTCCAAATACCTCTGGTTGCTAGCCTCCAGAATGAACCGTGGCACCAGGTGATCTCACTTTAACCGGTCATTAGTACTATAGAGCCTCTCTATGAGGCACTATGCTCTGCTCAGACAAAGCCAGCCCTCAAGAGTTTGGGAATCTAGTGTTTCTGCACCTTTTCAGGGAAAAAAAAAAAAAATACAAAAAAATCCCTCTTACAGAGAGCGGACCTGTTTGTCACCTGATCTTTGACAGGTAAGGATGCTGCTCTACATTTGGACGTAAGTGATAACAATGGATATGACCTGCCTTGTTTACTCAAAGTTAAGTATTAACGAAGCCTGTGCTATCTCAGCCATGGCCACATTTCACTAGGCAAGATCTGCCTGCCTAAGTGGCTTCATCCAAACACCGGCCCAGCCGCTGGGAAGGATAACACATCCCAGGAACGGGGGAAGAGACACCAAAGATATTTTCATGCTGCTTAGAAGAACTGAGCGGTAAAATAAAGCTGGGACACACACACGCGCAACCCATGTTTGTCGAAAACTCAGCTGTTTGTCAGTCACAGAATGCTTATTTCCATCTTCAAGAAATACAGAAGATATCACTCTTGGAGGTGACTTCTGGATTTCTCTCACAAATAAATAATAACTACTTCTCAGTAGACAAAGAAACAACGGTCCTCGGGCTCTAGTCTGTAGGGATTCATCTTTTTGGTTTCTTATATGCTGTGGAAATGTAAATATTGTTATCTGCTGCTGTGGAGAGCGAAAGCCAGTGAAAGTTTATTGCAGCACATTCTCAGGATTCTAAACATACCGTATCACATACACACTGTAATGAGTTTTATTTTAACTGCTTTTGGAGATTGCTTTGGTGGACACTGAAATTGAATAACCAGCTCTGCTCACAGAATGAAAGAAACTATAACACTATACATAGAAGGTCTGTCATTATGTTACAGAGGGGCTTGGAAATAACCCAGGCAAGAGGGGTGCGATGGACAGCTATTCTCCTTCTTGGATGTTTGAAAAAAAACACACCACAAAACCACAACACAAAACCCCCAAAACTCACATACATCATGCAACCATTATTTTCATGCATATGTTCTCCACCAGGGTTATACAAAGGTGCCACAGTTACAAGATGGCACGTCATGCAGCAGCACTAAGGTAGCTTTCCCCACCCCAACACTACAATATCCCTACGGACAGGCGTCTGCCCCTGGAATTTACATTTTCAGTCTCCTCCCATTTTAAATGCTCTGATTTACCCTCCTTTGCCACATATAATCTCTCATTGATAATTTTGGTCTGAGGAATTGAAGCATTAGGAAAACTATTCAGCTTGCTCTGAAGCAAAGCAAGAAAGGGATATTCTTCACAGCTTGAACAAAGCAAGTCATACTTCCCACACTTACCATCCCCGATTACTTGGATCTCAAATGCTGACCTGTCTCCCAACTTTATTTGTTCCACCCCACATAAAGAAGCTCTCTTCCCATGAAGACAGGCCGTAAGACATCACAGGAAGCAACACAAATCCCATAGAGACTAAGCTTTTCCTTAGCAATTTTGTAATTAAGAAGAATAAATATTGTAGAAATTCCTTTTTTTTCCTTGCAAGATCTACTATACATGAAACACTACTTTTACTGGCTGCCCTGAGACTGCCTCATCCTCTGTGTTAGTCCCTGTTCAGTATTGCACTAACAGACCTCTTAAGCTAGTGCTTGACATCAGCAGGTCCAAGAGGTTATTAGTCTTGCAGTTCAAAACAAAGCAGCTAAGCCACTGCCAGTATTTGAAAACATTCCCCACCAATGACAGGGAAGAGCAAAAGTCACATTAATAAACGCTTTCAACATCAGAAATGAAAGTGCTACGCTGCTATACTGCTTGTACTTTGTCCCTACTTCTGAAGGTTTTTCATCCTCCTTAGAGACATAGTGGAGGAAGCCATTGCGACAAAGAATGCGTTGTCACACTCAGATTCCACCTGCAACCATTTGACTACTAATAGATGAAGACAAGTGTTAGTTTTCAGCCATTATAAGTTTGTTCAGCTCCATCCTGTCATTCAGGTTAATATTTGGACACTGTTCACATTTGTTCAGTTAAAACAAAATCACATAACAGCCACTCAGACCTCAGCCTGCCTATGCACTAGAAAACAAAGCTGGGGGGAAATATTTTTATAAGATAAAAGACCCCTAAGCAGCAATGCATCAGAATTTGATGAGAGCAAAGAAATGCTTTTTTGGACAGAAGTCCCTAGAAATTTCTCAGGAATGTTTATGCAGTATCAATACTCCAGGTCATTAATGACCTGACTCCTGGTCATCGCCTGACAGATGTTAAAAGTGGCAGGAAGCTATAAGCAAAGAGTTTCCCTGATAGATCTTGGGGGAAAAAAAAAAAAGAAAAAAAAAAAGGACATCAGCTACCCCTAACCCACCAGGAAAGCACTAACAAAGTCTTCAGATGTTACAGACCCAGCCAGCCCTTCAGGCAATGCTGCTGACAGCCTACACAGCAGTCTGTTCCAGCAGCTCCCCAGCCTGTATCAGGCCTTCTTCCTTCAGCTGGTCTCAACGCATTCCTTTAGCGCGTAGAGCTGGCAGGCCTGTATCCATCTACCCTTACTTTGCATGTGCAAAACTAGTGAACTGGGAGATTTCTAATGTCTAGGGAAATCCGAGTGGCAGAACTTTCTCATGGGAAGTCATCTGTCTGAAGAGGTTTGTTTGCAAGGGAGTACAGCACTGCCATACCCGTAGTTTCCAATTCCTAGTTCCTCCTCCTTCTGCGGACCTCGTTAGTATTTAAGTGTACATGACACATGTTACCCTTTTCTTCCTCATCTCTTGCACCATTCATCACTACTTCCTTCACCATCAAGATCTGCTACACTGATTTTACTCATCCATGACACAGTACATTGCCTCTCCCAGCCTTCTTTCTCCACAGCCTTCATCCCCCTCCCACTGACCCACCACCGGTGAGGAGCCCCTCGCCCAGCTGCACTTCCCACCAGCGCAGCACGTCCACCCACGTCTTCCCCAGCCTCTTACAACTCTCTATTGTTTTGGTACATCTGCTCCATTTAGCCTCTAGGCACTCGTGACACCCACCCAGCAGCAAGGGACCGTGTTCCCAGGGCACACGACCGTGGAAGTGCAGTAGAGCATGCCCTGGGACTGCTCAGGGCCAGCAGCAGGGAAGTGTAAATTGAGGAAAAAAAAAAAAAATAAACTTAAAAAAAGCTTCAGATGCAAAAACCAGGAAAGGGAAAAACTAGAGAAAGAGAGAATGAGAGAACTGCTCATTATTACATTAGCAAACCTAAACTATTTATAAGCACTGCATCTATCTATCTATCACTTCAATTACATGTTTCTAAATGAGGCTGAAGCAAGATATCCATAATTATTACTGAAATGCCATTTTTACATTAGCCCAACAGTTGTGCGTGTTCTTCACAAAACGCAATAAGCAAACCACCAATTTATTATTTTCTGTAAATTACAGATAAATCTATCTAAATACCTCTTTTGCAATAGATTTGATTTTTAACCCAGAATTCCTATTTCCTTTGAACAGCATGAGCTGCAGAAAGAATCCATTTCCCTTCTATCTCCTCTTTTACAGAGCTTTTTCCTCCCCCCTTCTGTTTAGGCTAAGGATGCTCAGAGGGAGAAGTGACATTAAAAAGGCTTGTCTAACTTGCTTGATAAGATTGTGTTCTTCTTTACTCCTCTTCCCCCCACCTTTTCTTCCATTTGTCCTTTTGTGAAGCTCTTTCTCACAGCCCCTTAATGCTATCTGCTTCACTCTCCTCTTTTCTGTCACATCACCCTTTGCCTCTTGCTTCCGTAGTTGAGAGACACACTGGAGGTGATGTTCGCAACCCAGGGATGCGCTTCCTTCATCTGGAGAGATCAGGAACAGAGGCTGGCCAGCCCCTGCACCTCGCCAGCCCCAGAGCTGAACCTGGCCGTGCCCCATGTTCATGGGCTCACCCCAAGTCGGCGTGTACTGTCCTCTGGGGGCCACCCATATTGTGCTCTCACCTGCTCTCCCATCCGTGCATCCCTTACACCCAGGTATTTCCTCTCCTGCTCATTCTTTCCCTCTCTCACTGGTAAGACCAGCTTTCTTTCCAGACCTCCTTTTCTATCTCATCACTGCTGGAAACACTTTTTCCAGTAAAAGCTTTACAAACTGCAGACTTCGTCTTCAGACTTCACAGAGAAGGAAATGGAGGCCTGAAGAGGTGAGATACCTTTTCCAAAGTCAGGCAGACCGCGCTGAGCAGACTTGAACACACATCCTTAGAGGTCCCGATTTGCTCCTGTATAGTTTAGTTTGCTAGAGATGTAGCTGTGCTCTAAATATTCTCTCTCACCACATATAATTTCCCTGCCTGTACTTTTAAAGGTTTAAGCCACATGCAAGTATAATCTATTCTAGGAAAAACTCCTTTTTTTTTCCAAATTAAACTGTTACAGTAACAGAAGTTGTTTGAAATGGTTGTGCAGAAGGCACCACAGACACTCCCCGCTATCAAACACTTCTTTTCCATCACTCTCCATACAAACAGCAGCAACAAATTCCTACATGAGATGATGACTTTTAACCAAAAAGTGTATTAAAACTAATCATAAAAGTTGACAAAATTTTAATCAGCCAAAATAAAGATTAAAAAAAATCTGTATGAGAGCTGCAACAGCGCTGTAATTCACACCTCATTTAATACAGAGACATTTAAGTCACAGAGAAGTACGGAAAAAAGTGTAGCTATCCCACGGTAGAGCTACTGCAGGCTTTCACCACTGCCCACCTGCCAGTAACCCACCAGCCTACAGCCCCCTGCCAGCCTGCTAGAGCTTACCCAGCCTTGTCCTCGAGACAAGAAAATAAAGATCAACCTTCAGGTTGGCTCCTCTCTCTCAGCTTAACACGACCCTCTCTAAAGGGTCACAAGAGCAAAGCGGCTCAAAGCAGTGAGCCCCAGCCATGTTTTAATAAGCTCAGAGGAGCTGTACTGTCCCCCCTCATGGCTGCTTCTCCTGCCTTCCCTCAGACCACGCAGGAACCTCAGCTCCCCCATACCCCTTTACAACATGCTCAGGCCTTACAAAGCACCAGCAAGCTGTGTCCCAGCCACCGCCTGGGCTTTTTGTTCTGTTCAGGGCAAAGCAGAGAGGCAAGGAGAGAGGAGGCTTCTGGCAGGAGGCCCCTGCTCAAATGCCCCTCTGGGGGAGGATGGGGGATTCGAGCTCGCATTTAGCAACCACCAAACAGTATTTCATTCTCAACACCACTCTTAAGCAGATAATTATCCAGTTCCTGATCCTGAGATTCTTCTAGAAGGGATGCATCCTGGTAACCAAATGTGAGCGACATTCAAGGTACAGCAGCTAGGTATTGAAAACGTCTGAACACAAAAGTGAGAAATCTTCTACATCTGCCAAGAACAGAAGTTGTCTTCTACTGAAAAATTATTTAATCCATCAATTGATAAATGCTCTATTCTCCCACCCTACAAAGTTGTATATTTGGTTACAGCATAAGCCCTGCCTTCCTTTCCACCTCCATCCCTTGCTGCCTTCTACTTCAAAAACGGTTCTGAAGATCTACCTATGCTTTTTGTTCTATTGCCAAGATCGTGCTCCAATTCTTCTCACCCTGACCTGACCTTCAGGACCTTGTCTGGATTCTAAGGTTTGTTCTGTTGCAACCATAAACACTTTTAACACCCTTCTTGGATCCACTTTGAGCTATAAATGTTGCTTACGCTTATTGAGCTACCAGGTTGTACTGCTGGAGGGGGGCCCGTCCTACAACTTTGTCCTCATTTCGTATTTACCTACTGCCATTTCTGCCTGTTAATAAAACATCCTTCTTCAACTCCTGACAGCACAACATTTCACTCCGTGTCTTATGACTGGAAAAGTGTCTGCAAGTTAAGATACCTGGTCACCCTTTCCCTGCCTTTGAAGCCATGCTAATACTCCGCTTTCTTCATTAGTCTTCCACAGTTGCCCATTTGCATCTTGCCTACAAGGAAATACATACAACTCAAAACAAGATGTTACTAAAATTAAAGAGGAAGCAGAAAAAAAATGTCCTGTGTTTACACAAGCATTACCTACATATTTGCATGGTCTTTGACTATATCCAATCACCTGCACTTTTTGCTTGACGCTGTAATTCAGATCCCCAGCTTTCTGGGGAAGGGAACTTGCCATCTGGGGTCTACTTTGAGAATTCAATGCCAAGCACTGAATTACTATTAAGTTTTCAAAAGCAGAGACTAGAACACAGATATAGGTCTCCGTATTCACAGTGTACAGGTGTCATTATATAGCCATTTCAGACCCCTCATAAGACCGTGTCGTTAAAAGTAGGGCAGGAGTCTGGATTTTGTTTTTTTCAGTTTATTTTCTGCTGGATCAGCCCTACCAGGCAGCTTACTGTGTGGCTGTAGAAAATTTGGTGGCTGTCATGAGAAGGCAGCAGGAACAAGTGTCCAAAAGTGGGACCTCCACTATTGGCAGCAGTGCAGATTCATACTAGATGGAAACCAAACAGCAACTGCTGTCAAAAGCCCAAGGAACTTGTAGTTAAGGACACTGTTGTAAATTTGTACTGAAGAAGAGGACTGCAAAGTCTGACTGTGAAGGGATGATAATCCAATTCTTCCATAAATATTTTGAAAAAGAGAATTATTTTAAACTTAAAGTCATTTTTAGTGATAGCATGTTCTAGCTCTCTGCATACCTACTTCTGCTGGGTCTTTTTTCACCTGATTTGACTAAATACATAAACTAAAGGGATGATATTAGCTCATTCTGAGATTACTGAAGACACGAGCTGTGCATCCCAAAGACAGGCATTTTCACATTATCCCAGTGAATGCCACAGGTGCCGAGAGCATAGAATTCCACCCTACAGCACTGGCAGGTCCTAAAAGCGTTCAGTTTATGTAGCTATATTAAAAATCAAGGCACTGACAAACTGATTTTAAAATCAAAACTTGATCCAGTATAAGGTGGACACAGTGAAATAAATGTCAGAGTTAATAGGTCTGAATCTGAGCCCAAACATCTCTGAGAACATCATTACCTGTTCCACCGATTACCATTTTAAATTAATTGTGACAGAAAACACACGTAATTAACCATTACAAGACACACACATACACAAAGTAGAAACTCTTATTTTGCATTAGGGCAAGCAGAGGGTATGCAGCGAGAGGTAACCCGGCCTCAGCGCTACCTCTCTTAATTCAGCCTCAGTAACCATCAGGCAGCAGCTCTCTCGGTGGCAGGTGAGACCTTTGCTGGGACACCAAAGCAGCAATCTGGGGCCACTCCACAGGCCAGAGCTCCAGCTGCACCGGGGCTGAAGAGGCACCCTATTTTTGCCATCACACTGACACTGAGGCAGTTGGCACTTTAAGATCTCCCGGATGATTTGTGTCAGGAAACCTTGAATAATTCCTTTACACGCAGCATAATCCCATCTACAATGAAGGGCTATGTGTGCTAGAATTGAGGCAGGCTGGACAGAAACTTACAATGAAACTCTGAAAATTAAATTAAAAATAAAGGAAAAAGTTCACACAGAACAATGAGAAACAGATGTCCAACACTGAATAAAGCCCCGCTTCAGCTGGCTATGGCTAGCATATGGAAAAATCACACATTATTAGCAGGTGAAAGCAGCAAACATATACTTCTTTGCTGACTATAATTTCATCCCCGGTCCAAACCATCCTTTTCCTTACCCAGGAGTGCAATTATTGCATCTTGAGTTGCATCTCTTAATAAAATACAGCTTTTAAGAGACAGCTCATTTCTTTACCTTTAGGGAATGCCCAGGAAGTCTTTTCATTAAAATGCTAATAGAACAATAAAGTTTAACACCGAATTTCCCCCATTTGAGTTTGAAAGCAAATGCTTTGGTCTAATTCCGATCAGAACGCTGTCTATTTTTTCATTAAAGTTTTATTCGGATGTATTTATTATTGAGAAGCCTATGAGGAGCCGCATTATATTCAAGAATGAACTGAAATGAACTTTGAAGCAAGAAACAAAGCCTGTCTATGCAAGGGAGCAAACTGCATAAGGAATTAAGAGATGAGGCTTACCGCATTTCTAAGTGGTTTGTCACTGTAACATAGCAGTATTTTGTTGTTCTTGGGGCTACTAACTGCACTTACCCCTTTGGTCCACTTTATTCGGTTGTATTCATTAAAGAACAAAGCATCGACACTTAGCATGCACATTCGTGATGTTTCCTAGACCGGCTCTCGATTAATCTACATACTAATGCAAGAGGACACATTCTGCAATACAAACAAGCCCTGTGTGTCACGTTGAGTTACATGTTCTCTGGCTTTCCCCAGTGTGTGGGAGGGCGCAGACTCTACAAAGCTACTGCTGCCCAAATAACGGGGCAAGAATGCTTCCAGCTTCCATCGTCCTTGTCAGTCAATAACAACCGAGGATGAAAGAAATGCTTAGCTTAAAACTTGTCTTTCTGAAAATAGCTGTAGATCAGCAGTGCCCAGTGCTACTTCACTACTGCAACGGCCCAAAGATATAATTTGCGGGCCAGCCATGCAGAGCTGAAGTACATGATGAGATTTAAAGAAGATTCAGTGCTCCAACACATTTTCCCTTAGCTCCACTGAGCCCTCTTGGAGTGCTCTCTGAGAACATTGGGTTATATGCTCTCAATAGCTAAACACTTAGAGAAACCGCAATCCACGCACTTGCATGCACACAGCCACGTGATTTTCTCACGGTAACCCTCTCATTTCTTTTCCACTGCCTTTTCTCATATTTCCCTTTTTCTCCCCATCCATTCAGATTACAGACTCTGTGGGACAGAGCCCAAACCC
Organism: Xenus cinereus; assembly: GCA_025774025.1. Lineage (NCBI taxonomy): Eukaryota > Metazoa > Chordata > Aves > Charadriiformes > Scolopacidae > Xenus > Xenus cinereus. The sequence continues at coordinate 13,354,124 of JAOXJK010000032.1, forward strand.
TCTACCTGACATCCTCTGCGGCCCCTCCCTATGAAGGGGCAAGAATATAGAGTAAAATTAAGAGAAAAAAAATGGAATACAGCACACACGTGCTTTCCATTTCATATACGCAAAGGAATCCACATCCTCCTATGTCACCTGCCCTTATTTGAGGAGTTTCTTTTCTTCTGGTTCTCATCATAGTTTTAATGAAGCAAGGAAAGCTTATTTAAAATCATTCTACTACAAATGAGCTGACTTTAAAAAAAAAAAAAAAAAGAAAAGAAAAAGTAACGCATTACTAAAGGTGAGCTTCCTAGCTAACTCTCCAAGAGCGTGTTTTCAGGGAATCCACAAGGAGCAAGGTATGAGGGAGGCAGATCTCTGCTTCCAGCAGAATGGCACAGAGGGGCTGAGAGCGCTGCCTGGCTTCTGCTGCGCTGGAGGAAGAGGAGGGCAGCTCCGCACCGTGCCACCCCCAGGGCTGCAGGGCAGAGCCCACGCTCCAATTTTAGCTTTGCCACTGGTGCTGGAAAAAATAGCGAACGTTCCCAAAGTGCTGGAAACCAGGCCTGTGAGACAACTGTACAACGGGCTCTCCCTTTCTCCCTTTTAATTTCAAGCAAAGGTTTCCAAAATTAAAGCGGTAACTACAAAGAAAAAAAACACCTTTCCGTCTCAATTACTGCACAAACATTCCTTCAAAACTGTTAGAGCTACATGAAAGGAAAATAAGCACAAAAAGAATTTGAATAATGCCCTTGTCTAAGGGTTACTATCTAAATAGCACATACCCCAGCACTTATGAATCACAAGGCTCGTTCAGGTATAAATCTCTCAGAATACTCTCTGCTAACACCACAGGATGCCTCCATTTGTTTTTAACCCTCCACACCCACTTAAGGTCACTTAATGTCAAAGCATTATTAATACCGCAACCCAAAAATCAGTACACGGGTTGCCCAACTTACAGAAGTTTCAATGCGTTCCGAATTGTGCTTTTACCAAAAAAAAAGAAAAAAAAGATTTAAAAAAGAAAAAGAAAAAACAACCCCCAAACCATTTAATAGTTCAACAAAATCTCAGCGGGCACTGACTAGACATAATCTTATAAGGGTCTTTTGTCTCTGCCTGAACTCTTTGGGTATATAGCACTCTTTGCTGTGATAATTGGTTTGGCTGTCCATTCCACCCATCAGGTGATAGAAAACTATCAATCAGACTAAATGCAATGTGAGAGAAGTCTCTTTAGCCAATTAGTTGGTAATGAGAACATTAGCCACAGTATCTTCTGCAGAGGGCACCTTAGCAATTCCAGCAGAGCTCACAAAGATGACAGTTCTATCTGTATGATTAATAGCGAGTGTACGACACTATAGGAATTCTACACAGTTGTGTAAAATCAGGGAGGAATGATCCGCTTTATGCTGTTAAATATTTTAAGAGCCACAGATGATTTTACATTACACTGTAATACATACACTTATTTGGTGTCTTGAAATTAACTCTCCTGCACCAAGAATAGCTTTTAAAGCATTTGGAGTTCTCTAGACAAGAGGAATTGTATCAATTCAAGGAATCAGGAGCAGCAGTTACAGAATGCGAGATTCCTCTTTATTCAGTGCCAGTTTGAACACTGGGAGGGCAACGCTAAGTCAGCCTGTTTCTCCACTTTCACCTTAAGTATATTCTTCTGACTCTATGGAAAGCGGCTTAACTTCCAATCTGGCAGGTCAGAAACAACCACCCGCGCAACCAGCAAGGCAAGGGGAAGTCAATATTGGTTTTTCCCAGAGAGATTTTTGGGACAGAGAGCACTTTCTGTGTGAACACGCGCGCACGCATGCAAAAGGTATAATTAAGTGTTCTCTGATCTCAATGAGAGCGCACCCCAAAGTCCTTCGTCCCAACCATAAAGCGAGGAGAACTGCATACCCTCAGCTGGACCACGGCAGCAGCGAGGAGGGGATTCGAGGACCACGGCACCCAGAACTGTACCCACCAGCCACAGGCACCACTGGCCTGCCGGTTGTCTTTAAAACACCGGGAGGGCATCGCCAAATACCAGCACCCTGAGGAGCTGATGGATCAAAATCTGATGCTAAGTTTCAAACCCCACGTCTCTATTGCTGGGTTGCACAACAGCTTATCTATGCTACGAAAAGAAAAAAAAAAGAAAAAAAAAACTATACGGCCACCTGAATTGATTTAGTTACACCAGTGAAAAATCTTTAAATTGGCACACTGCAATGCTATACTCCAGCTTAGCCTAATTGGAGTTAATTGTCAAGCCAACTTAAACAATTGGAGTTTCCTGTTGTGCCAGAAGGGTGCTTGTAAGAGAAATCTCCAATGAGGCAGCTATTGATACATCAATTTATTTACACTGCAGACTTGCCTAACACAAACAAAGCCTGAGCGAGCTGTGTTGGGGCAGAAAAAAGAAAAAAAAAAAAAAGAGGGGAAAGGCAGAAGAGATTAGCAAATGGCACAGTTATGGGAAGTGACAGGGCAATCGATAAACCCCAGGTTCAGAGGGTAAACTGAACTGACAAAAGTCGACCTCAGTTTGCATACTAAAATTTCATTTGTATAAATCCTCTGTGGAGAAGGAAGGAGTGGTATAACCACTGGGATGATCTGAACCTATTTTTCTTCTCTAACTACTCTTCCAAACTCTTATTTCTTCCTTAGCCCTTCCTCTTACTGAAGCTTTGTTAAGCTTGAAACACGCAGCAAATTTCAGATGGAACGTATTAAAAAGTGCTTTCAATACCATGGTGATAGGCACATTGGGAACCCCACACAACACAACAGCTGAGATAGACAAATGGGTTTGCACGCAGTGAATTCTGTAGAAGAGAATTAAAATAAATCTGCAAAAGAGGGAATAAAAAAAAAAAAAGTCTTCATGGGAATTTTACAAAAGCCATGAAACATACCAAGCCTATCGTGCAAACTCACACCTTTGGTGAGTGAACAAACCAAAGTAGTAAGAAATACTCTCTTGTGCAACGTTATACAGAGATCTCAACAACTTAAAGGAAGCAAAGATAGCCTTTCAGAAGTACATGGTCATTCCTGTGCTTGCCCTACATATATAGAGATGGTTGCTCTGGGGCAGGGGAATAGTGAAGGCGCTCGGGGCAGGACAGTGACGGCAGCCAGAGGAGGGACACGGCTACAGGTAGCCCAGTCCCTGAAGAGCCCAGCGCCGGTGGCCTTTGCTGCCAAGCCACGTGAGGGAAAGAGACACCCTCCGTGGAAGAAGACTCCCCCAGCCTTGGCTGCGGGCTTGGGTACCTGTTACACCCTGCACAACATGCCGAGGCTTTGCATGAGGGAAGAAAGACACTTCTGAGAGCAGAGTCTCTGAGCAGAGACACAAATGAGACTTCACCCCGAGTAGTTTTATTTGTGTTCTTGAAACCTAAGGATCAGAACTAATTTTTTTTTTTTTTATCAAGCACACTTCCATGCTTTTATGCAAATTATTTTTTTATGTAAGGGCAGTTAATCTGGTAATATTGCAAAGAGAGTTGTTCAAAACTGGAAATTAAAATTGGATTGACAATTGTGGATTGACAACGTGTCATCTGTTAATTAAAGGTGACAGCTGTAACATTATATTTCATTGTACAATGCAAAATTATTGACTGTGGCAAGCTCTTCGAAGTTTTATCACTCTTTTACAGTAGTCAGCAGGATTAAAGAGGCAAGCACAATATTAGTTCTGCAAAGCACTAAACAAATTTGCCAGATACTCACTAACAGACGGTTTCTGTTGGCTTGAAAGGGCCAGTGTCACGTCCACGCTCTGTGACACAGCGGCAGCTGTGACATGTCAAAGCAAAAGGCATGAGTGATTCACGTGGTACCTGAGTGTAAGCAGAGCAACCTTTGGTTTAAAGGAACGCCCAGCGAAGCACTGCTGGCCCTATGCTAAACTATTTCATCACACTGATTTATTCACATTTCAGGCTGCTCTTCCTTAGCAGACAGGAGAGCAGCCTTTGCACCCAAATCCTTGCCTTGACATTGACGTCCTCACCAAAGACCACCCTGCCTTCCGTTTCCCACTGCAGGCAGAGATGCAGGGGTCTAGAGAACAAGTCCTGTGAGGAGAGGCTGAGGGAACTGGGCATGTTTAGTTTGGAGAAGAGGAGGCTGAG